>JARQOD010000001.1:113144823-113179795 GCA_033576555.1 Oophaga sylvatica | reverse complement strand
TTGGTGAGCTCAATGCTAACAAATACAGGCAGATACTTATCCATCATCCAATATCATCAGGAAGGCAACTGATTGGCTGCAAATTTATTCTGCAGCAGGACAACTACCCAGAACATACAGCGAATGTCATTAAGAATCATCTTCATAGTAAAGAACAAGGAGTCCTGGAAGTGACGATATGCCTCTCACAGAGCCCTGATCTCAACATCATACAGTCTGCCTGGGATTACATGTAGAGACGGAAGGAATTGCACAAGCGACATCCACAGAAGATCTGTGGTTAGTTCTTCCAAGATGTTTGGAACAACTGCCCTGCCAAGTTCCTTTAAAAGCTGCGTACAAGTGTACCAAGAAGGATCGATGCTTTGAAGGCAAATTTCGGTCAAACCAAATATTGATTTGATTTAGATTTGCCTTTTGTTTATTCATGCATTTTGGTAATTGATAATAAACTATTAATACTTTTATTTTTGAAAGCATTCTTACTTTCCACACCTGCTGATGACAGCTGCTGTGACAGTACCATTTTTTATCCCTTCACCATATGTGCATGAATTTGGATAGATAAATGTATTTTTGTCATTGTATTTATACTCGTACAGAACACTCGAATGCCTAAAAATACAGCACCACATGGAATTTCGAAAGTACAGTTCACACTTTTGCATCATTTGGTAATGTACCTAAGGTCTAAGACTGACGTGCAGTTTTTCTAGTATTGTTATTTGAAAGCTCTAGACGCTACCATTATTTCTGAGTGATCGGGTAGACATGCAGATCAAAAGCATTGTGAGTGAACGTTACCAGTGGATGGTCAAGCAATACGGATCGTTTCTTACTGTTAAATTGTTTTCTGACAACTTCTTTAAAGCATCATACAAGTTGTCTAGAGCTTTCATCAGCAATTATGTTTTTTTAAGTTGCCTGTACATGGAAAGTTTTGTCTCCAATCCAATCAGTCTTTGGATCATTTTTAACCTTCAGGTGCTAGTTGTTAGGAGCCATGTAGTACATGATATTTGGAACAATAGGAATGATCCTCAGGTAAACAGCCACATGATGCTATGATCACAGGGTTTAATCAGTGAAATCCTAGATTTTTTTACCAGTTTTCTGTAATTTGCTTCAAAATATTTGAACATATTTTATGCACCCAATATTTTTGCAGTGTCACCATTCAAGGAAAACTGGAGATACTAGAGGTGCCAACAACAAATGTAGAAGTAAGCAATGGGAAATGGAAAATATTCTTTTTAATTTATCTGCATCTATAGGGACCACTGAAGCTACATTTTACAATTTTATCGTTGTTTTTACATTGATTTTATAATTGTTTTTATTATAACTATATTGATGTAGGAATACATACAGTGGGGAAGAAAAGTATTTAGTCTGCCACCATACGTATACTTATATTCCACCTTAATTTGCAAAATCTTGCCAAATCAGACAAGGTGATTTTCTGGCTTTGTTTTCTCATTTTGACTCTCATAGTTGTGGTCTACCTATGATGTCAGTCACAGGCCTCTCTCATCTTTTTAAGTGGGAGAACTTGCACAATTGGTGGCTGACTAAATACTTTTTTCCCCATTGTATGTATGCTTCCTCACACTGACAGGAGAGTAATTCTCAAAGACACACCATTATGAGACTCTGTACATTTATAGTGCCATTTTTCCGTGCCATTAGCAACCCCCAGAAATTGCATTGAAAAACACATAAATATTTTTTCTTCTCTTTCTGTCTTCTTCCCCAGAATTTTCTTCATTAGAAAAAATGGATTAGTTGGCTCAGGGTAGAAGCCATATCCAGTAACCTTATCCACTTAGAATGCAACAATTAGTTCAGAATGCTCAATGAGCAATGTAAACCTTAAGAGAAGGTACGTAGATGTGAACACTGCCTTAGAGAATTACAATGAAATGTTTATCCCTTCATGCAAATGAGAGAGCACAGACCCTGTAGAGTAGCTCTAGGCATTCAGTTTGCCGCTGTATGATGCCTCTATATGACAACATGTCAGGCTGGAGACATATTACCATGCATCTTTAAACCACCACTCTGGTGGGTTTTGTTTTTAGTCTTCCTGCTGGAGTGATATCACTAGTGAATATTCCCTGACCGAAGTAAAATACTTTACAGCCACCGTCGTCTTCTGTTTGTGGCACCGTTCTGGTCAGTCTCCAGCAGTTTATGACCTGCCCAATGGCTCCAGTGTTTTCTGGGAGGATTGGAAGTCACTAACATTGAGAGATTGTGACTACAGATGGGCGAACCCGAACAGTAAAGTTCGGGGTCTGTACCAAACACCTACTGTTTAGGCATGGACCCCGAACACGGACTTCACCAGGAAGTCCATGTTACTGTTTGGGTTTGGCCCCCCGCACACTGTGTGTTTCTCACTCTGTCATGTGCATGACAGCGCGGCAAACACTGCCTCTGATCAGCGGTAAAATCATTACCGCTGGTCAGACAGCCACGGTTCCCATGCTGTCAAATGACAGCGTGAGCCTGCAGCCTGCTGCTGCTAATAAGCTAATAATAAGGAAAGCAGGTGGCTCCTGATGGTAGTAAGCATCAGCCTGCGTTTTTAAATACATAATACAAAAAAAATTTGTGGGTTCCACTGTATTTTTCCTAACCAGCCAGGCAAAAGTGACAGCTGTGGGTTGCAACTCTCAGCTGTCAGGTTTAGCAAGGTTGGTTATCAAGAATAGAGAGGTCCCGCACCGTTTTTAAATAATTATTTAAATAAATAATTCAAAAACAACAGCATTGGGTCTCCCCCATTTTTGACAACCAGCCAAGCTAAGGCAGACAACAGGTAGCTGGTATTCTCAGGCTGGTAAGAGGCCATGGATATTGCATCCCCGAGCCTAAAAATAACAGCCCCCCAACCGCCCAGAAAAGGTACATCTACTAGATGCCCCAATTCTGGTGCTTTGGCCGGCACTTCCCAGTTGCCCTGTGGCGGAGGCAAGTGGCGTTCATATTTGTGGGGTTGATGTCACCTTTGTATTATCAGGTGACAGTAAACCCACGGATTACTAATGGAGAGGCGTCTATAAGATGCTTATCCATTGCTAATCTTAAAGTTATATTGTAAATAAGGATACAGCCAGAATAAAGTCTTGTATTTGAAATAAAAAAAACACTTTTCCTTTTCTATTTAAAAATAGCAAAACACAGTTATACTCTCCTAACGCCAATTCCATTGAACTCTTCGTCTCCTGTAATAAAACAAAAAAAACAACCATATCCCTCACCTGTCCGCTGTTCTGTCCCACGCCGTAATCCATGTCTGGGGATAAACCATTTTCAACCTGGATGGTGCCAAGATGCGACTGTCCAGGCTGAGAACTACTGGTGAATGAACTGCTGCGAGCGCAGCCTCAGTGACTAGCGGTGCCACCATCGAGGTTACTGCCAGTCACTGAGGCTGCGTTCCCAGCTGGGCCCCTGAACTACAGTGACCTCCGGTGAGATCACCGCTAGCACAGTGAGAAAAAGTCTCATGGTGCAGAGGTGAGTTCACCGGGAGAAATTTCTCATTTCTCCCGGTGAACTCTCAGAGCTCAGCGCTTCACCGTTAGGCTTATTCTCACTGTGCTTTCTGTTACCCAAACCTGAACCTTTTTTTAACTGTTCGGCCAGACCCGAACATCCAGGGGTTCGCCCATCTCTACTTGTGACCATTACCTCTGATGTCCAGCCAGTCAGGAGCTGCTATCACAAAATGGTGGAACAAGACCAAAGAGGCACCAGGAAGAGCAAAAGATGGCGGCTGGTAAGTACAATATATTTCTAGGGATAGGGAATATACTTTAGTGATAGCAGTCTGGACATGAAATAAAATAACCGCCATAATGGTGCTTTATTTATTTTCATTGTTGTTAAAATGCTCAGAAAATTAAGTTACTGTGTTGCCATGTATGTTTTTTTCCAAATCCACAAAATGATATCAGTCTTATTTGTTGTGGTTCTTTTTGTTTTATCTTTTTCCGATCGGAGTCTATTTTCAGGATCCGAAAAGTCTTGTAATCCCATAAAAAAAAACACATTTTCAGGATCCGAAAAGTCTTGTAATCCCATAAAAAAAACCTACATTGTTTTTGAGCTAAAATAACTGAGTGTGGCCTCACAGTGTTTTGGACACTTTTTCCTACTGAAATGTGAGACCTTGCATCATTATTCACACACAGATTATTGGCACAAAGTAAGCCAAATAATAGGTGTTGTAAACTTGGACTAGACAGGTCCAAAGCTGCACCAAATTTATCAAGCAGCTTGAGCCAATGTGATGAATTTGGAGCAGTTTTAGTTTTAATTAATTAGACAAAATTAGGAAATGTACCCCAAAATAAATAGGCTTAAAATTAGATGCACATTTTCTGTGTGTTGGGACATAGAATTTAATTTTACCCCATTGCTTCTGGGAAGAATATACCGGTAATTGTGAAATATATTATGGTGCATGCTGTTTTCCAGAAAAGACCTCTGAATGCTTTAGTCTGAAATTGTAGGTACAGTAGTGTCACATTTTGGCCAAGGAGACAAAAAAAACAACATGCAGCAACTGCAGCACAGCGACTATGTGTGTCATTATCTGCAATCCTTGTATTTTGTAATTTGCACATCATTTTTTGCTTGCGCTATTTGTATTGACTTTTTTTGCAAGCATTGAATTAAAACTTAAAGGGGTTGTATGGTCCAAATCGAGCGACCTCAGACTTATCGATTTGGACAGGACAACCCCTTTAAGTGTAGGATATACTGTATAGGTATGTTATTTAACAGTTTCTAGCTGCTTCTGGTTTTGATTTGTCATTTCTACTGTAGATTTTGTGTTCTTTTCTAAAAGGTAACTTATATTTCTGAATAGAAGACCTGTGCTTCACCTTAATATTTGCCAAATTAGTCTTGAAGCTTACACAAAGACGTTACTAGTAATTTAATACTATTTAGTAGCATGCATACAACACAAATAGTTCAAATGATCATAACCTGGTCCTGCCTGGAAGAATGAATGGCTTAGGCCTGATATTATGCTTGTGCTCAAAGTATCCCAAATCCTGTAGGATAAAAATGGTTTGTAAAATCTAAATGTAAACCATAAAGTTATATATTTGTTAAATCAGGAATGATCAGTGCATAGTTTTTCACACATTCATCATGGGCAAAAATTAGATCTCTGTACTTCAGTTGTAAAGAATAACAATAATTTCCTATGAGAAGAGTTACTTAGAACTAACACAGTGCTTTGGTAGTGATCTGTCTTGGAAAGTAGTTGCATGTATATTTTTCATATAGATTGTTTTTGGAGGCTATACCTACTCTAAGCTTTACACTTAACATAACTGACACAAAAACGTTTCTATTAGTTTTGCTTTAAAGGAAAGCTATCATCAAATAAGTGACCTATTGTTTAAACCAGGTTTCTGTGTTATGTAACTGTGTATTTTTCTTTTTTTGTGTGTGTATATATATATTTTATTACTTTCTTGTATTTATGGAAACAACACATGAACATGTGTGAGAACATGACCTTATCTTTTGTTTTGAAGTATCTAATGAGTGCAAAGATAAATATGAAGAAAGAGAGAGCAGGGGAGCTGTGATATTACCTATTGAAAATGGTGGATCCTGTGTATATAGGTGTTACCTGTCCCTGTGATCCTGCCTCTGATAGTATGGAGCCTTGCTGAAAACTCATCCTGGAAGGACAGGAATTTAAAAAAAAGCCCAAGTGGTCACTATGAAAATTGTAAGGTTACTTTTTTATAGTATATATTTTTATAGTAGATTTTGTATTTTTATATTTTTATAAAATATAAATAGGTAACAACTATATACACCGGATCCACCATTTTCAATAGGTAATATCACAGCTCCCCGCTCCCTCTTTCTTCATATTTATCTTTGCACTCATTAGATATTTCAATACAAAAGATAGGATCATGTTCTCACACATTCATGTGTGTTCATGTGTTGTTTCCAGAAATACAAGAAACTTAGGAGTCTAAAAAAAAACAGTATGAAATTTGCAAGTCTATTACTTTTAAAGGGAATCTGTCACCCTAAATTGGTGGGATATTTAAATGATGGCAGTCAGGTCAGATGGGCGGTGTTTTGGATACTTGCCTTAACATGTTGTTCGCCGCTGTCTCCATTATTTCTGGGAATTGTAGTCGTTGCCCTCCATATAACGTGCCTGCGCATTGCAATCTGTGGGCAAAAGCATACTGCGCGTGCGCAATTCAAGATTGCAATGCGCAGGCGCGTTATATGGAGGGCAACGACTACAATTACCAGAAATAATGGAGACAGCGGCGAACAACATGTTAAGGCAAGTACCCAAAACACCGCCCATCAGACCTGACTGCCATCATTTAAATATCCCGCTAATTTAGGGTGACAGATTCCCTTTAATACAGATTGTAATTTGTTAAAAAAAATACCTAATATATTAATAATATAACTTTAACACAAAAATCTGATTTAAACAATAGGTCATTCTCTTTTGGTATCTTCCTATTAAGGACCCCATAAACAAAAACTAACATAATAGGGCAGATTTGCTAATGCAGTCTAATATTAAAGTGAGCCTGTCAGCAGGATTTTGCCAAGTAAACTACTGACATTGTCAGATTGGTGATGTTATACTGATTAAATTGATACCTGGGGTGAAGAAATCCGTCTTGTGGTTCTTGTGTAATCAGTGTTAGAGGTTTTCAGTTAATGAGATTCTCTTGCTCAGGCGGGGCTGTAGGCAGAGTCTACAGTGGCACACACTAGTCCAGTAATTTGCCCCTTATTAGTGGCTCACAACAGAAGTAGATCTAGACCATTTTGCAGTTCAATTAAACCATGGTCCCTTTGTAAGTCACTTCAGTAGAGTGTTGAGCATATTGCTGTCGTCTGTTCACTTTTCATTATGACATAATTTTGCTATAATGATTTGAGCCAAAATGATGGAGTGTCTAATGTCAGAATCTATCCAATATGTTGTACCCTATGTATGGCCTACAAGGGAACCTGCCTTTAATTAGAGGTGGCTGTACAATACCAGGATATATGAAAGGAAATAAATGGCAATTTTATTATAACATTTCATCTATTTTCCTAAAGCAGGCTACACTTTTTACATTACATACACCATCATACACCAGCCAACATGTGCTGTGATAGCCCAAATGTTTTCAGATTGTTTTCTAACATCGGTGTACAATCTAATATGGCCAATCGTTAATTTCTTGGGGGAGGGAAGGACTACATAAGGTGTCTGGTTCACACATTCTTAATTATGGCAGAAAATCAGATCCTAACCCTAACAACCCAGCCTTCACAATAATTGTGTAATGTGATTGTGCTGAGTGATTGAACGATGTGTCCAGAAGCGCCCATACTCTTTTAGCTTTCACAATTTGTGTAATCGAAGTGGAAATTTTTTGCTCGCTCAACAATTTGACCTGCAAAAAGAAGTGGAAAGTAAAGTCCTAAATAAGGTTATCTCTATAAACCCGATGTTCTTTGTTCATCCTAGTAAAACTTGTCTGACCTCGTTTGCTAGTCGTGAGTTGCTATCATGATGATCATCGTTTAAATGATTATCTACTCGTGTAAGTGAACCATTACAGGACTGCCAATCTTCCACAGTTTTACTTGCATCGCATATTTAATTGACATGTAAGATACATGAAGGTAAGAGTTCAGGATTAACAATTACAAGATTTGTCACAATGGTTAGTGTGTTTTTCTTACTAAGCACGCCATTGTCTTTTCATGCATACTCACATTTGATCTGCATTCGGAATCAGACCTCTCATTTGTCCATGGAAGGCATCTTTAATGTTGCCAGATGAATATAGTCCGATTGGGGTATTATAGGAAGAACTCACTACCTGCTTTTTGTCCCCAATATGTGCACCAGCTACAAATGGTAGTGCTCTTCTGTTATGAGCTGTACCAATAGGCTTGAACTCCTGCGTACATTTGGATAAAGCACACCAAACCACAATTCATGCGGGTTAATCTAAACATAAGCAACACTGATTATATTTCACACATAAACATGGCACGCACATATTAGTTCTGGATTAATGAACTCCTCTTTTTGTGAACTGTCTCCATGTGTATGAGAGTAAATAAAATTAACATCTTTAACTGTAATGGTCTCTTAACAGAATTTTAGCTTTTCATCAATTGTAGGCAACAAAGTACAATCGCTAGATATTTTCAGATCACGTTGAATCGAATGTAACATAACATTATGTCCAAAGCATGTTCTCAATTAAAAACAAACTGCTTAGAAGTCTCATCATACCACCGAGGGGGGGAAAGTTTTATAAAGTTAGGAACCTCTGTCTTAGGTCCAAACATAGCAAAACATCTGCAAATTGCAAAACATTATAAGTTCACAAAAAGTACATTGGGGACATTAGTCTTTTTGTTTGCCATCTATTTTTGTGGGAAAGGCCTATATGAAATGTATGAGTGTTTTATACCATTTAATAAACCATTTTAGTTAATATGTAAAGGAATCTGTCAGGTCATTTTTGCAGGGTTTACTAATAGTATCCTGAAATATGTCTTGGACAGCCCTTATTGATGTACGATACCTTGTTGTCTTGCTGTAAGCCCATGAAAATGTATTGTCGTGCATTGGCAAGTGAAACATATGTTAATGCCAAATGATTTTTCACCCTACCCCAGCCATAATCCCGGCTACTCCTTTGCCGGTGTCACTAATTCAGTCAGACTGCCGTATGCCCGAGGTTCGCATCGCTATCCTCGGACTGGTCGTCAGCTCTCCTGACCTGAGTGTGACAGCTACATAGAAATACATGCTGTCATGCTCGGGTCAGAGAGCAGACGTCCAGCCCAAGGATTGCAAGTAATATGGCAATCTGACTGCACCCAAACAGTGATGCCGATGCAGAGGAGTGGGCGGGATTATAGGAGGTGGAAGAGGTGAATATTCATTTTTCATTTACATACACTTGGCTAACTAGTGCGCATGTAAATATGAAATCAATATTCACCCCTTCCCACGCCATAATCCCATCCACCTCTCTGCACCAGCGTCACCAATTCAGTCCTACTGCCCTATTACTCGCCCGAGGCTTGCATTGCCCAATCCTTGGGCTGGACGTCGCCTCTCCTGACCTGAGAGCGACCACATATATTTCTATGCAGCTATCACACTTGGGTCAGGAGAGCAGATGGCAAGTCCGAGGATACATTTTCTGGGTGTTACAGGAACACAACAGGGCAACATGCGAAAATAAACATTACATATCCTGAATAACTGCCCAAGCCCTATTACAGGATACTATTAGGGTCCTCAAAAATTATCAGACAGATTCCCTTTAAAAATAAAGGAGTATAACCGCTTGGCGTGAAATACATTTATGAATGAATTTCAATATAAAAAATCATGTAACGTGCAAGATTCTCCATTATTTTCTGACATTTGACACATTGGTTTACAAATCTTTTACAGGATTGGGAAGTGTGATTTTGCATTATCAAGAGGCACAAGAGTTAAGGGCCATTAGTCCTTGTGCCCTTTGATAGCATCATCTCATGGTGATACATGGTGGGGGTGCTAATATACCGTATATACATGAGTATAAGCCGACCTCAGTATAAGCCGATGCACCTAATTTTACCTAAAAAAACCTGGGAAAACTTATTGACTCGAGTATAAGCCTGGTATGCATTGTCCCCTCATCCCCATCCTGGTATGCATGGCTCCTCATCCCTTTCCTTGTCTGCATGGCTCCTCATCTCTATCATTGTCTGCATGGCTCCTCATCCCTATCCTTGTTTGCATGGCTCCATCCCTATCCTTTTGTATGCATGGCCCCATCCCTATCCTTGTATGCATGGCTCCATCCCTATCCTTGTATGCATGGCTCCATCCCTATCCTTGAATGCATGGCCCCATCCCTATCCTTGTATGCATGGCCCCATCCCTATCCTTGTATGCATGGCTCCATCCCTATCCTTGAATGCATTGCTCCATCCCTATCCTTGTATGCATGGCCCCATCCCTATCCTTGTATGCATGGCCCCATCCCTGTCCTTGTATGCATGGCCCCATCCCTATCCTTGTATGCATGGCCCCATCCCTATCCTTGTATGCATGGCTCCATCCCTATCCTTGAATGCATGGCTCCATCCCTATCCTTGTATGCATGGCCCCATCCCTATCCTTGTATGCATGGCTCCATCCCTATCCTTGTATGCATGGCTCCATCCCTATCCTTGTATGCATGGCTCCATCCCTATCCTTGTATGATGGCCCCATCCCTATCCTTGTATGCATGGCTCCATCCCTATCCATGTATGCATGACCCCATCCTTATCTTGGTATGATTGGCCCCCATCAAAAAAACATAAAAAAATAAACCATTACACTTACCTACCTGCGATCCCTCGCAGCATCTTGTTCCGGTGCCAGCAGCTGCTTTATGCTTGTAAGCAGCGCATGACAGGGACGTCATGCGCTGCTCACAAGCAGAGCACAGCTGCTGGAATACTCACGGCTCCCCACACAGGAACTATATGCGTGGAAGGCAGTGAGTATTAAGTAGCGTGCACAGTGTCAGCCGCTGGGTGGTCACGCGTGCCGCTACTTAAGAGAAATGAATATTCACCTCTCTCCATGCCCATGAAAAACTCGGCTTATACTCGTGTATATACGTAATAATATTGTGGTTGTTATTTTAACTACCATGTATCACATTAAAGATTAGTTTTATTATATATAATAAAAGTAAAGTTTTATATGATAATATCATCAGAAGGTAAAATATTGTTGTTTTTTCAATCCTTTGGTTGATAGTATGTTAGAACATGGACATGCAGCACGGACGAGGCCAAATATGAAGTCTTACAGCTCAAGGATGTCCCCGATACAACATGTGAGTGCCTATATGAGTAAAGCATTACATTGTGGGCGGACTGCCTGGCAGTATTTTTGGAGCTTTGTATGGTGTAATTATTTTGGATTTGTATGTGGTATTTAAATAATTTGCTAGTGATATTAGTTTACTGTAATGTAGCGTAATTACAGCTGTACTCTGTATGACAGTATGAACTGATCTATTTAGCACTGCTTAGTGGTATTGTTTTAGTTGATTGCAGCCAATTTTAGTAACACAATCTTGCTATTACAACGAATAACTCGAACAGTAGTGACACGATAAAAACTTGTGCAAGTGTCATAAGATTATTTACACCTTTTTATCTACAAAGAATTTGCATGGCAACTTCTTAGCCTCCCTCTCAGGGCTCGTTCACATGAGCAGATATTCTCTAATGGAAGAGAATCATTTTGATTATGTTAATGACTCTCTGATCCGAGTTCGATCCAAGTTCCAGCTTAGTGTGATCCCATTCTCTCTGATGAGAGATTCGGAGCACACTGTGTCAGGAGAAGACTGAGAACAAAATTTCTCCATTTTCCCCATCCTGTGAGTCTGCGGAAATCAGACTGCACTCGGATCTTATGTGGATTCAATATGATGACTTCTACGCACCCATAGACTTGCATTGAGATAAATGGGTGCGTGCCATCTGATTTGCACTGCAAACCACAGCATGCTGTGATTTTGTTTCTATTGCTGAATTGGTATGAGAAAAAAAATGTTGATCAGCACCGACTCGTAGCATAACATTGGTCCAAGGGCGGTCCAACAAAACATCGGCTAGCACTCGTCCAATGTAAACACACGTGTGAGCGAGCCCGAGTATATTCATGCAATGTGGATATATATATATAAATATATATATATATATATATATAATATTGTACAGCTCTGACTACTGCAACATCTGCATGGAGTTTCTACGATCCTTATGAGCTTGTTTGGATTTCCTCCCTAGTAGTAAATTAAGAAAGTTTAGCTATCACTAAGGACACACTCAATATTTGGTCAGTTTTTTGCCTCAGTATTTGTAAGCCAAAATCAGGAGTAGGTGATAAATGCAGAAGTGGTGACGTGTTTCTATTATACTTTTCCTCTGATTGTTCCTCTCCTGATTTTGGTTTACAGAAATCGATGTAAAATACTGACCAAAATACTGAACATGGCCTTAAGACGGGGTAACACTTGCGAGTGCTATGTGAGAAACTCGCGCCTCAATACCCGGCACTGCCGCCGGCACTCAGGACCGGAGTGTACGGCTACATGTATTTCTAAGCAGCTGAACACTCAGGTCCCGAGTGCCAGCGGCAGTGCCGGGTATTGAGGTGAGAGACTCACGCGAGTTTCTCGCATTGCACTCGCAAGTGTGACCCCGGCCTTAGTCAGAGACTATGGACCATTCATGTGACAGCAGTATTTCAGTAGAGAGCTTAAGTTTTTCTTACCTGTGGTTCAGCTTCAAGGTTAATTTTATATGGATCTTCACAAATGTTCGGAGACCACATCGTTTTTCTGCTCTGAAGATAAATGTACACTTTTAGAAATTCAATGACTTTAATAATATTCTATAACTTCAACCAGACATGTCAGGATGCCGAGCTATTTTGGAATATTCTAACAAATTGCAATTTCATCTAATTAATAGATAAGTATTGCATAATCTGACCCAAGTGTTGGTTTAGATTGTGTAAGCATGATAACCATGTTGTAGTTTTGTACAGAATTGCAGACATAACAGCTCTTTCTTCTGTAATGGTCCAGTCACATTATTGCATCTCTGCTTTCCATCAAACGCCCAGCACGGCTAGATTATGGTAAGTTCATCTTGCAATTGATTTTTAGCTCCTCAAATGCAGCGTTTATCATGGTGATGCTTTTTAATACAACCTAAAAGATTTATATTTTAGTAGCATAGAGAATAAAGCTTGGTGGATCTCAACTGACCAGGAGAACCGGGGTCTCTTGTCACTTTATCTGTAGTCAGGTCTGTTGAGTGACGTGAATTTAAAGGGAACCTGTCATGTAAACAAATGCTATTAACATGGGGTTAATCTGCAGGTTAATAGTATTCTGAAGCTTCCCGGGCCCATACTGAGAGCCCCGCTGCCAGGAGGAAATCAGCTTTACTCCTCCCGTCATCCTCGGTCTTTCAATGCATAGTGAATGGTGGCTGTAACCATGCCCGGCACTGACTAACAGCCGATTCAGCATTAAGGGTATGCCACACTGAACAATATCGCTAACGGGATCGCTAAAAAACGTCACTATTTAGCGATCCCGTTAGCGATGTTGTTCAGTGCGGCATCTGCCAGCGACGAGCTTCCTGCTGTGATCTCGCTCGTCGCTGGAATCGTTCCGGACCCTATTTTCTCGTCGGCGCTCCCGCTGGGTAAGTATATATCGCTAGTGTGGCACCTTTTCTTAGCGATTTAGCGGTACTTTTGTACCGCTAAAGTCGTTAAGAAGATCGCTAACGGCGATAGCGTCCTTAACGACATCGCTAAATGTGGCCGCACTTAGCGATATAGAAACAATCCCGCTAGCGATCGCATTAGTATGCGTCGTTATCGTGATCGCTAGCGGGATTGTTTAGTGTGGCAGTACCTTTAGGCTAGGGTCACACACCAGTATGTTTTCTCTTCCGAGAGAATTGGGGCGATTATGCAAATCACAGTTTGATCAAACTCTGATCAGAGTGTGATCATAGTGTGCTCCAATTCTCTCGGATGAGCAGAAGATGGGGGAAAATATAATTCTCCATCTTCTCCATTCTGTCAGTCCGTGGAAATCGGACTGCAATCAGCTGTTATCCTAGTGCAGTCCGATGTTTTCCACACACTCATTGACTTGCATGGCTGACTGTGATCCGAATATCGGATCAAGCTCAGACATGCAGTGAATTTTTTCCCCCGGACCGGCTCTGTCGGCAATTGGACGTGTTCAGCCCCATGGCATATCATTGGTCCAAATGCGACCTGATGTTTTGTCAGCTCTTATCTGGGCCAATAATACAGTCGTCTGCATGAGCCTTAAGAGCGTTCTTTTGAATGACAGATTCCTTTTAATGTAGTGAAAGGGCTCCATGTGATTACGTGTGTGTGTGTGTGTGTATATATATATATATATATATATATATATATCCCTCACATACACAGGGATCATTATAGTTAATGTACTGTATTTTGGTAACAATAGCATCACTTAGGGGTCGCCCAAGCATTTTTCATTATTGGAAATATGGTAAATATTAAAGGTAAACATTATTTTCTATTACATGATCTTTATCTAAATGTATTTATAATGGTTGTTATTATTAATAGCTCGGGTGCAGCCAGAGAGATTATCATAATGTTTCATATCTTTGACACTGCTGATGTAGGTTAAATTGAAGCGCTGCTCTCGAGAAAACTTCACACTGTAATGGGCATTAAGAGCTCTGGCTTCACATTGGTAACTGACACCTGTAGTCCTGCAGGCTGTTCTAATCCAATGTATACCTGTCAATCTTTAGACAGAGCTGGTCAGTTGCAGCTTTAATCCTATCCTGTGCTTCAGCGTGCGTCATAGTATCAGTGCTGTATCCATCAATGGCGAGTATCACGTCTCCAGGGGACAAATTAGCAAGAGAAGATTTACTTCCTGGTGTTATCTGCAAAAACAAACATATTCCTTAAGTACATACGTGAAAAATCTGACAGCAGAACCTCTTTTTTTCTGCTGAAGGTTTGCAGTTTAGATTGCCATGGACTACTACTTGCTACTGTTTTAAGGTAGAATGACATGTAATTTACTGAAGCAGGTTTGGAAACTGCACCACATGTGTATGAACAGCTGCTCTGGTTTTTCATTAACCCTTTCATGACATGCGCCATGTCAATAAGGCACAAGTCGGAAGCCAATGTATGGAACGGGCTAACACAGCGAACTAATGAAAGGAGCCGACCCCATTCCTGGCAGGTGATGGCTGTGTATTACAGCCAGGACCTGCCGCTAACAATCGCAGCGGCATTTAACTTGCGCCAACAGGCTCGAACGTCCTGTCTTCCACCCATCGGCTTGCCAGTGACGTGATCGCGGGTCGCCGATGGGTTATCAAGACAGCCGAGGTGTCAGCTGATGACCCCCGTGATTGTTATTATGGAACCCCTTTGAAGCCCTGCTCGTGGCAGAGTTTCAAAGGACACTGTGATTTCTGCTATATGCAGCAATGGTGAAGCTGCCGCACATGGCGCAAGTGATCGGATGATCGCATTTCAAGCTCACAAAGTCTGTAAAAAGTAAAAAAAAAGTTTTAAAAAAAACATGAAAGTAATAAAAGAAAAGATGAAAGTTCAAATCAACCCACTTTCCCCCCAGTGGAAGTAGAAATATTAAAATACTACACATGTGATATCGGCTTCCACCACCTCTGGTATATTTTGATTTTCACAATGGAAAGCTATGACCAGTAGGCATTTTTCCTGCATATAATACAAGGACACCTCAGTTCCTCCAGAACTGGAGCTCTTCTACAGATTTCAGCAATATTTTTCTGCTACTTGACTAACCTTCCAGTTAGGGCTCGTTCACATGACAGTTTTTCACATACCTGTCCTATGCGTTTTTTTTTTCCACAGATAGCACTCATAAGGCCGGAGTCACACTGCCGACAAAAACGGACGAGTGCAATGCGATAAAAAAATCGCATTGCACTCGGACCAATGTTAATCTATGGGGCAGCTCCCATCATCCGATTTTTTTTCTCGGCCGTTTTCTTCGGGCCGAAAAAATCACAGCATGCTGCGATTGTCACCGATTATCGGATCGGACTCGCTAATGCAAGTCTATGGGTGCGAGAAAAATACGGATTACACACGGACCACACATGTGACTTGCGAGAAATATGCACTGGTGTCCTTTATAGAAAAGCCGCAAATTCAGTGCGCTATACTGTAAAATCACACTGACAGGTTTAATAAAGAATGGAAAGAATAGATATATACACATAGAATATATATATATATATATATATATATATATATATATATATATATACAGTACAGACCAAAAGTTTGGACACACCTTCTCATTCAAAGATTTTTCTGTATTTTCATGATTATGAAAATTGTACATTCACACTAAAGGCATCAAAACTATGAACATGTGGAATTATATACTTAACAAATAAGTGTGAAACAACTGAAATTATGTCTTATATTCTAGGTTCTTCAAAGTAGCCACCTTTTGCTTTGATTAATGCTTTGCACACTCTTGGCATTCTCTTGATGAGCTTCAAGAGGTAGTCACCGGAAATGGTTTTCACTTCACGGGTGTGCCCTGTCAGGTTTAATAAGTGTGATTTCTTGCCTTATAAACGGGGTTGGGACCATCAGTTGTGTTGTGCAGAAGTCTGGAGGATACATAGCTTATAGTTCTACTGAATAGACTGTTAGAATTTGTATTATGGCAAGAAAAAAGCAGCTAAGTAAAGAAAAACGAGTGGCCATCATTACTTTAAGAAATGAAGGTCAGTCAGTCCGAAAAATTGGGAAAACTTTGAAAGTGTCCCCAAGTGCAGTTGCAAAAACCATCAAGCGCTACAAAGAAACTGGCTCACATGAGGACCGCCCCAGGATAGGAAGACCAAGACCTCTGCTTCTGAGGATAAGTTTATCCGAGTCACCAGCCTCAGAAATCTTGTTTGGGCTGAAGAACACAAGGAATGGACATTAGACCAGTGGAAATCTGTGCTTTGGTCTGATGAGTCCAAATTTGAAATCTTTGGTTCCAATCACCATGTCTTTGTGCGACGCAGAAAAGGTGAACTGATGGACTCTACATGCCTGGTTCCCACCGTGAAGCATGGAGGAGGAGGTGTGATGGTGTGGGGGTGCTTTGCTGGTGACACTGTTGGGGATTTATTCAAAATTGAAGGCATACTGAACCAGCATGGCTACCACAGCATCTTGCAGCAGCATGCTATTCCATCCGGTTTGCGTTTAGTTGGACCATTTATTATTTTTCAACAGGACAATGACCCCGGACACACCTCCAGGCTGCGTAAGGGCTATTTGACCAAGAAGGAGAGTGATGGGGTGCTACGCCAGATGACCTGGCCTCCACAGTCACCAGACCTGAACCCAATCGAGATGTTTTGGGGTGAGCTGGACTGCAGAGTGAAGGCAAAAGGGCCAACAAGTGCTAAGCATCTCTGGGAACTCCTTCAAGACTGTTTCCGGTGACTACCTCTTGAAGCTCATCAAGAGAATGCCAAGAGTGTGCAAAGCAGTAATCAAAGCAAAAGGTGGCTACTTTGAAGAACCTAGAATATAAGACATATTTTCAGTTGTTTCACACTTTTTTGTTAAGCATATAATTCCACATGTGTTAATTCATAGTCTTGATGCCTTCAGTGTGAATGTACAATTTTCACAGTCATGAAAATACAGAAAAATCTTTGAATGAGGTGTGTCCAAACTTTTGGTCTGTATTGTATATATATACATGTTATTGTGACACACATATATATATATATATATATATATATATACTGCTCAAAAAAATAAAGGGAACACTCACATAACACATCCTAGATCTGAATGAATGAAATATTCTCATTGAATACTTTGTTCTGTACAAAGTTGAATACGCTGTCAACATAATCACTCAAAAATCATCAATGTAAATCAAATTTTTGAACCAACGGAGGCCTGGATTTGGAGAGACCCCAAAATGAAAGTGGAAACAAGTCAATATGATGCTCAGTATTGTGTGTGGCCTCCACGTGCCTGTATGACCTCCCTACAATGCCTGGGCATGCTCCTGATGAGGTTGCGGATATTCTCCTGAGGGATCTCCTCCAAGACCTGGACTAAAGCATCCGTCAACTCCTGGACAGTCTGTGGTGCAACGTGATGTTGGTGGATGGAGCGAGACATGCTGTCCCAGATGTGCTCAATTGGATTCCGGTCTGGGGAACGGGTGGGCCAGTCCATGGCTTCGCTTCAAAGGAGGAGACAGATAGCACTCACCAATCTTGCGAATTCAGTCTTTATTCGACACGAAAGAATGTCATGGTCGGGAGGGAAAAATAGGGAGTCTGCCGCTGCACACTCCCTATTTCTCCCTCCCTACCATGACATTCTTTTGTGTCGAATAAAGACTGGTGAGTGCTATCCGTCTCCTCCTTTGAAGCTATGTTTATATTGTGATTTATGGACAAGCACCCAGTATCTTGAGGTGTAGACCACGATAAGAAGCCTTCTGGCAGGCACACACAGCAAATAGTATATCAGCGGTGCTGTCTACTGTTTCTCTTCCACTAGCAGTCCATAGCTTCAATGCCTTCATCTTGCAGGAACTGCTGACACACTCACACCACATGAGGTCTGGCATTGTCCTGCATTAGGAGGAACCCATGGCCAACCTCACCAGCATATGGTCTCACAAGGGGTCTGAGGATCTCATCTCGGTACCTAATGGCAGTCAGGCTACCTCTGGTGAGCACATGGAGGGCTGTGTGGCCCTCCAAAGTAATGCCACCCCACACCATTACTGACCCACTGCCAAACCAGTCATGTTAAAGGATGAAATAATGACACATAGTTTTTGACCACATTTTATTACACTGCTATCCTTCTGAATCCATTGTTCTCCTGTAATAAAAATAAAATAAAAAACCAACAATATCCATACCTCTCTGCCGTTCAGCAGGGACCGGTGCTAATGCTACCAGCCCTGTTGTAAACCCTCGCAGAATGAATGAGTTCATCTCTGCGCAGTCTCCCCGGCTGACCGGAGATGAACTGATTAGCGTGGCCAACTTAATTGATTTTTTTCCCACGCTGTCAGATCACCTCAGCGGTAGTCAGTGAAGCTGCGCAGAGTCCCTGGCTGACCTGAAGTGAACTCGATAGCGTGGGATTAACGTTCCCACGCTAATCAGTTCATCCCCGGTCAGCTGGGGAGGCAGCGCAGAGATGAACTCATTATTTCTGTGGGGGTTTACAGCAGGGCTGGTAGCATTAGCACCGGACCTGACTGAACGGCGGTGAGGTAAGGATATTGTTGTTTTTTTATTTTATTTTTATTACAGGAGAACAACTGATTCAGAAGGATTACCAGTGTAATAAAATGTGGTCAAAAACTGTCATTATTTCATTAAAAATTTTTAATTAATGTGTGTGTGTTTTTTTTTAACCATTTACTACAATAGGATTAATAATGGAGAGTTGTCTAATTGACAACTCTCCATTATTAACCCGGATTAATGTCACCTTTCAATAGCAATGAAATGCCCACGCATTTTTTTACAATGAAATTACACATTAAATTAACACCTACATGTATGAAGTTTTGCACACATACTGTACACTCATCTAATTATTAATCAAAACCATATATCAAACTAAATGAAATGACATGGTTTACTGTATGTAAACCATGTGTCATTTCATGTCAAGTTCTGTAATGGTTTTACAGAAGCCGGCAATTGAATTAGCGGCTATTATGCTATGTAGAACTGTATGACCTATAAATACAGCGTCGGACTGGAGCACCTTGGGCCCACCAGAGAAAATCATTCTTGGAGCCCACTATGTAGCTACATAGAAATAAATACAAGACCGCCAATTGTGTGGTAAAACGCGCTATATCAGGTATAATATAAAGTAGTACATGTCTTAATTATGTAGCAGGGTAGAATCATAGAATCATTGAGGGGTAGCCCCCTCATGGAATGTAATGTAGCCCCCTTATAGAATATAAGTTAGCCACCCTCACAGAATATAATGCAGCTCCCATCATAAAATATAATGCAGCCCTCTCTCCATAGAATATAATGTAGCACCCCACAAAATAAAATGCAACCCCCTCATAAGGTATACCACAGTCCCCACCATAGAATATAATGTAGCACCCTCATAGGGTATAATGCAGCCCCCCATAGAGTATACTGTAGCCCCCTCATAGGGCATAATGCTGCCCCCCTCATATACTAGGATATAGCCCCCCAGAATATAATGTAGTCCCCTGATGGAATAATGCAGGCCCCCCATAGAGTATACTGTAGCCCCATCATATAGTAATATGTAGCCCCCCCAGAAAATAATGTAGTCCCCTGAGAGAATAATGCAGCCCCACCACAGAATATTATGCATCCCCCCATAGAGTATACGGTAGCTCCTCATATAGTATGATATAGCCCCCCAGAATATAATGTAGTCCCCTGAGAATAATGCAGTCCCCCACAGACTATAATGTAGCCCCCTCAAAGTATAATGCAGACCCTCTCCACCCCATCATTGTCCTCATCACCACCTCCATCATTGCCTTCTCCCCCACCACCCTTATCATTCTCCCCCATCACTGCCTATTCCACCACCTCAATCATTGGCTCCTCCTCCACCACCATCATTGTCCATTTCATCACCTCCATCATCACCTTCATCATTGCCTCTCCCCACCACCATCATTGCCCATTTCATCACCTCCATCATTGCCTCCCCCACCATCATTGCCTATCACCTCCATCATTGCCTCCCCCACCATCATTACCTATCACCTCCATCATTGCCTCCCCCACCATCATTGCCTATCACCTCCATCATTGTCTCCCCCACCATCATTGCCCATCACCTCCATCATTGCCTCCCCCCACTGTCATTGCCCATCACCTTCATCATTGCCTCCCCCACCTCCATCATTGTCCATCACCTCCATCATTGCCTCCCCCACAATCATTGCCTCCCCCCGCCGCCATCATTGCCTCCCCCACAATCATTGCCCATCACCTTCATCATTGCCTCCCCCCACCATCATTGCCCATCACCTTCATCATTGCCTTCCCCAACTGCCAACATTGCCCATCACCTCCTTCATTGCCTCCCCACCATCATTGCCCATCACCTTCATCATTGCCTACCCCCACCGCTATCATTGCCCATCACCTTCATCATTACCTCCACCCACCGCCATCATTGCCCATCACCTCCATCGTTGCCTTCCCCACCATCATTGCCCATCACCTCCATCGTTGCCTCCCCCACCATCATTGCCCATCACCTCCATCGTTGCCTCACCCACCATCATTGCCCATCACCTTCATCATTGCCTCCCCCCACCATCATTGCCCATCACCTTCATCATTGCCTCCCCCCACCATGATTGCCCATCACCTCCATCATTGCCTCCCCACCCTCACACACACACTCCGGTTCTCCGGTGGGCCAGTCCGAGCCTGTATAAATATATACATATATGTGTCACAATTACATGTGTGTGTATATATATATGTGTATATATATATATACATATATATATATACGTATTCTATGGGTATATATCTATTCTTTCTTTTGAGATTTAAAACCTGTCATTTGGATCCATTATACGTCGGTTTTGCAAGCCGCCAACAAAATCTCGCCAGACGGATGTCACACGGACGATCATATGCGAGAAAATCGCTTCCTCGCATTCCAATCGGATGACAGAAGGATCCCTGTTCAGGAAACATTTGTGCGATTCACGGACCGATTTTTTTATACGTTATGTGTGACTCCAGCCTAACTATGATTGTCTATGGGACCTGTGATTTTTTTTATTCAGACCGAGTGGTCCATGCAAAATCGCGGAGACAGGTCTGATATTGGTCTGAATATTGGTTTAATCTGACAGAACTCAGGTACCATCTATGTGCTATAGATTTTTCACTGACTGATAGGAGTAGGTGGAAAAGCGTTTTTTTTCCCATCAGTGAAAAAAACTGATGAAACTCTGACCTAACTCTGATGAAACTCTGATGGAAGTCACTGATGAAACTTGGTCCATTTTTCTCGTACCTTAAAAAAACTAATGTCTGAATGAGACCTTCAGGTATTCAGCAACATATCTATATGCAAACTCCATTGTATCCTTCCCAAATGGTAATCAGGGTGTTTGTTAATTTATGGATCTATTACCAATCTCAAATTTCATACTTTTCCTTTGCAAGTATTGCAAGTATTATATCATCCATCACTGCAACCTTGAGGATGAGAGGCTCAAGTGTTATTTGATAACTTGATGACAGGTTGATCTGGGCAAGGTCAGAAGGACTACTCCACATTCATCTTAAAGAAACCATGCAGCACTAATGTACACTGCAGACTCTGAAGCTGGCTCCTCAATCAAGATTGAGAATAGATTTCTTTACAAAACCTAATTGATAGTTAAAATGTTGAGTTTAATGTGATTGATTCATACTGACAAGATGGCAAATAAAAGCTATTTTTCACGACAAAAGGGCAAAACCGCACTTTTGTTATGGATATGTTGAGCACAAAAGATGAGATATCTTCTCTCTGGGTTGAACGCTTATATAGCGTATTTTTGTTATCTGAGAAAATTGGATTAATTATGCTAATCACACTCTGATCAAAGTCGAATCAGAGTGTGATCCACTTCTTTCGGATGAGGAGACGATGGAGAGAAAAATGTCTCCTTCTTCTCCATTGTGTCAGTTCACGGAAATATGACTACACACAGGTGCACTCTTGCTAGTTGGGTTGTGGTGAAATAGTGAAGACAGAGGACAAGTAGAGAGTGAGAAGAGAAAGGAAAGGAAAATGTTACACATTATCAATGAAACATTTGAGAAGATATGTACCCACTATCTACTTTATATAACCCTCCCCAAGTTAATGTCCAGTAAAAAAATTATTTTGAAATGGTGGTCTCCCTCCTTGAACTGTCAAACATCTGGTCCTGGCCAGCCAGCCTGGAAACATTTATGCCATTAAAGGCCTTTTTTGAGACTAACCATTTTCTTCTCCACTACTGTGAAATGCAGTCATCTGAAACTTTATTATTTACTTACATTTTGATTAGGCAAATTCTAGTCAGGCTGCATCAACATTCACAACTATTTTATACTTTTGTCTAAACATTATGTTGTTCTAAGAAATCATTTATGCCTCTAGCATAATCCAATGTGAATCTGACCTAATATTATTATCAATAGCATTCTCCTGTACAGTCTTTTAACCCCTTAGTGACTGAGCCAATTCTTGCCTTAACAACCAAGCCCCATGTTTCAAATCTAACGCGTGAATAATTTGACATGTGGGACTAACTCTGAAATTCCTCTACATATCCCAGTGATTCTGAGATTTTGTTTTTTGTTGTGTCACATTGTACTTTATGTTAGTAGTAATTTTTTAAGTTGATATGTTTGTATATAAAATAACCAATTTTCAAACACTGCATAGTTATACCTTTAAACCAGAAAGTCAAACCACACAAGAAAGTCAATAAATATCATTTACCATTTGTCTACCATGCATAGACAAATGGTAGACTGTCTGTAAATCTGTTAAACATTCACGTGCGTCATGGAATTAACGCAAGGCAGAAAGAAAAATGTAAAATTTTTACACTAAAATATTGTTTAAGCCCCAAATTATTAAATTGCAGAAGGGGTAATTGGAGAATAGAGACATCAGTTTGTTACGCAATTTCTCCTGAACATCGCAAGATCCCATTAGGTGATTAAAAACTGCTGTTCAGACTCATGGAAGGTCTTAAGGGTATGCCACACTAAACAATATCGCTAACGGGATCGCTAAAAAACGTCACTATTTAGCGATCCCGTTAGCGATATTGTTCAGTGCGGCAGCTTCCAGCGACGAGCTTCCTGCTGTGATCTCGCTCGTCGCTGGAATCGTTCCGGACCCTATTTTCTCGTCGGCGCTCCCGCTGGATAAGTATCTTATCGCTGTGTGGCACCTTTTCTTAGCGATTTAGCGGTACTTTTGTACCGCTAAAGTCGTTAAGAAGATCGCTAACGGCGATAGCGTCGTTAACTATATCGCTAAATGTGGCCGCATTTAGCGATATAGAAACAATCCCGCTAGCGATCGCATTAGTATGCGTCGTTATAGTGATCGCTAGCGGGATTGTTTAGTGTGGCAGTACCTTTAGAAAGGAAAGAGGGCTATTTAATTTTTATTTTACAAATAGGGCTGGAATAGATTGCAGACATAGTATTCCACTTGCAGAGTACCTGAAGTGCCAGAAATATCAGAAACCCCCACACAAGTTACCCCATTTTAGCAATGACCCATTAAAGAATTCATCTAGGTGTGTGGTGAGCAATTTTGACCCACTGCTGCTTCATGTAACTTCATAGCATTGGAACATGACAATGAAAAAGTACAGTATGTTTTAGCCCCAAACATTTGTCAACTTCTCTCAAACACGCTGATACCTCATATGTGATCGAAAACTACCGTCTGGGCATAAGCAGGGCTCAGAAAGGAAGGGGTCTTTTTGGAATGCAAAATTGGCTGAAATAGAGTGTATACTCCATGTTGCATTTGCAGAGTTCCTGAGGTTCCAGAACAACAGAAACCCATCACAGGTGACACCATTTCAAAAACTGAACATGATAGGGAATTCATCTATTGTAGTGATGAGCACTTTGAACCCACAAGTGCTTCACAGATTATTAATATGCAACTACACTCTCCAGAGAGGAAGCGGACTTCAACTCTAGTGCTACCTATTGGAAGTAGCAATCCTACAAGTCAATATTGACTATTTAAGATATATAGCTATTATTTTGGGGTACTTTTATATTTTTTTTCAACACATTACTGCGGGCAGGTGAAAAAGCCAATAACCCAGAGTAAATTTTAAACCATAATTTATCTTTAATATTGAATATAAAATTCACAAATTAAAAAACATAGTGCTCCTAAGTAGGTGCAAAGATCTATTGTCAATAAATGTATACCATCTGAAAAATCACCAATATTTGGAACAACGGACTGGTTTGACCTGTAATACAGGAACATCCGCAATAAATTTTTGGCAAACTAATAAATAAACAAACCAAGGTCTCCTTATGCATATCAATGACTACAAGAGAGTGTAAAGTGACAAGTGCAATTAATTATACCTATAAGGTTAAATAAAACTGATAATGTCTGTATGAGTCATTATTGCTATATAAAGCAATGGTAAGTGGTAAGTGCAGTCAAGCATATCTATCATATAGAATATTACTGTATTACTTTAGTAATATATATATAATATTATTTGTTATGTAGAATATTACTTTGACTATACAGGGTGAGCCATTTATATAGATACACCTAAATAAAATGGGAATGGTTGGTTATATCAACTTCCTGTTTGTGGCACATTAGTATATGGGAGGGGAAAAACTTTTCAAGATGGGTGGTGACAGTGGTGGCTATTTTGAAGTTGGCCATTTTGTATCCAACTTTGTTTTTTTCAATTGGAAGAGGGTCATGTGACACATCAAACTTATTGAGAATTTCACAAGAAAAACAATGGTGTGCTTGGTTTTAACATAACTTTATTCTTTCATGAGTTATTTACAAGTTTATGACAACTTATAAAATGTGTTCAAAGTGCTGCCCATTGTGTTGGATTGTCAATGCAACCCTCTTCTCCCACTCTTCACACACTGATAGCAACACCGCAGAAGAAATGCTAGCACAGGCTTCCAGTATCTGTTGTTTCAGATGCTGCACATCTCGTATCTTCACAGCATAGATAATTGCCTTCAGATAACCCTAAAGATAAAAGTCTGATGGGGTCAGATTGGGAGACCTTGGTGGCCATTCAACTAGCCCAAGACAACCAATCCACTTACCAGGAAACTGTTCATGTAGGAATGCTCGGACCTGACAGCCATAATGTGGTGGTGCACCATCTTGCTGGAAAAACTCAGGGAACGTGCCATCTTCAGTTTCCTGGAAAGTGGATTGGTCGTCGTGGGCCAGTTGAATGGCCACCAAGGTCTCCCGATCTGACTTGAGTACCGATGAGGTTAAAGAAAGAGCTGACACATCTTTTAACTATTTAAATGCTGATGTTGCTATTGCCAGTTGCGTCTAAAGAGTTAAACATGTAACACCTGCATTTTTTGCCCGTCTGGGGGCGCTATTTACTTATTTCCCAGCACCATAAAATGGCAGAACTGAGGAAAAAGGCCTCTTAATGACTGCTGTAAAAAGTCAGTTGTTAAAGGGTTAAGAGCTAACTTCTTTCGTCAAGTTCTCAGGCGATCATCTACATTGTTAGACAACTTTCTAAGTGCATTCTCTACAACACACATATTTCATCAACAATAATATGCCATTTATTCATTTTAATACCATAATCATTGTTTACCTTCACTCACTTCTACAATTGTATTTGGCAGCTCCTCCTTAAAGTGACAAATATTTTTATGATGAAGTTTAAGCATATATGATTATTATATGACTTGTGTTAAGTGCTGGGATGACTGAATTCGATCACATTTCAGTACATGTCTGTTTTTGCATTAGGTACTTAAATAGTAATTGCAGTTTATTTATTATTATTTTCAGAAATGTGCTGAACGAGCAAAGATAACAAACTTATATTATACACTGCTCAAAAAAATAAAGGGAACACTTACAGTAGGCTATGTGCACACGTTGCGGATTTTTTTGCGTTTTTATCGCGTTTTTGCGGCGGTTTTCCGCTAAAAAACCTCATGCATTAAGCATCCTATTAGTAGAATGCATTCCGCAATTTTTGTGCACATGCTGCATTTTTTTTCTGCGAAAAAAACGCATCACGGAAAAAAACGCAGCATGTTCATTCTTTTTCCGGAATTGCGGCGATTCCGCCACCATAGGAATGCATTGAACTGCTTACTTTCTGCATGTGGCTATGCCCACCATGCGCAAAGTGAGCGGTTCATGTGCGGATGGTACCCAGGGTCTGGAGGAGAGGAGACTGTCCTCCAGGCCCTGGGTACCATATCCCTGGTAAAACAATAATTAAAATAAAAAATAGTGATATTCTCACCTTCCGGCGGCCCCCGCAGCTTTCCCACCTCTCAGCGATGCTGCGGGGCCGCCGGAAGGTGAAATATCACGATTTATTTAGTTTTTTTTAACATTAGATCTTTTTACTATTGCGGCATAGTGGGCATCAATAGTAAAAAGTTGGTCCCACTTGTCAAACACTTGTTTCACTAGTGTGACCAACCTCTCAATCAGTTTTCCAAGCGATGCTACAGACCAGATTTATTATATGGTCACTGATTTCTATACGTTTTCCTCGTGGATCATATCCATGTATATCAGGGTTGGACTGGCCCACCAGAGAACCGGAGAATCCTCCGGTGGGCCCTGGCTTCTTCTTCAGGAGAGTTCATAGTGCAAACCTTGAGTGGGAGAGAAAGGTGGGCCCTCAGAATCAAATCCTCTGGTGGGCCCAATGTTCTTCAGTCTGACACTGACGTATATTGTATTGTGTATTGGACTATATACTTATGCTGCATAAATAAATTGCTGTTCACTAATAATATTGCCCCTGTGGTAATGTTATTGCCACTCAGTGGCGGTTGTTGTATGCACAGTACATATGCACTTTATTGTCATTCTGACAACGTGTTGCCACATTGTAGTTTTCCGTTCAGGCACTAGTACACATGCACTGTATGGTCATTGATTTATATTATATTTTTTCATGAATTATTTATTTATATTGATTTATTCACCTGATTGAACACTTATGCTGCATAAATTATAGTACTGATTACACTAAGGGATCTTGTTATGTCCCATGAATGAGACATTTTACAGACTGTCCTGTGTATTTTACATGCTGTATTGCAGTCTCTCATATTGTTTACTGTTGCTATGTGTCCCTGTGTTTGCATAGCTGAAATCCTCCCTTTACATTAAGTTTGTCCCTTCTGTCTCTCTGTCTCCCTCTTCTGGTGTGATGTCATTTCCTTCTTCTTTCTCCTGTGTTTCATTCTCCATCTTGATTTTATCAGAATCACATGTGTTTTCAGTCTGTCTGAAGAAAGTCTTTTTTACCTGCTGCTGTTTGTATGCATTCAACAAGAATTCTTAAAGAAATCAAAGTCTCTTCTGGATTCTTCATAACATGTGTGCCGGCAGCTGAGTTAAGCTATCTGCGATCGTCGCCAATTGTAAGTAGGGTGAAAGAGATCCGGCATCTCACAGAGCCATATTTACAGCCACAGGCCCCGGGGACAGAATAGTAAAAAAAGACTCTTCAGATTCATCTGTAAAACCCACAGCTTCTATAAAGCTACAGAACTTCCTGCAGAGCATCCGCTCTCAACATATAAGAGTCTATACAGCTCCCCTTCTCCCTGTGAATCAGGATGGCTGAAGGAATGACTACACGGTCTCTGCCAGACCCATTGTCAGAGGAAGAGTGCATAGACCCTGATCCACCATTTAGTGAGAAGGCTAGACGTGTCACAAAGCCAACATGGAAAATAAGGGAGAATCTAGAATCCAGTAAACATGATCTTCTCCGTGCAACAGCAGAGCTATGGCAAAAACTCTTATGCCACATAAATAGCCTGTCTCAGCCTGCTTCTCTCCAACGACCACTGGAGGGAGCTCTCGCACAACTGTGTTCAGATTATCAATGTTATGCAGAAATAACAGACCAATATATCGCAGTGTTAAAAAGACTTAACCCATCAGTTACCTGCAAAGAGCTGCAAGCTTTCCAAAAACTTAACTCTGAGAGAGAAAGCATGGTGCGCGATATAAAAGCCAAAACAGAGGCAAGAATCACACTAATAGCCGAGATGTCATCTTGCATTTCTGGCTCTGCCAGACAGTCAAAGCGAACATCTAAGTCACGCTCTTCAAAATCCTCAACCCTCAGCGAACAGCTCATAAAAGCACGTGCGGAAGCTGAGGCCACTAAAATACAAGCTGCCTTTGCTCAAAAGGAAACTGAAATGAAAACTGAGGCAACTAAAATACAAGTTGCCCTAGAGGCCACTAAAATACAAGCTGCCCTAGAGGCCCTAGAGAAGGAAACTGAGATGAAAACTGAGGCCACTAAAATACAAGCTGCCCTAGAGGCCCTAGAGAAGGAACGCCAACACGCCATAGCCATGGCAAAGTTAAAGGTCCTGGAACAAGCCATCAGTGGGAGCCAAGGAGACAGCATCAGTTTAAGTGTTTTTGATACTGAAGACCCTCTTAAGCGTACTAGAGACTATGTACAAAGCCAACACAGTGCTATCCCTGCTCCTGCAATCCTTCCTGACCACACAGATGCTCCCCTGAAACAACAGGGTTTTGATACTGAAGACCCTCTTAAGCGTACTAGAGACTATGTACAAAGCCAACACAGCGCTATCCCTGCTCCTGCAATCCTTCCTGACCACACTGATGCTCCCCTGAGACAACAGGACACAGAGCGTTTATCCCCATCCTGCACCCAAGGTCAGTACAATTACAATACGCTGCCAATCTTGTATCCTCATCCACCTCTGTGCACCGAAATGTACCAGAAACCTGCAAATCACCAAATCTTTACTCAGAATCCTACGTACAGGCCAATATGCAGGCCAGTCACCACACTCCGGTCAATCACACAATTCCAGTCCCATGTGTAGCAGAAACTAAGCTCATTAAGCCAGTTAATGGACTGAACGCCTACGCTGCCCCATACGTACCTGCATTCCCAGGTCAAATCACAGACTGTATGAACAAAGCTATCCAGCCAGCATCGGTCCTTCCAAAATCTGAGAATGCTGATATGACTGGCCTCGCAAGGTACATGATTCGGCGTGATCTAACTAAGACCGGTCTTACAGAGTTTGACGATAAACCTGAGAACTACAGGGTTGGAAGTGTACCTTTGAAACCACGATCAGTGATCTCGGCATCACCGCCGCTGAAGAGCTAGACCTGCTAATCAGGTGGCTTGGGCCACAATCCACGGATCGGGTCAAGAGACTTAAATCTGTCCACATCAGTAATCCCATTGCTGGTCTCACTGCCGCATGGAAGAGACTAGAAAGAAGCTATGGCAGTCCTGAGGTCATAGAAAGGGCCCTGTTCAAACGACTAGAGGATTTTCCAAAGGTATCTAATAAGGACAGTACAAGGTTCCAAGAGCTCAGCGACCTCCTGTTAGAGCTTCAGCTGGCCAAAGCAGACCCGTACCTTCCTGGTCTCAGCTACCTGGACACTGCTCATGGGGTAACCCCAATAGTTTCCAAGCTGCCACCCAATATCCAAAATAAGTGGGCTATGTTTGGATCAAAATACAAAAGGGAAAACCAAGTCTCCTTCCCTCCATTTTCCTACTTCTGCGAGTTCATCGAAAATATCGCAGAGTGTAAGACCGATCCAAGTTTTTCCTATGGAGAACACAGCGACCCTGTTTCATCTACTAAACACGACAGTCCACGTCTTAACTACAGGAGCCACCAAGCTCCAATGTCCATCAAGAAGACTGATGTTCTTCCGGCACCTTCAGTATCACAAGATAAGAGCGACAAAGGTGAGAAGGTTGAGAATCCTAATCGCCAGTGTCCAATTCACAAACTGCCACATCCCCTGAAGAAGTGCATCGGCTTCAGGAAGAAGCCCCTTCAAGAACGAAAGGAGCTCTTGAAGAAGTTTGGAGTATGCTTCAGGTGCTGCGCCTCTACCGAACATCTTGCTAAGGACTGTGTCATCCCCATCATGTGTCTAGAGTGCGACAGCGAAGACCACGTACAGGCGCTCCATCCATCACAGCCTGACTCTGTGTCTTCACCTTCTCCCACCACAAGCCATGGCGGGGAGAGTACAGACCAAGTGACAAGCCATGTTGCAGTATCTTCCTCATGCACCGATGTCTGTGGAGAAGGTCTTCGAGACAAGTCCTGTGCGAAGATATGCCTGTCATAGGTGTATCCCAAGGGCCATCCAGAGAAGGCAGTCAAGGTGTACGTTAGCCTGGATGACCAGAGCAACAAATCATTAGCCAGGTCAGAACTCTTTGACTTGTTTGATTTAAAAGGAGACGTCTATCCCTACACCTTGGGCACCTGCAGCGGCGTTTTACAAACCTCTGGAAGAAGGGCCAGTGGCCTCATAATAACTTCTCTTGAGAAAGGCGCCACGGAGATACCACTACCCACGCTTGTAGAGTGTAACCAAATACCATTCAATAGGGAAGAAATCCCAACACCAGAAGTCGCTCTTCAGCATCCTCATCTCAGAATGATAGCCAAAGAGATGCCACCCCTGGATGATAAGGCAGACATCCTAATTCTCCTCGCAGAGACATTATACGACTGCACAAGATGCGTCAACAAATCCACGGACTACTCAATGAACCATATGCCCAGCGCCTCGAGCTGGGCTGGGTCATCATTGGCAATGTCTGTAGTGACCAGACAAAGAATCAGAACGACATCTCCTCTTACAAAACCGTTATCACGTCGGATGACAACGACTTGTCCTCCCTGTCATACTCATGTCACCAATGGATGAAGAAGAAGTCAAACGACACTACGTGTCAACGGCAACCATCCAATATTTCAAGTCCGCTTTATCCTCGAGACTACAACCTCGAGATAACAGCATTCGATCCTTTAACCAAGGACAACAACTCACTACCTACAGAGGGAGACAAAGTGATCATCAGGGTCATGAGCGTCAAACCCACCGAAGACAACTATAACAGCTGGGTAGCTCCCTCACCTTCTCTTCCAGCAAAGACTAAGTTGCCAAGGGATCCACAGCAAGTAACTGCTAAGTTCCCAACCTTTGATACCCATCTCCATCACAAGCCTGGTCAAACCAAAGCCATGCTAGACTTCAGTGCTCAGAGTGAGAGCCTCTCTCTCAACAGCCTACCTCTGACCGATGGTGCCAGCGTTTTCCCCACGCAATTCAGCCTCAGCTCACTGGCGGATGTTGAACAAGACACGTTCACTTCCCAAGCATCACCCTGTAAGGAACTTGCTATCAAACGAGGCGCTTCGCCTGTTGAAAACAGCATCGACGGTCCTCTCGTGTTTAAGACACCCATCGCAGTTCTAGGCAGGGTACCACTGAGACAGCTTGCTACTCCGGATATCAACGGGAACACTATGCTACCATCTCAGAGACAGCAAAGATGGGAGACGGCGAAGAAGTCTCTAAAGGCCTTACAACAAGTCCTGCCCCGTAGTTCTGTAAAGACTCTTTCAACCATCATCAAGAGACAAGTCTACCTTTCCTACGACATGTCTACGAAGACTACAGCTGCAGGAGCCTCTCCCAGCGCTTCAGAAACCGGCAAAAAGGTACAGAAGCTGAGCTCTCTTTACCCTGGACATCCTTTCAGCTGGTCAGCCATCCTATCTGCTGACATACATTTCAGGCAAATCATCTGCTGGCTCCTTTGAGCAGGAGTCACATGATCTTAGCTTAGTCTCTGAACTCAGCTCACGGCGGGGAGCCTACCGCCATATACTCCTCCAGCTGTGTTGGAACATTGTAATATTTTAACTTTCTCCAGCGGATTATTGGGTTGGTGGAAGTGTTTGCACGTTGCGGCTTCCCCAATCCGAAGATGGGTTTTCGTTTGGACTTGGACTATTCCGCTGTTGAGGACTTCATGCCTCCAACTGAACATTGGACCATGCCAATTGGACTTCAACTGTTGTTGTTATTACCTGCATGCTTGTTTTTTCCTTTTGTCTTTCAGGTCTACAGTGACATCTCCAGTGGACATCATAAAATTATGAAATCTATAGATTTCAGACGGGGAGTGTTATGTCCCATGAATGAGACATTTTACAGACTGTCCTGTGTATTTTACATGCTGTATTGCAGTCTCTCATATTGTTTACTGTTGCTATGTGTCCCTGTGTTTGCATAGCTGAAATCCTCCCTTTACATCAAGTTTGTCCCTTCTGTCTCTCTGTCTCCCTCTTCTGGTGTGATGTCATTTCCTTCTTCTTTCTCCTGTGTTTCATTCTCCATATTGATTTTATCAGAATCATATGTGTTTTCAGTCTGTCTGAAGAAAGTCTTTTTTACCTGCTGCTGTTTGTATGCATTCAACAAGAATTCTTAAAGAAATCAAAGTCTCTTCTGGATTCTTCATAACATGTGTGCCGGCAGCTGAGTTAAGCTATCTGCGATCGTCGCCAATTGTAAGTAGGGTGGAAAGAGATCCGGCATCTCACAGAGCCATATTTACAGCCACAGGCCCCGGGGACAGAATAGATCTATTCGTGGTATTTTTTTATCACGTTTTTGTGTTAATGAATTTTTGTAAACACAGCACATTTGCACTTTATTATCACTATTTTATTATATTGATATGGTTTTATGATTCTTTCATATATATTTTTTCACGGACTATATTTGCTATACTGATTCGCTCACTGGACATTGTTCAGCACTGTGGACAGATATATATATATATATATATATATATATATATATGTGTATATACATAATTTCTGCATGTTGTAACCCTTATGCTGTCGCCCCTGCTGCTATTTTTACTATTTTTTATCATGCACATTGTAGCTATTTTCAACTCCTTATCCTGTGTATGACTAATAAAATATATTGTTTTAATCTGGACATATGGTCGTTTTGTTTTGTTCTCCTTTTGTGCTGCTTAGTGCAAAAGCATTGCAGAGTATCAGATCAGTGATCTGTCAGTATAAGGATGATGCCCCATCCTGGGACAATTTAAAAAAGTTATTAAAAAGTGTAAAAATATTTACAAAAAATCCCCAAATGAACAAAAAAAATGAAAAAAATATTAATCCAATAAATACATTTATTTATGTAAAAAAGAAAGCAGAAAAAAATTACACATATTCGGTATCACTGCGTCTGCAATGACCCGACCTATAAAACTATCCCACTAGTTAGCCCCTTCAGTGAACGCTGTAAAAAAAAAACATGCTAAAAAATTTGGTTTATCATCATACCGCCCAGCAAAAAGATGAATGTAAATTAAAATGATACAACTGAAAACAACATCTTGTCCTGCAAAAAACGAGCCGCAATACAGCTTCATCAGCGGAAAAATAAAAAGTTATAGCTCTCAGAATAAAGCAATGCAAAAATAATTATTTTTTCTATAAAATTGTTTTTATTGTGTAAAAGCGCCAAAACATAGAAAAATAATATAATGTGGTATCACGGTAATTGTACTGACCCAAAGAATAAAACTGCCTTATCAATTTTACCACACGTGGAATGGTGTAAAAAAAAAAAAAAAATCCTAAATTGCTGGTTTTTTGTTCATTATTATCACGGCTCAACGTTATAAAATTCTGCGAAGCACTTGCTAGTTTTAGTGCTCAACACACCTCTGATAAATTCCTTGAAGGGTCTAGTTTCCAAAATGGGATCACTTTCCAATGTTTAGGCACATCAGGAGCTCTGCAAATGCAACATGGCGTCCACTATAGTCCACCAATTTTGCACTTCAAAAGTCAAATGGTGCTCTTTCCTTTCTGAGCCCTGCCGTGAGCCCAAACAGCACTTTTCCACCACAATTGGACTATCAGCATAATCATTAGAAATTGCACAACAAATTTTGGAGTCCATTTTCTCCTGTTACTGTTAAATTTGGGCTAAAGAGACTTTTGTGGCAAAAATTTAATTTGCATTTTTTCTTCCATGTTGCTATAATCCTGTGAAACGCCTAAAGGGTTAATAAGCTTCTTCAAAGGCCCCTCAAAGTCACTTCAAACGTGATGTGGTCCTAAAAAATTGTTTTGTAAATTTTGTTGGAAAAATGAGAAATTGCCGATAAACTTTAACCCTTCTATCTTCCTAATAAAAAAAATGATATTTAAAAAATGATGCAGATGTAAAGTAGATGTGGTAAGTGTTATTTATTAATGGGATCTGGCTTTCAATCGGCATGTAGTTGGCAGTGACGCCCTATCGACAGATCAGAAGAGAAAGAGCACTCTGTTGACATGAGTGTTGTGAATTGTTTTGGAAATGAATTCTGAGCAGAAGCTCCCTCTGGTGGTTACAAACAGTACTGAATCATTCAATGAGGATTGGCAATCAGGAGTCACAGAGTGGCTTGATATAAGGGAGGTACCCCCATCATGGTTTCCGGGGATCAATTGTTCTTGTCCAACTGTGGTTCCTGGTTCACTTGGAAGCTTGCTGATCTTGCCTCTTCTTCTGCTTTCAGATAAGATATTTTCTGTTTTTGTTTTTGTGACCATTTTCATTTTCTCTGCCTTTCTGTGGGTTTTGCCA
>JARQOD010000001.1:113077115-113144723 GCA_033576555.1 Oophaga sylvatica | reverse complement strand
AGGTCATTGTGTCTTTCTGTAGGTTTATGAAAATAAATGTTTAAACAGTATTTAGCGATAGAATCATGAATGTGTGGTTTGTTTGCTTCTTTTCTTGCTGAAGGGGGCAAGTTTACCTTTCAAATGGTGTATCATTTGTGTGTGTGGGGCGAAGTAATCAGCGAAAAAGCAGTGCAAATTTACAAATGTGTTTGCATAAATGACTCGCCTGCAGTGAGGCGTGCAATCCTCCAATGTGCCTGAAATAGGCTGGGCAAGCACTTGGGCAAGCTGGAAAGACCCCAAGGCAAATGTTTGGATTTGTTTGTGATGTCTGTAGGCAGCTTTGTGGTAGTGTGCTTTGGGGTAGTGTGCTGCCACCTGCAGGTAATTTGACCTTTCAAGTGGTGTATCATTTGTTTGTGTGGGTGGAGTATGAACGGAGCAAGTGTGCAATTCAATAGGTAGTGCATGTTTACAAATGTGTTTGCATATGTGCCTCACCTGCAGTGAAGTGTGCAATCCTCCAATTTGACTAAAATATGCTTAGCAAGCAGTTCAGCAAGCTGGAAAACCCCAAGTCAAATGTTTGGATTTGTTTGTGATGTCTGTAAGCAGCTTTGTGGTAGTGTGCTTTGGGGTTATGTGGTGCCATCTGCAGGTCATTTGTACTTACTGCAGGTTTATGAAAATTAATATTTAAACTGTATTTTGTGATCAAATCATGGATGTGTGGCTTGGCTCTTTTCTTGCTGAAGGGGGCAAGTTTACCTTTCAAATAGTGTATCATTTGTGTGTGTGGGTGCAGTATGAACGGAGATACAAAGTAATCACCAAAAAACAGTGTTTAGAAATAATAGAATAGATTTTATATGTATTATATTCAGGAGCGGACATGTCATTAGAGCAACCACTTGTCACCTACAAATCAGCAAGCAGCATCTCACCTAGTACTGCAAAGGGCTCGTAAACTGTTCTTGCACAGGCGTACTATTTTATTTGTGTATGCCACTGATTACAGTATATTAAACACACAATGTAATAATTCTGTGATAAAGAACAATTTTTCCTACTGTTCCAAACTGACTATTTTTTTGTCAGGATGTTATATAATGGTATTTATAATAATGGTATTTCTTATCAGTGAATTGAATATGTAGCATGTGTATTCAGACCACAATACTACTATGTCAATAGAGAAGTGGCGTGCTATTTTCCTTTAGGGCAAGTTCCTGGAAGAAATACTGTAACATGTAATAAGAAACTTGAACAGGTCAAGATAGGAGACATGCATTCAGTGGCATCTTAATTGAGTGCATAAGAAGCTAAAACAACCCGAGGCATGATCACAAGTAAGTTATATTTTCCTTTCGTGCAACATAAAATAGAGTTTATAACAGTTGAACAACTTTTCCCATGATCATCCGCCATGTGTTAATTCCTGTTAGGACATAGCTGAATGTGCTGTAACAATCTGTCAGCTCAGACAGGCCTTCCACCATCAGACTTTTGTACTGGCCACTTTATTTAACAGGACCCAAGTGGCTCCCTGGTATTAACCATGTATTAACCATGTAATCCCATTCCAGGCATCTGGCCTTCACCCCAGGGATCCACTGAATAGTGGATTGAGCCATTATCAAAACCTGAGAAGTAATAATTGGGACAGGATCCTAGAATGTAGATAGGAGTAGTTGAGTCAAAGCCTGGAAAGTTATGCAGAATAAAAGAGAGGGGAATGGTCAGGCAGTCCAAGGGCAAAACCAGCGAACTGTCAGGAAAAATAAAATTCAATCCAAAGCTCACTCGGGTGGTATACAGCTCTATATCCAGTATTTGGAACAAACTTAGGAAGGTTAAAAAGGCACCTCTGATTAGCCATTATTCCACCCACATATTCACCGACTGACTGGCTCTCCTGATTAGCTGGTTACAAGGATGTCCTGAGGGGCAATAAAACTAACAATAATCCTAGTTTTGTGGATGTGCCAGCCAGGGACCAAAGTGACGGCACCTGACAGAATGAATCGGTATTACAGATATGCCCTAACAGCTGTCTCTGCATTTTACCTCCACAGGAATTAGTCATTTCTCTTCATAGTTAGGATAACTTGTTAAATAATTACCCATTGCACAAAAAATTAAGTAATAAGTTAGAGCCACAGAATCCTAGAATGTTAGAGTTGGAAGGGACATGTGGGGTCATCGTGTCCAACCCCCTGCTCAATGCAGGATTCACTAAACCATCTCAGACAGATGCCTGTCCAGCCTCTGTTTGAAGACTTCCATTGAAAGAGCACTCACCATCTCTAAATATAAAATATACATATATTTCTATATAATCATAACAACCTTTACAATAAATGAAAAACACTGTTTAGGATAACAAAAAAAATTAAAATAAAAAATAGAATTATATATATTTTTTAATATAATTTGTAGGTGCCTTTTTACCATTTTGATATTAATGCCCGATCCTTGGGTCATCAATATCAGATCGGAGGGGATCTGGCGCTCAGCTGTTTCTAGTGGCGATAACAACAGATGCAAACAGTGTATGGATCAGAACACGGATGGCTGCTCCCGGGTACTATTCCTATAGTGGCTGCTCTGCATTACCCAGCAGCTGCCAGTAACTAATGTGATGGAGCAGTGGTGCTCTACACCATGCACTGTCTACATCCGGCCTCTTTCGGCACTGCTAACGGCTGACCAGTGGGGGTGCAGGGTGTTGGACCCTCTCCAATCTGATATTGATAACCTATTCTAAAGGTAGGTCATCAATAAAAAGGCTGGTGGCAAATCGCTTAGATTTTTATGTGCTCAAAATTGTTACAAACAGAATTCTCCCAAATTAAAAAAAAGCATGACCTTACACAAGGGCAAGGTGAGGGGGGACCAACGCGGTGATTTAATTGCACTGGGACATACACAGGACATCTGAGTCCTGGAGCGATGACATCGTCACATCTAAAGCGACGTACAACGTACAGAACGGACAGCGGCAGAGCATGTCTCCTTGCTCTGCCATAGAGTTCATCTGTATCAGCGGGATGTACACACCACTACAGTTAAAAGTGGCTTTTACTCTGGGTGGACCACCACAGTGTGGTGCCCCCGATGGTTATAGGCATATTTATCAAGCTTAAAGGGAATCTGTCACCCCATTTTAGCCATATCAGCTAAAGATATGACTGAATAGTGCGTCCCATAAGCAAGCTATCGGTATGTAGCTTATATCCAGATACGCCCGTTTTGATAGCAAAATACCTTTGTAAAGTTCGGATTCTTTTCTGTAAATCAGGGCGGTTCATTCCGGAGGGCGGCGTTTTCTCTCTTCTCCCTCCCCCCCGGCTCCTCTGCATCTCTTGCGTATGGCCGTCTGTGAATCGCACAGACGGCGTTCTGCTTCCCGCGATTACGCTTTTCAAATTCCCCCCATGCGCATGCACAGTGTGCTTTGCCCAACAGTGGGCAAAGCATAAAATCATTACAGCGCATGTGCAACTATTGTCCTTCACTTTCCCTGCGCCGAAAGTCATCCAAGGCAAGCAGTCATTTCCGGGACAAGGAAAGAGTTGCGCATGCAACTTTGATAAAATATCCCTCTTTTGGTCGTGACAACTATTAGCAGTGCAGTTTTACAGTGACTTGCCTCCATCGTGTCTGCCATCTTGATTGCGCATCTCTCCTGTGAGGTAATTAAATCTGTGACGCGGCGCCATTGTTCTGTGCCTGGGAAATCCCCTTTCCAGTCAGTGAGGCGGTATATTGAGGTGTCGAAGAGGAGGCGGCTGATGCTGACTCATACCTGAGAGTCCCTGCTCGTCTGTGACGTCGGAGCAGTGAATCGGAGGTCGGCGCGGCTAATCCCTGAAACCGGAAGTGGAGCCGACGCCATTACAAGACTGAACAACAACGCCGGAAGAAGGAGAAAAGAGCGGGAAAAGAAGAAGCGATCGAGCCGGACCAAGAGCACAGCTGCAAGACCATCCAGGGGATACAGAAGAAGATAGAAGAGGATTTAAGGAGATAAGGAAGAAGAAAAAGAAGAAAAGAAGAAAAGAAGGACACTGAAGTTGCAGCAAGATATTTATTTAAAGACTGGACAGCAAAAGCTGCTATACTCCCTGCAGAACAGCCCATCGGTGGCCAGTATATGAGAAAGCTGCTATACTCCCTGCAGAACAGCCCATCGGTGGCCAGTATATGAGAAAGCTGCTATACTCCCTGCAGAACAGCCCATCGCTGGCTAGTATATGAGAAAGCTGCTATACTCCCTGCAGAACAGCCCACCCGGTGGGCCAGTAATATGAGAAAGCTGCTATACTCCCTGCAGAACAGCCCATCGCTGGCTAGTATATGAGAAAGCTGCTATACTCCCTGCAGAACAGCCCATCGCTGGCTAGTATATGAGAAAGCTGCTATACTCCCTGCAGAACAGCCCATCGCTGGCTAGTATATGAGAAAGCTGCTACACTCCCTGCAGAACAGCCCATCGGTGGCTAGTATATGAGAAAGCTGCTACACTCCCTGCAGAACAGCCCATCGGTGGCCAGTATATGAGAAAGCTGCTATACTCCCTGCAGAACAGCCCATCGCTGGCTAGTATATGCAGAAAGCTGAACCTACTTCAGGAGCTACTTGTTAAGTATATGTTTTTTTTTTTCCTTTTTTCTTCTGTTATTTAGTAGATTGATAAGTCTGCATACCTGGCCAGTATTTTGCTTATTAAGGCCTCTTTCACACATCCGTTTTTTTTGTGTCAGGCATAATCCCTCGAATACCTGAAGGGACGGATCCGGCGCTGAAATGAAAAAACTGATGGAACGGATCAGTTTTTTTTTGCTGGATCTGACCTGAACTTTTGAACCCGGAAAAAGAAATTTTGCAGCCGGAAAATGCAGGTACGCATGTCCGGACCGAGTAAGTAGTAGTAGTAGTAGTAGTAGTAGTAGTATAGCAGTTTTCCAGAATCCGGATCAGTCTTTTGACGGATTTCACAAAAGACTGATCTGGTTCCATTGACTTCTATTATTTCCGGCCGCCTGATGCGCCGCTTCAGACACTATCAGGCGGCTCCGGAAAAAATAAAAAAACGTTACAGTCACCGTTTTGTCTGGCCGCCGAAATGTACATTTCCGCCGGATCCGGACAAAAACGGATGCAACGCAACGACATCAGGCGCGATCCGGCGCTAATGAAAGTCAATGCTAAAAAAACGCATCCGGTACCAGATCCGTTTTTTTAACAACACGCCGGATCGCACCTGAAGTCAAAAAACGGATGTGTGAAAGAGGCCTAAGACTTAAGGGGCAGATCATCTTTTGGACGATATTATCTGCCTAAGTTTGAGGATCTGACTTATACATTATTATATTGTTTTCTAGTATTATTGAGTTGGCGCAAATTATTCTCCTGGTAGAAGACCATATAGATTATTTACATTTGCATTTATAGATTGCATAATATTTTCAATTTTTTTATTGCCGCCGGCGGGTTTTTATATTATACAAACTGTTGATACAGACATAACATTGCAGTTTTATTATTCTGCTTTGTTATTTGGCTATCCTTTAATTTCTGTATCTGTTTAATATACCTTCTGCTGACGGTCATTATTTAAAAGACTTTACTCAGAAGTAAAAAAGATACTCTGCTAGCACATATTGGCAGAAGTAGAGTTGATACTCAGTTAACCCCTACTGACAGGAGTGGAATAAATACTCAGCTAGTATCTATTGGCAGAAAGTGGAATAGCTACTCAGCTAAATCCTATTGACAGAAGTAGAATAGATACTTAGCTAGCACCTATTGGCAGAAGTGGAATAGTTACTCAGCTAACACCTATTGGCAGAAGTGGAACGGACACTAAGCTTTTACCTATTGGCAGAAGTGGAATAGATACTTCGCTGGTACCCAGTGGCAGAAGTGGAATAGGTACTCAGCTAACACTTATTGGCAGAAGTGGAATAGTTACTCAGCTAGCACTTATTGGCAGAAGTGGACTAGTTACTCAGCTAACACCTATTGGCAGAAGTGGAATAGATACTCAGCCAACATCTATTGACAGAAGTTCGGTTAATACCTTTTGGCAGAGGTTGAATAGATACTCATCTAGTACCTATTGGCAGAAGTGGAATAGATACTTAGCTAGCGCCCATTGTCAAAAGTGCAATAGTCACTCAGCTAACACCTATTGGCAGGAGTGGAATAAACACTTAGCTAACACCTACTGGCATAAGTGAAGTAAATACTTAGCTAGCACCCATTGGCAGAAGTTGAATAGTTACTCAGTTAACACTTATTGGCAGGAGCAGAATAGATACTCAGCTAACATCTATTGATAGAAGGGAAATAGATACTCAGTTAACTCCTATTGGCAGAAGAGGAATAGATTCCTAACTAGCACCTATTGGCAGAAGTGGAATAGATAATCAGCTAACTCCTATTGCCAGAAGTGAAATAGATACCTAGTCTGCACCCGTTGGTAGAAGTGGAATAATTACTCAGCTAACTCCTATTGGCAGTAGTCTCATATCTTAAGCAATTCATTTCAAACTGAACAAACTTTATCTTGAATAATTTTGCTGGGTATTCCTCAGATTATAATTTATAACACAACTGATCATTAACTTGATAGACGCATTTCTCTCCATCTGTTAGAATACAAGTGTTTAGTATGGCGTCAGGAACCTCTAAATACAGAGCTCTATCTCAAAAAAGCTCTAAAAATTGGAGCTCCCCTAAAGGTACTGCCACACTAAGCATCCGCTAGCGATCTCGTTAGCGTTGCATACTAATGAGATCGCTAGCGGGATCGTTTCTATATCGCTAATGCGGCCACATTAGCGATATAGTTACGACGCTATCGCCGTTAGCGATCTTCTTAACGACTTTAGCGGTACAAAAGTCCCGCTAAATCGCTAAGAAAAGGTGCCACACAGCATAAGATACTTACCAGCGGAGCGCCAGCGATGAAATAGGGTCGGAACGATTCCAGCGCGAGCGAGATCACAGCAGGAAGCTCGTCGCTGGAAGCTGCCGCACTGAACAATATCGCTAACGGATCGCTAAATAGTGACGTTTTAGCGTCTCGTTAGCGAATTGTTTAGTGTGGCATCCTTTAGTCTAGTCCTTCTACTGATATACCAATCTGTCAAGTCCAACCAAATCCAGATCCCTTTAAAAGGACAGAGGGGAAACAGGATACCTCAACTACTGACTGAACTCTTGCCACGGTAAAGCAGCAAGAGTACGTTACCGCAGAGGGATTTACTCCCTGATTTTCAAAATTCCTCGCATTCATTTCCTAGCTCTGTTAGACCCCATGATCAGACTGGGTTAGATGAAAATAGCGTGGATTTATCCCATTCCCAAAAACGGAAAAATTCAGGGGGGGGGGGACTGGAATAAAGGAGATGCGACACCAGATTCTGATAATACCTCAGAGGAATTCTCTTTGAATGGGAGTCCTATTAAGCCCCTCGCTAAAAAAGGTTGTGCTGAGGCCTCAGGTACTATTTCCTCGAAACTCGACATAGTTAATTATGAGTCCTTTACACAATCAGATAAGCCAGTATCAGAAGGGGTTCTTGCAAATTTTTGTAAGTCCCTCAAAGACTCCATTCTCTCTGGTTTCGAGTCACAAAAAAATTTGATTCAGGAGGTCAGTGATAAATTCTCAAGGAGATTCGAAATTAACGAAACTCGGATTTCGCATATAGAAGAGAAAAATTACCTTCTTACACAACAAAATTTAAATTTAAAAGAGGAAGTTTGTTTCATTAAAGCTAAACTAGCCGACTTAGAGGATAGAAGTCGTAGAAACAACATTAAGTTGAGAGGGATACCAGAAACAATTACTCAAACCGACTTGTCAAACTATGCCAAAACTATGTTTAAAAAAGCGATCCCTAATCTATCTGATATACACCTAACCATTGATAGAATCCATAGACTTCCCCGCCCAAAAGGCATCCCTTTGGATAAACCCAGGGATACTATCCTGAGACTCCTTTTTTTTGAGACCAGAGAGAAAATTTTAAAATTCAATAGAGATAGGTGCGCTTTCCTCCTCCATATGAACACATCAAAGTATACGCTGATTTCTCCCAGGCTACCATGGACGCCAGAAAAAACTTTAGGGAAATTACATTTAAATTGAGAGAAAAGGAAATCTCATACAGGTGGGGGTTCCCTACTAAACTGATTGTATGGTTTGGAGGTAAAAATATCATACTATTGAATCCAGAGGAAGGGAAAGACTTTCTTGAATACCTACAAAAGGATCATAAAAATAAAGATAAGGGATGAATATTCCTATATTCCCTTTAGGTAAAATTCTAAGTAATTGATTTGGTCTCACAGGCTCCTTGCCACATTTTTTTCCTTCCCAAATTTAGGTTAGAAACCTTGTCTGGTTTCTCCATGGTAAAGTGTGTAGTGTATATTCTGTTATTGTTTGTTAATTAGAACTAGTTCTAGTTTTTACAGGTTTCGAATTCTTGCTTCAGGATTAAATATTATAAATGGAATTCAATTTTCTTTCTTACAATGTGAGGGGTTTGAATAGCCCTTTCAAGAGATTTAGTACATGGAAAGAAATCAAATTGTATAAGGCAGATGTTATTTGTTTGCAGGAAACTAAATTTGCGAGGAGTGGCCATCTGTCTTCCAACACAAAAATTTTCCATACATTTTCGCGGCTTATAACAATAAAAGTAAAGCGGGGGTTATGACAATTATTAGTAACAAAATAGATTTCCAATTTATCAGAGAGGAGGTGGAGTCTAGGGGTCATTTTCATATCTTAATTGGCAGGCTCAACAATAAACCCTTTACGATTGTTAATATTTATGCTCCTCTTAAAAATCAGCTTTCATTTTTTAATAGGCTAATTAGGAAAGTGGACAAAATCAAACAGGGAGATCTAATGATTGGTGATTTTAACATGGTTCCTGACACCAAGTTGGAATCCTCCTGTTCCACCCGTTTGTCATCCTCTTTGGGCAAATGGATAGCCCAGAATGAGTTATATGATGTTTTTAGATGCTTAACCCCTCTCTGACATTAGACGTACTATCCCGTCCATAAAACCCGTGCCATTCTGACCATGGACGGGATAGTACGTCATGCCCTTTAATGCGACATCGCGACTTAAGTAGCGGTGATCGCATTAAAATTCCGACGCCAGCTTACCTCTTGGAAGTTGGCGTCGGCATCCCGGGCTGCGTCCTCCCCCCTCAGGCCTCCCGATCGCTGTGATTGGCTGTTGAATTCTGAACAGCCAATCACAGCCTTTCTCACTGTTTCAGCCAATCAGAGCGGCTAAAACAGTGAGATCGCAGGCTAGGATCGAGTACCGATGTACTCGATCCTAGGCCTGGGCCTAGGAAAGTCCAGACCCCCCCCGGATTGGCGCGATCGCCGATCACATCGATCGCGCCAATCGCAGGGCACAGCCGCGGTATATCCGCGCTGTGCCCTGCCTGTACCTGCCTGGATCGGTGCAGTAATAGCACCGATCCTAGGCCAGGGCCTGTAGGGCATGAAGGAGCTGATTGGCGCGATCGATGTCATTGACGATCGCGCCAATCACAGGGCACAGCAGCGGTGTGACCGCTCTGTGCCCTGCTAGGTGACCTGCCGGTGACCTGCCTAGGAATCGGAGCTGTGAGCTCCGATTACTAGGCCGGTGCCTAGCAACCGGCAATGCAGGGGTCTCCTTTGATTGGTGGGATTGATGTGATCATCGATCCCACCAATGACAGGTCACAGCAGCGATGTGACCGCTCTGTGACCTGTCTGCAAACTGGATCTGACCTGTCTGACCGCACTGCAGGGGTCCTCACACTTGCTGAGGATTCCTGCTGTGCGGTCACACTGCCAGATCTCCTCCTGTGCTGGGCCTTGTGGTGCCACAGTAGCCTGTGACACCACAACTCCTGCTGAAGAGAGAAGAAAGAAGAGAGAAGAAAGAAGAGAGAAGAAAGAAGAGAAAAGAAAGAAAAGACTACAAACGTGAGTTTTTGAGCCCCGATCCCTGCCCGATCCACCCCAATCCCCCATTCCCCCCTCCCCCCTTCCCTTTCCCCCTCTTTTTACCCCCCCTTTGCGCCGCCGAGCGTTGATTGGTGACGCAGTTCACCCATCAACACTTTCGCACCCCCCTCCGTGCGCACATCCAGCAGCCGCAAACTTTGATAAGTGACAGCGGTCACTTATCAGAGCTCGTGCCTGCCGTTTTTTTTTTCACCCCCCCTTTCCGCCACTCCCGTGCGCACATCCAGCAGCCACGGAACTTTGATAAGTGACACCAGTCACTTATCAGAGCTCGTTCCTGCCGTTTTTTGTTTTTTTTTCACCAACTTTTCCACCACTCCCGTGCGCACATCCAGCAGCCACGGAACTTTGATAAGTGACACCAGTCACTTATCAGAGCTCGTTCCTGCCGTTTTTTGTTTTTTTTTCACGAACTTTTCCGCCACTCCCGTGCGCACATCCAGCAGCCACGGAACTTTGATAAGTGACACCAGTCACTTATCAGAGCTCGTTCCTGCTGTTTTTTTTTGTTTTTTTTCACCAACTTTTCTGCCACTCCCGTGCGCACACCCAGCAGCCACGGAACTTTGATAAGTGACACCAGTCACTTATCAGAGCTCGTTCCTGCTGTTTTTTTTTTTTTTTTTTTTTCACCAACTTTTCCGCCACTCCCGTGCGCACATCTAGCAGCCACGGAACTTTGATAAGTGACACCAGTCACTTATCAGAGCTCGTTCCTGCTGTTTTTTTTTTTTTTTCCCACCAACTTTTCCGCCACTCCCGTGCGCACATCCAGCAGCCGCGGAACTTTGATAAGTGACACCAGTCACTTATCAGAGCTCGTTCCTGCTGTTTTTTTTTTTTTCATCTCCCTTTCCGCCACTCCCGTGCGCACATCCAGCAGCCGCGGAACTTTGATAAGTGACAGCGGTCACTTATCAGAGCTCGTGCCTGCCAGTTTTTTTTTCACCCCCCTTTCCGCCACTCCCGTGCGCACATCCAGCAGCCGCGGAACTTTGATAAGTGACACCGGTCACTTATCAGAGCTCGTGCCTGCCAGTTTTTTTTTCACCCCCCTTTCCGTCACTCCCGTGCGCACATCCAGCAGCCACGGAACTTTGATAAGTGACACCGGTCACCGATCAGAGCTCGTGCCTGCTGGTTTAGACTTTTTTTCACAGGCCTTTTTTTTTCCCTATTCGCTTTCTTTTCTTTTAGCTTTTTCTTTTCAGCTTAGTTTACACCAATCACTATCCCCCCCCCCCACACACACACAGTTATAAATAAAGTTCACACAAAGCACCACATTCACAAAAAAAATGTCCCGCCCGTCACGCTCATCCCAACAGCGCTATTCAGTGGAGGAGGCATACGCTATCCTTGCCTCCGACACTGATAGCGAGGGAGAGGATCCCACATTTCTTTATTTTTCAGATGAAGATTCTTCTTCCTCCTCATCTTCCTCCTCGGGTCCTGCGGAACCGCCACGCAGACGCCCCAGGACAGAACATGAGGCAGCGCCCGCCCCTGAAAATGAACCAGCGCACCCCTCTTCGGACCCCGTATGGACCCCGGCCCCCGAAAATTACGAGCCACTGATTCCTGATTTTGTGCAGAATCAGGAATCAGGTTTGACTCCACCGCTTCACAGAAATAGACTTTTTCAAAGTCTTTTTCTCTGAGGATTTAATTAACCTCATGGTGGAGCAAACAAATTTGTACGCTCGGCAATTTTTGGCGCAAAACCCCCGTTCATCATTTTCCAACTGGTCTCCTGTAGACGCAGTTGAAATGATGCAGTTTTGGGGCCTGGTCCTCCATATGGGGATCCTGAAGAAGCCAGAAATTCGGCAATATTGGAGTGTTGATATTTTATACAACACTCCACTGTTCCGAATGGTCATGGCTCGGACGCGTTTTGAGGCCATCCACAAATTCCTGCATTATAATGATAATGCACAGTGTCCCCACGAGATGACCCCAACTTTGACCGCCTGTTCAAAGTTCGGCCGGTCATCGAACACTTCAACAAAAAGTTTGCTGAAGTGTACGTGCCCCAAAGGGACATCTGCGTGGATGAGTCCTTGGTTCATTTTAAGGGACGGCTCGCATTCCGCCAGTACCTGCCCAGCAAGAGGGCAAGGTACGGAATCAAACTCTACAAGCTGTGTGAGAGTACCTCAGGGTACACACACAGCTTTAGAGTTTACGAAGGAAAGGACACCAGGATTGTACCCCCTGAGTGTCCCCCCGTCCTGGGAGTGAGTGGGAAAATTGTGTGGGATTTGGTGCACCCACTGCTGGATAAAGGTTATCACCTTTACACTGATAACTTTTATTCCAGCATCCCACTCTACAAATCCCTCTCTGCGCGAGGTACCGCAGCCTGCGGTACCGTCCGCAAAAATCAGAGAGGCCTCCCGAAGACGCTACTTGGGCAGATGCTCAGAAAGGGTGAGAGCAGAGCCCAATGTAGCGACCACCTGTTGGTGGTCAAGTACAAGGACAAGAGGGATGTCCTTCTCTTGACCACCATACATGGTGATGCAGCGCCCTCAGCACTGTACGGGGTACCTCTACACAGGTCCGCAAACCGGACTGTGTACTGGGGTACAATAAATACATGGGGGGTGTTGATCTCTCTGATCAACTCCTCCAACCGTACAGTGCTTTGAGAAAGGCCAAGGTGTGGTACAAGAAGCTGTCCGTGCACATCGTCCAAATGGCAATGCTCAACGCTTTCCTGCTGTCACGATGTGCACGCAACAGCGATACGACGTACCTTCAGTTTCAGGAGGTAGTGGTTAAGGCCCTGATGTTTTGGCGCTCAGGAAACAGCGGGCCCCAGTACTTCCGGAACTGAAGGTGCTCGTATCATACCAGGTCAGCATTTCCCGGGGGTGGTCCCGCCAACTGGAAGAAAAGGTAAGCCACAAAAAAGGTGCCGAGTGTGTTACAAAAGGGGAATACGCAAGGACACCACTTACCAATGCGACACCTGCCCCGAAAAACCTGGCCTGTGTATGAAGGATTGTTTCAAATTGTACCACACCTCAATGCACTACTAATTTACTTTACAGGAAAGATTAGTTCCAGAAGGGGGCACATTTAGAAAAGTTCCTTGGGAGTCTACTTTCCAAAATTATGTCACTTGTGGGTTTTTTTTTACTGTTTAGGCACATCAGGGGCTCTGCAAACGGAACATGACGCCCGCAGACCATTCCATCAAAGTCTGCTTCCAAAACGTCACAATTTCCCTTCTGAGCCCCAAATTGTGCCCGAACAGTTTTTTCCCACATATGGGGTACCAGTGTACTCAGGACAAATTGAACAACAACTTTTGGTGTCCAATTTCTCCTCTTAAAACCTTGGGAAATAAAAAATTGGGGACTAAAACATCATTTGTGTGAGGTAAAAAGTAGGATTTTTTTTTTCACACCTGGGCATTATAAACTTTAGTGAAACACTTGGGGGTTCAAAGTGCTCATCACACACCTAGATAAGTTCCTTAGGGGGTCTAGTTTCCAAAATGGGGTCACATGTGGGGGGTTTCCACTGTTTAGGCACATCAGGGGCTCTGCTAACGGAACATGACGCCTGCAGACCATTCCATCAAAGTCTGCATTCCAAAACGTCACTGCTTCCCTTCCGAGCCCTGCCGCATGCCCAAACAGTGTATCCCCCCAACATATGGGTATCAGCGTACTCAGGACAAATTGGACAACCACTTTTAGGGTCCAATTTCTCCTCTTACTCTTGGGAAAATAAAAAATTGGGGACTAAAACATCACTTTTGTGGAAAAAAAATATATATTTTTTTTTCACGCCAGGGCATTATAAACGTTAGTGAAACACTTGGGGGTTCAAAGTGCTCACCACACACCTAGATAAGTTCCTTAGGGGGTCTATTTTCCAAAATGGGGTCACATGTGGGGGTTTCCACTGTTTAGGCACATCAGGGGCTCTGCTAACGGAACATGACGCCCGCAGACCATTCCATCAAAGTCTGCATTCCAAAACGTCACTGCTTCCCTTCCGAGCCCTGCCGTGTGCCCAAACAGTGTATCCCCCCAACATATGGGGTATCAGCGTACTCAGGACAAATTGGACAACCACTTTTGGGGTCCAATTTCTCCTCTTACTCTTGGGAAAATAAAAAATTGGGGACTAAAACATCACTTTTGTGGAAAAAAAAAATATTTTTTTTTTTCACGCCAGGGCATTATAAACGTTAGTGAAACACTTGGGGGTTCAAAGTGCTCACCACACACCTAGATAAGTTCCTTAGGGGGTCTAGTTTCCAAAATGGGGTCACATGTGGGGGGTTTCCACTGTTTAGGCACATCAGGGGCTCTGCTAACGGAACATGACGCCCGCAGACCATTCCATCAAAGTCTGCATTCCAAACGTCACTGCTTCCCTTCGAGCCCTGCCGTGTGCCCAAACAGTGTATCCCCCCAACATATGGGGTATCAGCGTACTCAGGACAAATTGGACAACCACTTTTGGGGTCCAATTTCTCCTCTTACCTTGGGAAAATAAAAAATTGGGGACTAAAACATCACTTTTGTGGAAAAAAAAATATTTTTTTTTTTCACGCCAGGGCATTATAAACGTTAGTGAAACACTTGGGGTTCAAAGTGCTCACCACACATCTAGATAAGTTCCTTAGGGGGTCTAGTTTCCAAAATGGGGTCACATGTGGGGGGTTTCCACTGTTTAGGCACATCAGGGGCCCTCCAAACGCAACATGGCGTCCGTTCGCAATTCCAGCCAATTTTGGTTTGGAAAAGTCAAACGGCGCTCCTTCCCTTTCAAGCCCTGCCGTGCGCCCAAACAGTGGTTCCCCCCCACATATGGGGTATCAGCGTACTCAGGACATGTTGGACAACAACTTTTGTGGTCCAATTTCTCCTCTTACCCTTGGGAAAATAAAAATTTGGGGACTAAAACATCATGTTTGTGGAAAAAATATGATTTTTTTTCTTCACGGCTCTACATTACAAACTTGCGTGAAGCACTTGAGGGTTCAAAGTGCTCACCACACATCTAGATAAGTTCCTTAGGGGGTCTAGTTTCCAAAATGGGGTCACATGTGGGGGGTTTCCACTGTTTAGGCACATCAGGGGCCCTCCAAACGCAACATGGCGTCCGTTCGCAATTCCAGCCAATTTTGGTTTGGAAAAGTCAAACGGCGCTCCTTCCCTTTCAAGCCCTGCCGTGCGCCCAAACAGTGGTTCCCCCCCACATATGGGGTATCAGCGTACTCAGGACATGTTGGACAACAACTTTTGTGGTCCAATTTCTCCTCTTACCCTTGGGAAAATAAAAATTTGGGGACTAAAACATCATGCTTGTGGAAAAAATATGATTTTTTTTCTTCACGGCTCTACATTACAAACTTGCGTGAAGCACTTGAGGGTTCAAAGTGCTCACCACACATCTAGATAAGTTCCTTAGGGGGTCTAGTTTCCAAAATGGGGTCACATGTGGGGGGCTTCCACTGTTTAGGCACATCAGGGGCCCTCCAAACGCGACATGGCGTCCGTTCGCAATTCCAGCCAAATTTGGTTTGGAAAAGTCAAACGGCGCTCCTTCCCTTTCAAGCCCTGCCGTGCGCCCAAACAGTGGTTCCCCCCCACATATGGGGTATCGGCGTACTCAGGACATGTTGGACAACAACTTTTGGTGTCCAATTTCTCCTCTTACCCTGGGAAAATAAAAAATTGGGGACTAAAACATCATGCTTGTGGAAAAAAATATGATTTTTTTTCTTCACGGCTCTACATTACAAACTTGCGTGAAGCACTTGAGGGTTCAAAGTGCTCACCACACATCTAGATAAGTTCCTTAGGGGGTCTAGTTTCCAAAATGGGGTCACATGTGGGGGGTTTCCACTGTTTAGGCACATCAGGGGCCCTCCAAACGCAACATGGCGTCCGTTCGCAATTCCAGCCAATTTGGTTTGGAAAAGTCAAACGGCGCTCCTTCCCTTTCAAGCCCTGCCGTGCGCCCAAACAGTGGTTCCCCCCCACATATGGGGTATCGGCGTACTCAGGACATGTTGGACAACAACTTTTGTGGTCCAATTTCTCCTCTTACCCTTGGGAAAATAAAAATTGGGGACTAAAACATCATGTTTGTGGAAAAAATATGATTTTTTTTCTTCACGGCTCTACATTACAAACTTGCGTGAAGCACTTGAGGGTTCAAAGTGCTCACCACACATCTAGATAAGTTCCTTAGGGGGTCTAGTTTCCAAAATGGGGTCACATGTGGGGGGTTTCCACTGTTTAGGCACATCAGGGGCCCTCCAAACGCAACATGGCGTCCGTTCGCAATTCCAGCCAATTTTGGTTTGGAAAAGTCAAACGGCGCTCCTTCCCTTTCAAGCCCTGCCGTGCGCCCAAACAGTGGTTCCCCCCACATATGGGGTATCGGCGTACTCAGGACATGTTGGACAACAACTTTTGTGGTCCAATTTCTCCTCTTACCCTTGGGAAAATAAAAATTTGGGGACTAAAACATCATGTTTGTGGAAAAAATATGATTTTTTTTCTTCACGGCTCTACATTACAAACTTGCGTGAAGCACTTGAGGGTTCAAAGTGCTCACCACACATCTAGATAAGTTCCTTAGGGGGTCTAGTTTCCAAAATGGGGTCACATGTGGGGGGTTTCCACTGTTTAGGCACATCAGGGGCCCTCCAAACGCAACATGGCGTCCGTTCGCAATTCCAGCCAATTTTGGTTTGGAAAAGTCAAACGGCGCTCCTTCCCTTTCAAGCCCTGCCGTGCGCCCAAACAGTGGTTCCCCCCCACATATGGGGTATCGGCGTACTCAGGACATGTTGGACAACAACTTTTGTGGTCCAATTTCTCCTCTTACCCTTGGGAAAATAAAAATTTGGGGACTAAAACATCATGTTTGTGGAAAAAATATGATTTTTTTTCTTCACGGCTCTACATTACAAACTTGCGTGAAGCACTTGAGGGTTCAAAGTGCTCACCACACATCTAGATAAGTTCCTTAGGGGGTCTAGTTTCCAAAATGGGGTCACATGTGGGGGGTTTCCACTGTTTAGGCACATCAGGGGCCCTCAAAACGCGACATGGCGTCCGTTCGCAATTCCAGCCAATTTTGGTTTGGAAAAGTCAAACGGCGCTCCTTCCCTTTCAAGCCCTGCCGTGCGCCCAAACAGTGGTTCCCCCCCACATATGGGGTATCAGCGTACTCAGGACAAGTTGGACAACAACTTTTGTGGTTCAATTTCTCCTCTTACCCTTGGGAAAATAAAAATTTGGGGACTAAAACATCATGCTTGTGGAAAAAATATGATTTTTTTTCTTCACGGCTCTACATTACAAACTTGCGTGAAGCACTTGAGGGTTCAAAGTGCTCACCACACATCTAGATAAGTTTCCTTAGGGGGTCTAGTTTCCAAAATGGGGTCACATGTGGGGGGTTTCCACTGTTTAGGCACATCGGGGCCTCTCCAAACGCGACATGGCGTCTGTTCTCAATTCCAGCCAATTTTAGTTTGGAAAAGTCAAACTGCGCTCCTTCCATTCCGAGCTCTGCCGTGTGCCCAAACAGTGGTTTTCCCTCACATATGGGGTATCGGCGTACTCAGGAGAAATTGCACAACAACTTTATCAGTCCTTTTTCTCCTTTTTCCTTGTGAAAATAAAAAAAATGTTTGTAAAAGATCATTTTTGTGACTAAAAAGTAAAATGTTAAATTTTTTCCTTCCACGTTGCTTCAGCTCTTGTGAAGCACCTGAAGGATTAATAAACTTCTTGAATGTGGTTTTGAGTACCTTGAGGGGTGTAGTTTTTAGAATGGTGTCACTTTTGGGTATTTTCTGCTATATAGACCCCTCAAAGTGACTTCAAATATGAGGTGGTCCCGAAAAAAAATGGCTTTGTAAATTTTGTTGTAAAAATGAGAAATCGCTGGTCAACTTTTAACCCTTATAATTTCCTAACAAAAAAAATTTTGCTTCCAAAATTGTGCTGATGTAAAGTAGACATGTGGGAAATGTTATTTCTTAACTATTTTGTGTGACATATTTCTCTGTTTTAAGGGAATAAAAATTCAAAGTTTGAAAATTGCAAAATTTTCAAAATTTTTGCCATATTTGCGTTTTTTTCATAAATAAATGCAAGTTATATGGAAGAAATTTTACCACTATCATGAAGTACAATATGTCACGAGAAAACAATCTCAGAATCGCGAAGATCCGTTGAAGCGTTCCAGAGTTATAACCTCATAAAGAGACAGTGGTCAGAATTGTAAAAATTGGCCGGTCATTAACGTGCAAACCACCCTTGGGGGTGAAGGGGTTAAATTCATCCTCTAAGGAATACACGCATTTCTCTAGCACCCACAATTCCTCCTCTAGAATCGACCTATTTCTTACGGACATCTTTTCCTTATCCAAATTTAAAAAAGTAACGATATTAAAAAAGTCCTTTTCAGATCATTCCCCTTTGTTGGCCCAATTTGCAGTAGGCCCACCGGTAACCAATACCTTTTTATGGAAGATCAATCAGTCCATACTCAAGATTCCCAAATTTAAGAAAATCCTAGAGGAAACAATTTGCAATTACTTTAATGAAAACGATCTGGAAGGAATCAATCCTTTCACACTTTGGCAAGCCCATAAGGCGGTTTTGAGGTGAAAGATAATTCAATTATCGGCTAGACATAAAAGGGAAATGAGGGGGACTATTACCGCTTTACAAGAAAACATAAGAAAGGTTGAGGAAAAACAGTCCCAATTGAAATCCCAGTCTCTCACCCTACACAAAGAGCTACTGAAGTTGAGACAACAACTTAGCGATCACCTTTTAACTGAATATGATTCAGTCTTAAGAGCCTCAAAATTTAACAATTACTCCTCAAAAAATAAACCCTCACGATTTATGATGCAGAAATTGAAATCAGAGCGACTAAAAAAAAGAAAAATATTTAGACTTGAGAGTCCTCAGTGGTTGATACCTTTTAATGGCTAACTGAAAAGATGGTAACAAATTGCAAGCTTTCGAGACTACTCAGGTCTCTTCATCAGGCATAGACTAATACAACATCATCATCTATCATCATTCATCATCTATCATCATCTAATACATCATCATCATCTATGCCTGATGAAGAGACCTGAGTAGTCTCGAAAGCTTGCAATTTGTTACCATCTTTTCAGTTAGCCATTAAAAGGTATCAACCACTGAGGACTCTCAAGTCTAAATATTTTTCTATCTACTGGCTAACACGGTACGAAGATACACATCTTTCCTATAAAAAAAAGAATACATAAAATTCATTCCTCATCGGGGATTATCAAATCCCATCCCCAGGATATTGCGGACGTTTTTTCAGAATACTTTGAAAATTTATACAATCTAGACAAGGATTCGGATACTTACACTCCTAATTTGTCAGACATCGAATCCTTTCTAGTTGATTTAAATCTGCCACAGATAAGTAAACTAGACTTAGATATTATTAATAAGATTTTCAGCATTGAAGAAATTTCATCCGCAATTAACAAACTTAAGACTCTTAAGTCGCCTGGGCCAGATGGTTTTGTCAATGAATATTACCAGTCATTCTCCAAAATTTTATCCCCGCATTTATCCTTACTTTTTGCACATACTTCCCCATTAGGTTCTTTTCCAAAAAGCATGCTGGAGGCCACAATTGTGATGATCCCTAAGGGGAAAGAAGGACTTGATAGAGTCCAAAATTTCAGACCAATCTCCCTCATTAATGGAGACATTAAATTATTTTCCAAGATACTGGCCAATCGTCTTCAATCTATCCTTCCTAAATTAATAAAAAAGGATCAATTGGGCTTTATATCTGGTAGGCAGGCACCAGACGGTACCCGTAGAATTCTCAACATCCTTTCACTAATAAAGTCGACTAATGTCCCATCACTCTTTGTTTCCCTAGATGCCGAGAAGACTTTCGATAGGTTAAACTGGATATTCCTTAAATTAACCCTCTCAAAATTTGGCTTCAATGACAAATTTATTAAAAGTGTCTTTTCCCTCTACACCGAACCCAACGCAAAAATTTATGTAAACAATCATCTGTCCAAACCTATATTAATAAAAAACGGAACCAGACAGGGCTGCCCATTATCCCCGCTTCTATTCGCCCTGGCTGTTGAACCTTTAGCAGAAGCCATAAGAACTTCCCTTTAATTTCCGGTATTAAAACCAGATTCAATTCTCACAAAGTGACTCTTTTTGCAGATGATATTTTTCTAACTATCACAGATTCTGTTGAGTCAGTTAAAGCTTTGACATCACTTTTGGAGGAATTTTCTAAGATTTCCTTCCTTAAAGTCAATGTTTCCAAATCTAAGGTCATGCCTTTTCATATGAAAGCTCCTGACATTGAACAGGTTATTAAGGATACTAAATTTAAACTAGAAAAGGAACACTTGACTTATTTGGGAATTATGATTACTAATAATATGGGATCTGTGGTAACTGTTAATTTTAAAAACCTTTCTGATACTATTATTAAAGATCTGGCTCATTTCAGTACCTTAGACCTTACATTATAGGGGAAGATCTTAGTGATCAAATCTTTTATCCTGCCAAAGGTCCTATATTTTTTTAGAACTATTCCATTAAAAATTCATTTAAAAATTATAGATACTCTACAATAGCTGCTTAATTCCTTTATTTGGAACAGCAAAAAGCCAAGGATAGCTAAAAATGGTGTATATCGCCAAAGAAACAGGGGAGGCTTTGCCCTTCCAAACCTATGGGCATATTATCAGGCCTCTTTAGTCAAGCAAAGTTTTTATTGGTTCAGCGAAGGGGAAAGCCCAGCTTGGAAGGATCTTGAGCTTGCCTATAACAACTATTCTCCATTACAAGAGGTCTTTGTTAATCATATTTTTAACCCGAAGGCTAAAGAACATAAACATCCAACTGTAGGGGCTATCTTGGAGGCTTGGAAAAAACTAGTCAAATTAAAAAAAAGAGGAAAAAAATTCTATCCTGAGGAACCTGTCTCTTAAATTCTTGACTCTTTTTTACAAATGCCCGATACCTTCCAACTGGACAACTTACAATATAAAGAAATAGGGGACTTGGTAGATGGTGTGCATATCACTTCCTTTTCTAATCTGAAGGACAAATTCCATATTCCGGCAAATGAGTTCATGTCATTTCAGCTGATAAAAAATTGTCTTCAACAATTATTGAATAGTAGGTCCATAAATTACAATATTATTTACCTATTAATAAATAACCCCCATCTTAAAAACAATTGGACACTTAAAAATGTGTATCTTCATATTAACAAGGACCTGGTGTTTTCTCCTGATACTTGTTTAAAAAGATGGGAAGTGGATTTGGGTTCACCCATTACCCCAGCTCAATGGGAACATGCTCTCAGAGTATCTAAAAATCCACGACTACCATGAGTTTACATGAGTCATATTTGAAACTGGTAAACAGATGGTATTACACACCCCTAAGATTATCCCATATAAACAATGATATTTCACCTCTTTGTTGGAGGGATTGTCAGTTAAAAGGGTCTATTTACCACATTTTCTGGAGTTGCCCTAAGTTGAGCAAACTATGGCTGCAGGTAAAATTTCATGTCAATTTTCTGTCTAAAGAATTCATTGATATGACCCCTCGTATGGCACTCTTATCCTTAGACTTAGAAAACATTAGTCCTACAATCAAATCAGTAATCATACACATATTCCTAACAGTCAAAATTTCTATAACCCAATGGTGGAAGAAAGCCGATGTACCAAATTTTAGAGATATTCTTGATACTCTACGTTTACACAGTTCAATGGAGGAGAGGATGGCTATTCAATCCGGTTCTTTGAATAAATACCATCTAAAATGGGATCTGTGGAATTCCAAATATAAATGTGATGAAGTTGTGACTTCTTGAAGTTATTCATGTTTGAAACCTGAGGTACAATTGGAATTGTATGCACTTTGTTTTATTATTATTGTAAATATTACATGTTTATGTATATGTAAGAATGGAATTATCTATCCTTATTTCCTCTCCAATTCACCTTTCCTCCCCTTCCTTTTAAATTCTTAAAATTTAATAAAGTTATTTGAAAAACAATTTACAATTGATAAATCATAGAATCTTAGATTCATAGAATCATAGGTCTTGTCTTGTTATGTTTTCATGCAATGTAACATATATAGTGCCGTAATGACTGCTACTGCATCCAAAAACATAGCGTGAAGCAAATTGGAAAATCTAATGATTCTTTTATGTGCAGGATTTTATTTTTTCCAGAAAGACTAATAAATGATAAGGATACGGAAGCGCTGAGACTGATATTATTTGAGTTTGTTCTGGTTAGTGGAAAATCAGTGGGAACACATTGTAGCTGTTAAGAAATATCCTGGGCTCTGTTTTTTGTTTTATAGACAATTGAAAATGTCTATTTAGAAAGAGTAGCTGCCTTCTGGAGGACTAAGCGTGACTTTAAAGTGATCACCCGATCGTTTAAATGGTCACCATGTAACATCACTTCCCAGTGCTGCTGATGTCAACATTTTTGGCAACCTTGATTGTTTATTATAAAAAGCCCATATTTTAAAAAATAAGAGGATATGTACCGACTGTATATTTTATCACATTTTCAAATACCTTTAACAAAAAGTTGACCTGTTAATGTACATCTGAACCTATACACAAGAAACCATATGAACGAAATATGCACAGATCAACATGTTATCCCTATAAAAATGTGTCACACTTAAATTGATAACATATGTTTTATTAGATATTGCTTAAAAAACTAACATAAATAACATTAAATAGAAACAGGGATATGCAAGACATAAAAACGAACATCATAATAATAGCCTAGATTAATATCAATATTGTAGTCAATATATATGTATGTGTCTTCTTTCTCAAGGGGATATTGTGGTTTTTGGGTCAATCTGTCAATTTACATGCAGTAATGAAAAAAAAGAGAGATAAGGAGCATAATATGTGACATGGCTAGGATTAAAGGCACAGTTCCCTAATACTCGGTTGCACAATCTATGGCAACATTGACAGGTGACATTTTATGTAGCTACAATAGTATAGAAAATTTGTATAAATCAAGGTGCAGAATCATCTATCATTAGGACTTTGGTACAAGCTTGGGATTCATCTACAACCCATATGTCAAAGTCAAGGCCCGCGGGCCAGATCCGGCCCGCGAATTGATTATCTATGGCCCCCTGGATGATATTTAATTACTATTAGATCCGGCCCGCAGGCCACAGCCGCCTGCTGGTGTTTTGCACGCACCAACCAGGGCCGGCGTCAGAACCCGGCACACCCGGGCAAGTGCCGGGGCCCTGAGCAGGCGGGGGGGCCCACTTGCAGTCTGGCACCCCCCCGCCCGTTAGCGGAGGAGAGCGGTGTCAGCGCCGCCACTGGGCCCCCCCCCGCTTGCTCAGGGCCCCGGCATCAGCTGGCACAATACTTCCCTCTCCCATGCCTCCGCTGCCGCAGCTCCGGGCTCCAGGGGGCGCCGGCGCTTCCTCTCACAGCAGGCCGCTGAATGACGTCATCATTCAGCGGCCGGCTGTGGCACAGAGCGCGCGGACGTCGGACAGGTAAGACGTGTGTGTGTATGTCTCTGTGTGTGTCTGTGTGTATGTAGTGCGGTGCTTTGTGTGTGTGTGTGTGTGTATGTGTGTGTATAAGTATGTGAGAGAGTGCTTGTGTGCTGTCTGTGTGATGATGGGCAGGCATTGCTGATAATGGAGAGGCATTGATGATGATGATGGGGAGAAGATGATAATGGGCAGGCATTGCTGATAATGGGGAGGCATTGATGATGATGATGGGGAGAAGATGATAATGGGCAGGCATTGCTGATAATGGGAGGCATTGATGATGATGATGGGGAGAAGATGATAATGGGCAGGCATTGCTGATAATGGGGAGGCATTGATGATGATGATGGGGAGAAGATGATAATGGGCAGGCATTGCTGATAATGGGGAGGCATTGGTGATGATGGGGAGAAGATGATGATAATGGGCAGGCATTGCTGATAATGGGGACGCATTGATGATGATGATGGGGAGAAGATGATAATGGGCAGGCATTGCTGATAATGGGGAGGCATTGGTGATGATGGGGAGAAGATGATGATAATGGGCAGGCATTGATGATGGGGAGAAGATGATGATGGGCAGGCATTGATGATGATAGGGAGGAGATGATGATGGGCAGGCATTGCTGATAATGGGGAGGCATTGATGATGATGGGGAGAAGATGATGATAATGGGCAGGCATTGATGATAATGGGCAGGCATTGATGATGGGGAGAAGATGATGATGGGCAGGCATTGATGATGATGGGGAGGAGATGATGATGATTGGCAGGCATTGATGATAATGGGGAGGCCATGATGATGATGGGGAGGCAATGATGATGATATTGGGGAGTCTTTCCACAGCGCCCTTTCCTGAGCTGTAACAGTGCAGAACGCAGTACAGCGCAGAGGAGAGCTCCATATTTTGTATGGAGCATTATATGGGGACCAGTATCCTGTATGGAGCATTATATGGGGACCAGTATCCTGTATGGAGCATTATATTGGGTCCAGTATCCTGTATGGAGCATTATATTGGGTCCAGTATTCTGTATGGAGCATTATATGGGGGGTGACATCCTGCATGGGGTATTATATGGGTGATGAGGGGGAGACTGTGGTGCCCATAATATTGTATGGAGGACTGTACTGTCCAGTCTGTACTGTGCGCTGTGAGGATTTGGCGGTTTTTGAGCTATTGTACAATTTACAATAGATATCACTCATGTAATGTAAGAAGAGAAGTATTTGGCATTGTACTGTACCCATATTTCTCTGCTGTATCTGTGCATCATGAATCGTGGTCTGTGTTAAAGGGGCCCACTGAGGCTCTTTCGCCCGGGGCCCATAAAAACCTGGAGCCGGCCCTGGCACCAACACTACATTTCCCACAATGCACCGGTAGCAGGCCCTCGGCTTGTAGCAAATTTATTTTTTTGGCCCTCGGAGTGTTTGACTTTGACATCCCTGATCTACAACATCTGTGGTGCCGTGTCGTGCTAAAGGGCTATACCAATGAGCACTTACAACTTTTTATTTGCACGTTAATGTTCTATGCAGAAGAAAATTTCAAGTATACTTTAATGCATGTTTATGGACTTCTGGGGTTTTTCCATTTTGGAGGACTTCAGAAATCCAGGCGGGAAACAAATTCGGAAACTGATCCCATAGATTTCTATTGGATTTTTCTTCATCATTTGGCACATCAATTTTTGCACTGGATTGGTCATAAATCAGGATTTAAAGGGAACCTGTCACCTCATTTTTGGGATATAAGCTGTGGCCACCGCCATTAGGGGCTTATCTACAGCATTCTGTAATGCTGTAGATAAGCCCCCAATGTAACCTGAAAGATAAGAAAAACAAGTTATATTATACTCACCCGGGGGGCGGTCCGGTGCGATGGGAGTCGCAGGTCCGGGTCCTGCGCCTCCCATCTTCTAGCGATGACGTCCTCCTCCTTGCTTCTGTCGTGGCTCCTGCGTAGGCGTACTGATCTGCCCTGTTGAGGGCAGAGTAAAGTACTGCAGTGCACAGGTCCTGGGAAAGATCAGGGAGGTCCGGCGCCTGTACACTGCAGTACTCTGCTCTGCCCTCAACAGGGCAGAACAGTACGCCTACGCAGGAGCCGTGACAGAAGCAAGGAAGAGGATGTCATCACATGAAGATGGGAGGCACCGGACCCGGACCTGCGACGCCCATCGGACCGGACTGCCCCCAGGTGAGTATAATCTAACGTGTTTTTCTTATCTTTCAGGTTACATTGAGGGCTTATCTACAGCATTACAGAATCTGATTAGATTTGCTTTATCTGCTAGACTACTGTATTTTAACTGCATCTGGTGTCTAAAATGACCAAGTGGTTAAAGGGAGTGACTTGTCCATTCTTCTGGCATTTTCTGCTCACTCACCGCCACTGCACCCATCCAGCACTCCTTCCGCGTCGGCTCCTTCCAGGGGTATGTGCACAGCACACAGATCTCTGGGCACTGTGCTTAGGGTGCACGCGTTTCCTGCTTCTTAAAGGGGCTGACGCACCATCCTAAAGTGTCTCCAGCCAATGGCTGTGAGACACTATTTAAGGCGCCTGTGCTACTGTCACACTCAGACACAGGTAAGTCTAGCGGACAACACAGCAAACAAATACAACGGGATGGAAAAGGGAGAGGAAGGCCCTAACGGTAGGGAGCGAAGGATGAGACACCTCCTGACACCAACCTGTACCTGTCCCTAGGCTCCCCTAACTCAGTATGTGGATCGTTCCCCCCGCTGCCATCATGTGCCTAGTCCCTGATTGCCACCTCAATCTACCCTGGCTAGTGCACTGGCTGACAAGGATGCTAGCTTCATCACTGCAGATGGTAACACACAGGGGAAGAGACAAACAGGAGCCAGACAAATAATAAGGAAGAAATACTCAGCTTCAGGCTCTGCTGCTAAGCTCCACATTTGCATAAAAAACAACACCAGGAATCAATTCCCAAAGCAGCAACACCACCGACACAGGAGAGCTCCTCATGCTTATCTGGTCTGCATATAAGAACTCTTATTACTGATGATCAGCTGATAGGTCATGTGACTAATCAACATCAGATGACCAAACTAAAGGAACAGCCAGCAAGAGACACACATTGCTGGACCAAAAGGAAAAAACAACAATTAGATTACTGCAGAACCAGAGCTGCCACGAATCCCATAATGAATTGTGACAACAACGTTGTAAGTCTATTCCCAAACCCGCTTGCTAGTCCCTGTCCACTAGTTACCCCTAGTCCCTCTAGTGTCTGTCCATCCCTAACCTCCTTGCTAGTTATTGCCTTGTCAGTCTGTACTACATCCAGACCTGCCAGCAGTCTGTATAACAGCCCGAACTGCCTGCACCTGCCGTACCAGTCTGTATAACAGCCCAATCTGCCTGCACCTGCCGTGCCAGTCTGTATAACAGCCTGACCTGCCTGCACCTGCTATGCCATTCTGTACATCAGCCGGACCCCCTAGCACTTGCCATGCCGTGGGGGTCAGCTGCCATTCATCCTTGGTCTGTCCTGGAGTAGCACCTGGTGTTCATCAGGTGCCAAGCCTAACCTAACCATCAGGGGCTCCTGTTATGATTTGGTAGCTGAGGAGAGCAAGCAAAAAAGGAAATACACCAGAGAGGTTGGAATCTATGGGATTGCAGTACCCTGACTAACCACCACAACTAAAGGCAGCCGTGGAGCGTACCTATGTTGGTCCTAGACGCCTCGTCACAGCCTGAGAAGCTAACTACACCTAAAGACAGAAAGAGGAAAACTATCTGCCCCGGAGCAGATCCCCAAAGAACATAGAAAGCCCCCAAACATGTAATGGTGATTAGACAAGAAGAAATACAGACACAGATAGAAAATAGTATGAGCAAACGCTGGGGCCCAAACTTCCTAAATAGAAAAGGATAGGAAGGACACTTACTGCAACCCCAAAAAACCCTGAAAAGTACCAACACTACTAATTACAAAAACACCTGAGATCACATGACCTCTACCACCTAAATTAGTTCTCTGGTGTAACAAAAACTAAACAGCAGCCACTGAAAAAACTGGAAAAGGCAAATGAACAAACAACAGTGGCTGAACTAAACTGAGAGGAGCACAAGCCCCCGGAGGGGACCCGGAAGACCCCCACAGAAGTGCAGGACAAAATGCAAAAAGCAAGCACAAAAAACAAAAAGAAGAAAATGTCTTATCTGTTAGCAGAAGATGCAGGCACGAAACAGCAGGCTACAAAGTGAACAGGAATCAAAGATGAGACCAGAACAATTGATCACCGGCAACCCTGATGGGAGGGAACCTCCCTTATATAAGACCAGTCAGTAACACCTGATCGCCAATCTTCCCAATCTTCATTGGATAGTTCAGTACTGTTTGTAACCACCAGAGGGAGCTTCTGCTCAGAATTCATTTCTAGCACATTCACAACAGTACCCCCCCTTGAGGAGGGGTCACCGAACCCTCATTTGAGCAACCAGGTCGGTCAGGATGAGCTCTGTGATACGCACGGATGAGTCTCCTAGCATGGATGTCCAAAGCAAACACCCCAGAATTGTCCTCCTGACCATAACCTCTCCACTTAACCAATACTGGAGTTTCCATCTAGAAAAACGAGAATTCAATATTTTCTCAACCACATACTCCAGATTGCCCTCAACCAAAACAGGGTCAGGAGGCACAGCCATAGGAACCACTGGCTCGACAAACCTCTTCAATAAGGACTTGTGGAACACGTTATGGATCTTAAATGTCCCTGGAAGAAGTAAACGAAAGGAAACAGGATTAAGAATCTCCATGATCTTATAAGGTCCAATGAACCTAGGCTTAAACTTAGGAGATGCAACTCTCATAGGGATATTTCTTGAGGACAACCAGACCAAGTCCCCCACTTCAAACCGAGGACCATCAGTCCTATGCCGGTTGGCAAACCGCTGGGCCCTCTCCTGAGAGAGGGACAACCTCTCCACTACCTGGTCCCAAATCTGCTGCATACGCTCCACAACAGAGTCAACACCTGGACAGACAGAAGCCTCCGTCTGTCCTGAAGAAAATCGAGGGTGAAACTCAAAATTGCAGAAAAATGGGGACATCAAAGTGGCAGAGCTAGCCCTATTATTAAGAGCAAACTCAGCCAAAGGCAAAAAGAGACCCAGTCATCCTGATCAGCAGACACAAAGCATCTCAGATAAGTCTCCAATGTCTGGTTTGTTCTCTCAGTTTGTCCGTTGGTCTGAGGATGAAAAGCCGAGGAGAAAGACAATTGAACACCAAGTTTAGAACAAAAAGTCCTCCAAAATCTGGAAACAAACTGGACTCCTCTGTCAGACACAATGTTCTCAGGAATGCCGTGTAACCCGAACCACGTGCTGAAGGAACAAAGGCACCAATTCAGAGGAGGAAGGCAACTTAGGTAATGGCACAAGATGTATCATTTTGGAAAACCTATCACAAATCACCCAGATAACGGTCATTCTCTGAGAAACAGGGAGGTCGGAAATGAAATCCATAGAGATATGGGTCCATGGTCTCTTGGGCAGAGGCAATGGCATCAACAAACCACTAGAGCGAGAGCAAAGCTTGGAGCGAGAGCAAGTCCCGCAGGACTGCACAAATTCCCTGACGTCACGAGACAAAGTAGGCCACCAAAAGGACCGACTAACCAAGTCTCTGGTACCAAAAATTCCGGGATGACCGGCCAACGCGGAACAATGAATCTCAGACATCACACTCTTTTTCCATCGGTCTGGGACAAACAATTTCCCAATAGGGCAGCGCTCGGGTTTATCCTCCTGACACCCTTCCAGAGCCAGTCTCAAATTGGGCGAGATGGCGGAAAGAACTACACCCTCTTTCAAAATAACAGCAGGATCAGATAACTCAGGAGAGTCCGCAAGGAAACTCCTCGAGAGGGCATCCGCCTTAACATTCTTAGTGCCAGGAAGAAAGGAAACCACAAAATTAAAACGTGTGAAAAACAAGGCCCACCTGGCCTGTCTAGGATTAAGTCGCTTGGCTGATTCCAGATAAACCAGATTCTTATGGTCCGTGAGGACCACCACCTGATGTTTGGCTCCCTCCAGCCAATGTCTCCACTCTTCAAAAGCCCACTTCATGGCCAATAACTCCCGATTACCCACGTCATAATTACGTTCAGTTGGAGAAAATTTTCGAGAGAAAAAGGCACAAGGGTTACTTTTAGAGGTCTCTGGATCTCTTTGGGACAAAACGGCACCTGCCCCAATCTCAGAGGCATCAACCTCCACCTGAAACGGCAGAGAAACATCAGGCTGCCGTAGAACAGGAGCAGAAGTGAATCTCTGCTTAAGTTCCTGAAACGCAGAGACTGCCTCAGGAGGCCAATTCACCACATCAGAACCCTTTTTGGTCAAATCAGTCAATGGTTTAACAATAACAGAGAAATTACCAATAAATTTACGATAAAAATTGGCAAAACCCAAGAATCTTTGAAGAGCCTTTAATGAAGTAGGTTGGACCCAATCACAGATGGCCTGAACCTTGACCGGGTCCATTTCAATAACAGATGGGGACAAAATGAATCCCAGAAATGAGATCCTCTGTACGCCAAAAAGACACTTTGATCCCTTCACATACAGAGCATTCTCTCTCAAAATCTGGAACACAGTCCGAACATGTTTCACATGAGAGTCCCAGTCATTGGAAAAAATCAAGATATCATCCAAATAAACAATCAGAAATTTATCCACAAAATCCCTGAAAATGTCATTCATGAAGGACTGGAAGACAGAAGGAGCATTAGTGAGCCCAAAGGGCATCACTAGGTACTCAAAATGCCCCTCTGGGGTATTAAATGCCGTCTTCCATTCATCCCCTTGCTTAATGCGAATAAGGTTATATGCCCCCCTGAGGTCAAGCTTGGTAAACCAAGTAGCACTTTTCACCCTGGAAAACAGGTCAGAAATCAAGGGTAACGGATATTGATATTTCACAGTAATATTGTTCAAGAGACGATAATCAATACACGGCCTTAATGAACCATCCTTTTTGGCCACAAAGAAAAAACCGGCACCCAAGGGTGAAGAGGATGGTCTGATATGACCCTTCTCCAATGACTCCTTGATATAAGACCGCATAGCGTCATGTTCAGGTACAGACAAGTTAAAAAGGCGACCTTTAGGGAATTTACTACCAGGCACTAATTCAATAGCGCAGTCATAGCTCCTATGGGGGGGCAAGGATGCAGATTTACTTTCGCTAAACACATCAGAAAAATCAGTCAAAAAGTCAGGAACATCCTGAGCCTGGGGGGAGGCAGAAAAAACAGGAGTGTTGGTATTAACACATTGGCAGCCCCAACTGGTTACAGACACAGATTTCCAATCCAAAACAGGATTATGAGACTGTAACCAAGGGAAACCCAGTATGATAATGTCATGCAGATTATACAGCACCAAAAATTTGCAACTCTCCTGATGATCAGGTTCAACCCTCATTATCACCTGAGTAGAGAACTGAGGTTTATTCTCAGCCAAAGGGGTAGAATCGATCCCCAGTAGGGGAATAGACTTCCGTAGGGGTATCAAGGGAAACCCACAACGTTTAGCAAAATCAAAATCCATCAGGTTAATAGCTGCTCCCGAATCAACGAAAGCCTGAGCAGAAAATGTGAACAGGGAGCAAATCAGGGTAACAGTCAACAAAAATTTAGTCTGAACACTACCCAAGACAACTGAGCGTGCAAAACGTCTTCCCCGCTTAGGGCAGACTGAAATAGCATGAGAGGCGTCACCACAGTAGAAACATAACCCATTGCATTTTCGAAACTCATGACGCTGTGCCCCAGAAGCCACTCTATCACACTGCATGGGTTCAGAAGCTGGTTCACAAGGCAACACTATTCCACGCATACCTCTACGCTCACGCAAACATCTGTCAATTTTAATCGCTAATGACATAGAATCATTGAGACCAGAGGGGACAGGGAATCCCACCATAACATCCTTTACATTCTCTGACAGACCCTTCCGAAAAAGGGCTGCCAAAGCATCGTCATTCCATTTGGTCAGGACTGCCCACCTTCGGAATCTCTGACAGTATAACTCAGCGTCCTCAAGCCCCTGATTTAATGCCAACAAGGCTTTTTCAGCTTGATCAGTGACATTAGGCTCATCGTACAATAACCCCAGAGCCTGAAAAAATGCATCAACATTACTCAAAACAGGATCCCCAGGTGGAAGACCCCCACAGAAGTGCAGGACAAAATGCAAAAAGCAAGCACAAAAAACAAAAAGAAGAAAATGTCTTATCTGTTAGCAGAAGATGCAGGCACGAAACAGCAGGCTACAAAGTGAACAGGAATCAAAGATGAGACCAGAACAATTGATCACCGGCAACCCTGATGGGAGGGAACCTCCCTTATATAAGACCAGTCAGTAACACCTGATCGCCAATCTTCCCAATCTTCATTGGATAGTTCAGTACTGTTTGTAACCACCAGAGGGAGCTTCTGCTCAGAATTCATTTCTAGCACATTCACAACAGGCTCCAGTGAAAAGTCAGTTTCTATCCTAGTCACACCTCTGCAGTCTCTTGGACCATGGCACAGTGGTTCCACCACTCCCATCACACTGATCATAAGTAGAGTTGAGTGAAACCCGACCATAGCATGAAGTCGGCCATGCGGTCGTCGACCCGAGCGCCAAAGTCGGTTTTCCCATAATGCTTGCAGGCGCCTTTTTTCAGCCAATAAGCAAGGACTTACACTGTGGGCAACGAGATGACATTGGCAGCGGCCACCACCATCTTAGAGAAGGGCATTGCAGTGATTGGCTTGCTTTGGGGGGCGTCATAGTGTCTATAAAAGCCCTGACCGCCGACTGCCATTCTACTTCTGCCGATCTTAACAGTAGGGAGAGGTTGCTGACACTGTTTATCAGTAGGGAGAGAGTTAGGGCTGTAAACAGAAGTTCTTATGTGCTTGTGCTGATAGCAATTGTGCTGCACAGTTAGTGTGCAGTGACGGGAGGAAATTCCTGCAAATTTTGCGTTCAAAAAGTCAAACATTGCTCCCTTTATTCCGAGCCCCGACGTGTGCCCAAACAGTGGTTTACCCCCACATATGGGGTATCAGCGTACTCCGAAAAAATTGCACAACAACTTTGGGGGTCTAATTTCTCCTGTCATCCTTGGGAAAAAATATTGGGGACAAAAAAAATTATTTTTGTGGAAAAAAATGATTTTTTTATTTTCACAGCTCTGCGTTATAAACTTCTGTGAAGAACTTGGAGATTCAAAGTGCTCACCACACATCTAGAGGAGTTCCTTGGGGGATCTAGTTTCCAAAATGGGGTCACTTGGGGGGTTCTACTGTTTAGGCACATCATGGGCTCTGCAAACGTAACATGACGCCCACAGACCATTCCATCAAGTTGGCATTTCAAAACGTCACTACTTCCCTTCCGAGCCCCGACGTTTCCCCATACAGTAGTTTTCTCCCACATATGGGATATCAGCATACTCAGGACAAATTGGACAACTTTTGGGGTCTAATTTCTTCTGTTACCCTTGGGAAAATAAAAAAATTGGGGACTAAAAGATCATGTTTGTGGAAAAAATATGATTTTTTTTATTTTCATGCCCAGGCGTTATAAACTTCTGTGTAGCGCTTGGGGGTTCAAAGTGCCCACCACACATCTAGATAAGTTCCTTGTGGGGTCTAGTTTCCAAAATGGGGTCACTTGTGGGGAGTTTCTACTGTTTAGGCACATCAGGGGCTCTGCAAACATAACATGACGCCCGCAGACCATTCCATCAAGTCTGCATTCCAAAATGGCGCTCCTTCCCTTCTGAGCTCTCCCTTGCGCCAAAACAGTGGTTCCCCCCACATATGGGGTATTGGTGTACTCAGGACAAATTGCACAACAACTTTTGTGGTTCAATTTCTCCTGTTACCCTTGTGAAAATGAAAAATAGCGGGCTAAAAAATCATTTTTGAGGAAAAAAAAAATTTTTTTTATTTTCACTGCTCTGCGTTATAAACTTCTGTGAAGCACTTGGGGGTTTAGAGTGCTCACAACAAATCTAGATAAGTTCCATAAGAGGTCTAGTTTCCAAAATGGTGTCACATGTGTGGGTTTTTCACTGTTTAGGCACACAGGGGCTCTCCAAACGCGTCATGGTGTCCACTAGCGATTGGAGCTAATTTTCCATTCAAAAAGTCAAATGGCACTCCTTCCCTTCTGAGCCCTACCGTGCGCCCAAACAGTGGTTTATGACCACATATGAGGTATCGGTGTACTCAGGAGAAATTGCCCAACAAATTTTAGGATCCATTTTATCCTGTTGCCCATATGAAAATGAAAAAACTGAGGCTAAAATAAAATTTTTGTAAAAAAAAAAAGTACTTTCTTTTTTTACGGATCAATTTGTGAAGCACCTGGGGGTTCAAAGTGCTCACTATGCATCTAGATAAGTTCCTTGGGGGGTCTAGTTTCCAAAATGGGGTCACTTGTGGGGGAGCTCCAATGTATAGTCACACAGGGACTCTCCAAATGCGACATGGCAACCGCTAAATATTCCAGCATATTTTCCATTCAAAAAGTCAAATGGCGCTCCTTCCCTTCTGAGCCCTGCCATGCGCCCAAACAGTGGTTTATGACCACATATGAGGTATCTGTGTACTCAGGAGAAATTGCCCAACAAATTTTAGAATCCATTTTATCCTGTTGCCCATGCAAAAATGAAAAAATTGATGCTAAAATAAAATTTTTGTTGGAAAAATTTAAATGTTCATTTTTTCCTTCCACGTTGCTTTAGTTCCTGTGAAGCACCTGAAGGGTTAATAATCTTCTTGAATGTAGTTTTGAGTAGCTTGAGGGGTGCAGTTTTTATAATGGTATCACTTTTGGGTATTTTCTACCATATAGACCCCTCAAAGTGACTTCAAATGTGAGGTGGTCCCTAAAAAAAAGGTTTTGTAAATTTTGCTGTAAAAATGAGAAATCACTGGTCAACTTTTAACACTTATAACTTCCGAACAAAAAAAATTTTGTTTCCAAAATTGTGCTGATGAAAAGTAGACATGTGGGAAATGTTATTTGTTAACTACTTTATGTCACATAACTCTCTGGTTTAACAGAATAAAAATTCTAAATTTGAAAATTGCGAAATCTTTAAAATTTTCGCCAAATTTCCATTTTTTCCACAAATAAACGCAAAAATTATCGACCTAAATTTACCACTAACATGAAGCCCAATATGTCACGAAAAAACATTCTCAGAATCGCTAGGATCCGTTGAAGCGTTCCTGAGTTATTACCTCATAAAGGGACACTGGTCAGAATTGCAAAAAATGGCAAGGTCATGAAAGGGTTAATAATTATCCGGAGTTAACAGCCCTGCTTCATAAGGTGTAAAGACTGTGCTCGCACATTCGTCGCTCGCCTGTAGATTCCAGTCGTATGCAGAGGCTGCAGCGATCGCTCCACCTCCCCAAGCACCGCCTAATCATAGACATTGCAACAAGGTGGAACTCCACCATGCACATGGTTGAGCGGCTGTGTGAACAGAGGCAGGCTGTAATACATTTGTGGGAGGATACACGGGCAGGCAGTTTGAGGGAAGACATGGATTTGTCGGGTGTGCAGTGGTCAAAGCTGAAAGACCCTGTAAAGTCCTTCAGTGTTTTGAGGAATGCACACGGCTGGTAAGCGCAGACGACCCCATCATAAGCATGAGCATCCCACTTATGCGTCTGCTCATGCAAACTTTGACGCACATTAAGGATCAGACGTCTGCAGCGGAGGAGGAAGAGGAGGAGGAGGAGGGAAGCATTGATGACAGTCAGGCATTGTCTGCTCAGGGAACTGTCCTGGACGAGGTGGAGGAAGAAGAGGAGGATTAGGATGAGGGGGATGATTATTTTGGGGAGGAGGATGCTTCTCAGGGGGCAAGAGAAATTTTTGGCTTGCCAAGGTCAGGTACAGGGTTTGAGCGTGACTGGAGGGATGTGGATTTGGCAGAAAGTGCTCCTCCACCCACCACTGTCAGTGCATCATTGACACCTGGAACATTGGCCCACATGTGTCATTATGTCTTGCGGATCCTAAAAAGGGACCCCCGCATTGTCAAAATTATGAAGGATGACGACTACTGGTTGGCCAGCATCCTCGATCCACGCTATAAAGGCAAATTACAGAACATCATGCCACAGGAGAACCTAGAGCTAATATTGGCGAACAAACAAGCAACTCTGGTAAACCGTTTGTTAGAGGCATTCCCAGCACACAGCAGCAGTGCAGGTTCTACCATGAGCCGTACTGGGCCAAATGGAAGAGGTGTTTGTGGTGCACACAGCCGAAGTGGCGTTGGAGTCAGGGGTTTCATGACCATGTTGTGGACTGATTTCTGGAGTAGCGCTCACACGACTGTTAATACTGAATCAATTGCAACAGACAGTAGACAGCAGTTGTCAACTATGGTTCAAAATTACCTCTCCTCCCCTATCGATGTTCTCCCTCACAGTTCATTCCCCTTTGCCTACTGGGCCTGTAAACTGGACACCTGTCCTGAATTGGCCCAATATGCCTTACAGGAGCTCGCTTGCCCTGCTGGTAGTGTGCTATCAGAAAGAGTCTTCAGTGCTGCTGGATCAATTCTGACAGAAAGAAGTACCCGGCTGTCGACCCAAAATGTTGGTGATCTCACCTTCATTAAAATGAACCATGCCTGGGTTTTAAAGGATTTTGTACCACCTTCCCCTGAAGACTCATAGGTTGCCAGCAAAATGGCTCGCTTTGTCCTCCTCTTCCTCCGACTTCTCCAGTTCCTCCATTTTGCAGCTGCTGAACGTCCAGCCTACACCTCAACATATGCCAGGTTTTCCACCTCCCTAACTGGGCTGTACCCCCCAGGGCCGGCGTCAGCACCTGGCGCACCCGGGCTAGTGGTGGTGCCCTGAGCAGGTGGGGGCCCACTCGTGGGCGACGGCACTGGCACAGGGTGTTGTGAATGGGTTTGAGATGAGTTCTGAGCAGAGACTCCCTCTGGTGGTTACAAGCGGTACTGGTCTGTTCAGTGAAGATTGTGAGGACTGGGAATCAGGTGTTACTGACTGGTCTTATATAAGGGAGTCACCTTCCCATCAGGGTTGCCGGTGATCAATTGTTCTGGTCTGAATCCTTCATTCCTGTTTCCCTTGTAGCCTGCTGTGTCGTGTCTGCATCTCCTGCTAACAGATAAGACATTTTCTTCTTTTTGTTTTTGTACTATATTTTTGCATTTTGTCCTGCACTTCTGTGGGGGCCTTCTGGGTCCCCTCCGGGGGCTTTTGCCCTCTCGGTTTAGTTCAGCCACTGATGTTTGTACTTTTGCTTTTTCCAGTTTTTTCAGTGGCTGCTGTTTTGATTTTGTTACACCAGAGAACTAATTTAGGTGGTAGAGGTCGTGTGATCTCAGGTGATTTTGAAATTAGTAGAGTTGGTGCTTTTCAGGGTTTTCTGGGATTGCAGTAAGTACCCTTCCTATCCTTTTCTATTTAGTTAGTTTGGGCCCCAGCGTTTGCTCATACTATTTTCTTTCTGTGTCAGTATTTCTTCTTGTCTAACCGCCATTACTTGTTTGGGTGCTTTCTATTATCTTTGGGGTTCTGCTCCGGGGCAGATAGCTTTCCTATTTCTATCTTTAGGTGTAGTTAATTTCTCAGGCTGTGACGAGGCGTCTAGGACCAACGTAGGAACGCTCCACGGCTGCCTCTAGTTGTGGTGGTTAGGCAGGGTACTGCAATCTCATAGATTCCAACTGCTCTGGTGTATTGCCTTTTTTACCTGCACTCCTCAGCTACCGAAACATAACAGTATCACCGGCCCAAAAATTGAAAATTGTATGGTACTCACAGAAGGGAAAAAATATTGTGAAAGAAAAACGGTTGTCAGAGTTGTCAGAGATATTTTTCTGTTTGTTGCATTTTTTTTTCCCTCTGTATCTCTGGGTGCTGGGGAGGATCTTTTCTCTCAATGGAGTTTGCACGGTTGTCTGGCCGTGTGGATCAGCTTGCCACTGAGGTTCAGAGTATTGCTGCATATCTTGCTAGGTTGCCTGTTGTGGAACTTAGGATCCCCATGCCAGATTTGTTTTTGGGGGATCGAGCTAAGTTTCAGAATTTCAAAAATAATTGTAAATTGTTTTTTGCCTTAAAATCTAAGTCCTCAGGGAACGCAGCGCAGCAGGTTCAAATTATCATCTCTCTCCTGCGCGGCGATCCTCAGGATTGGGCTTTTTCCCTGACACCTGGGGATCCTGTTTTGAGTGATGTTGATGCATTTTTTCAGGCTTTGGGGTTATTGTATGATGAGCCTAATGTCACTGATCAAGCTGAAAAAGCCTTGTTGGCATTAAATCAGGGACCTTATGACGCTGAGTTATACTGTCAGAGATTCCGTAGGTGGGCAGTCCTGACCAAATGGAATGACGACGCTTTGGCAGCCCTTTTCCGGAGGGTCTGTCAGATAATGTAAAGGATGTTATGGTGGGATTCCCTGTCCCCTCTGGTCTCAATGATTCTATGTCATTAGCGATTCAAATTGACAGACGTTTGCGTGAGCGGAGAAGTATGCGTGGAATGGTGTTGCCTTGTGAACCAGCTTCTGAACCCATGCAGTGTGATAGAGTGGTGTCTGGGGCACAGCGTCATGAGTTTCGAAAGCACAATGGGTTATGTTTCTACTGTGGTGATGCCTCTCATGCTATTTCAGTCTGCCCTAAGCGGGGAAGACGTTTTGCACGCTCAGTTGTCTTGGGTAGTGTTCAGACTAAGTTTTTATTAACTGTCACTCTGATATGCTCTCTGTCCTCATTTTCTGCTCAGGCTTTCGTTGATTCTGGAGCAGCTATTAACCTGATGGATTATGATTTTGCTAAACATTGTGGGTTTCCCTTGATACCCCTACAGAAGTCTATTCCCCTACTGGGATCGATTCTACCCCTTTGGCTGAGAATAAACCCCAGTTTTCTACTCAGGTGATAATGAGGGTTGAACCTGATCACCAGGAGTGCTGCAAATTTTTGGTTCTGTATAATCTGCATGACATTATCGTGCTGGGTTTCCCTTGGTTACAGTCTCATAATCCTGTTTTGGATTGGAAATCTGTGTCTGTAACCAGTTGGGGCTGCCAATGTGTTAATACCAACACTCCTGTTTTTTCTGCCTCCCCCCAGGCTCAGGATGTTCCTGACTTTTTGATTGATTTTTCTGATGTGTTTAGCGAAAGTAAATCTACATCCTTGCCTCCCCATAGGAGCTATGACTGCGCTATTGAATTAGTGCCGGGTAGTAAATTCCCTAAAGGTCGCCTTTTTAACTTGTCTGTACCTGAACATGACGCTATGCGGTCTTTATCAAGGAATCATTGGAGAAGGGTCATATCAGACCATCCTCTTCACCCTTAGGTGCCGGTTTTTTCTTTGTGGCCAAAAAAGATGGTTCATTAAGGCCGTGTATTGATTATCGTCTCTTGAACAATATTACTGTGAAATATCAATACCCGTTACCCTTGATCTCTGACCTGTTTTCCAGGGTGAAAAACGCTACTTGGTTTACCAAGCTTGACCTCAGGGGGGCGTATAACCTTATTCGCATTAAGCACGGGGATGAATGGAAGACGGCATTCAATACCCCTGAAGGGCATTTTGAGTACCTAGTGATGCCTTTGGGCTCACTAATGCTCCTTCCGTCTTCCAGTCCTTCATGAATGACATTTTTAGGGATTTTGTGGACAAATTTCTGATTGTTTATTTGGATGATATCTTGATTTTTTCTAATGACTGGGACTCTCATGTGAAACATGTTTGAACTGTGTTCCAGATTTTGAGAGAGAATGCTCTGTATGTGAAGGGATCAAAGTGTCTTTTTGGCGTACAGAGGATCTCATTTCTGGGATTCATTTTGTCCCCATCTGTTATTGAAATGGACCCGGTCAAGGTTCAGGCCATCTGTGATTGGGTCCAACCTACTTCATTAAAGGCTCTTCAGAGATTTTTGGGTTTTGCCAATTTTTATCGTAAATTTATTGGTAATTTCTCGGTTATTGTTAAACCATTAACTGATTTGACCAGAAAGGGTTCTGATGTGGTGAATTGGCCTCCTGAGGCAGTCTCTGCGTTTCAGGAACTTAAGCAGAGATTCACTTCTGCTCCTGTTCTACGGCAGCCTGATGTTTCTCTGCCATTTCAGGTGGAGGTTGATGCCTCTGAAATTGGGGCAGGTGCCGTTTTGTCCCAAAAAGATCCAGAGACCTCTAAAAGTAACCCTTGTGCCTTTTTCTCTCGAAAATTTTCTCCAACTGAACGTAATTATGACGTGGGTAATCGGGAGTTATTGGCCATGAAGTGGGCTTTTGAAGAGTGGAGACATTGGCTGGAGGGAGCCAAGCATCGGGTGGTGGTCCTTACGGACCATAAGAATCTGGTCTATCTGGAATCTGCCAAGTGACTCAATCCTAGACAGGCCAGGTGGGCCTTGTTTTTCACACGTTTTAATTTTGTGGTTTCCTTTCTTCCTGGCACTAAGAATATTAAGGCGGATGCCCTCTCGAGGAGTTTCCTTGCGGACTCTCCTGAGTTATCTGATCCTTCTGTTATTTTGAAAGAGGGTGTAGTTCTTTCCGCTATCTCGCCCAATTTGAGACTTGCTCTGGAGGGGTGTCAGGAGGATAGGCCCGAGTGCTGCCCTGTTGGAAAATTGTTTGTCCCGGACCAGTGGAAAAAGAGTGTGATGTCTGAGATTCATTGTTCCGCATTGGCTGGGCATCCGGAATTTTTGGTACCAGAGACTTGGTTAGTCGGTCCTTTTGGTGGCCTACCTTGTCTCGTGATGTCAGGGAATTTGTGCAGTCCTGCGGGACTTGCTCTCGCTCCAAGCCTTGCTCTCGCTCTAGTGGTTTGTTGATGCCATTGCCTGTGCCCAAGAGACCATGGACCCATATCTCTATGGATTTCATTTCCGACCTTCCTGTTTCTCAGAGAATGACCACCATCTGGGTAATTTGTGATAGGTTTTCCAAAATGATACATCTTGTGCCATTACCTAAGTTGCCTTCCTCCTCTGAATTGGTGCCGTTGTTCCTTCAGCACGTGGTTCATTTACACGGCATTCCTGAGAACATTGTGTCTGACAGAGGAGTCCAGTTTGTTTCCAGATTTTGGAGGACTTTTTGTTCTAAACTGGGTGTTCAATTGTCTTTCTCCTCGGCATTTCATCCTCAGACCAATGGTCAAACTGAGAGAACAAACCAGACATTGGAGACTTATCTTAGATGCTTTGTGTCTGCTGATCAGGATGACTGGGTCTCTTTTTTACCTTTGGCTGAGTTTGCTCTTAATAATAGGGCTAGCTCTGCCACTTTGATGTCTCCGTTTTTCTGTAATTCTGGGTTTCACCCTCGATTTTCTTCAGGACAGACGGAGGCTTCTGTCTGTCCAGGTGTTGACTCTGTTGTGGAGCGTATGCAACAGATTTGGGACCAGGTAGTGGAGAGGTTGTCCCTCTCTCAGGAGAAGGCCCAGCGGTTTGCTAACCGGCATAGGACTGATGGTCCTCGGTTTAAAGTGGGGGACTTGGTCTGGTTGTCCTCAAAGAATATTCCTATGAGAGTAGCATCTCCTAAATTTAAGCCTAGGTTCATTGGACCTTATAAGATCATTGAGATTCTTAATCCTGTTTCTTTTCGTTTGCTTCTTCCAGGGACATTTAAGATCCATAATGTGTTCCACAAGTCCTTGTTGAAGAGGTTTGTTGAGCCAGTGGTTCCTGCTGCTGTGCCTCCTGACCCTGTTTTGGTTGAGGGCAATCTGGAGTATGTGGTTGAGAAAATATTAGATTCTCGTTTTTCTAGACGGAAACTCCAGTATTTGGTTAAGTGGAGAGGTTATGGTCAGGAAGACAATTCTTGGGTGTTTGCTTCGGACATCCATGCTAGGAGACTCATCCGTGCGTACCATAGAACTCATCCTGACCGATCTGGTTGCTCAAATGAGGGTTCGGTGACCCCTCCTCAAGGGGGGGGTACTGTTGTGAATGGGTTTGAGATGAGTTCTGAGCAGAGACTCCCTCTGGTGGTTACAAGCGGTACTGGTCTGTTCAGTGAAGATTGTGAGGACTGGGAATCAGGTGTTACTGACTGGTCTTATATAAGGGAGTCACCTTCCCATCAGGGTTGCCGGTGATCAATTGTTCTGGTCTGAATCCTTATTCCTGTTTCCCTTGTAGCCTGCTGTGTCGTGTCTGCATCTCCTGCTAACAGATAAGACATTTTCTTCTTTTTGTTTTTGTACTATATTTTTGCATTTTGTCCTGCACTTCTGTGGGGGCCTTCTGGGTCCCCTCCGGGGGCTTTTGCCCTCTCGGTTTAGTTCAGCCACTGATGTTTGTACTTTTGCTTTTTCCAGTTTTTTCAGTGGCTGCTGTTTTGATTTTGTTACACCAGAGAACTAATTTAGGTGGTAGAGGTCGTGTGATCTCAGGTGATTTTGAAATTAGTAGAGTTGGTGCTTTTCAGGGTTTTCTGGGATTGCAGTAAGTACCCTTCCTATCCTTTTCTATTTAGTTAGTTTGGGCCCCAGCCCCTAACCGCCATTACTTGTTTGGGGGCTTTCTATTATCTTTGGGGTTCTGCTCCGGGGCAGATAGCTTTCCTATTTCTATCTTTAGGTGTAGTTAATTTCTCAGGCTGTGACGAGGCGTCTAGGACCAACGTAGGAACGCTCCACGGCTGCCTCTAGTTGTGGTGGTTAGTCAGGGTACTGCAATCTCATAGATTCCAACTGCTCTGGTGTATTGCCTTTTTTACCTGCACTCCTCAGCTACCGAAACATAACAACAGGGCCCCTCATAGTACGCCGGTGTCTCTGACGGTGGGGGGGCCCACTCGCCGTCAGAGACACCGTCATATTATGAGGGGCCCTGCGCCAGTGCCGTCGCCCACGAGTGGGCCCCCCCTGCTTGCTCAGGGCCCCAGCACTTGCAATACTTACCTCTCCCTGCTCCACCGCTGTGACGTCTTCCGCATTTCCTGACAGTGACATTCAGGTCAGAGAGCGCGATGACGTCACGTCTGTACGCCTTCTGCCTGAACAGTCCAAGTGCAGAGAGCTGGAAGATGGCGACGCTGAGGAGTCCAGAATAGAGCAGTGTCCAGCGAGGAGAGGTATTTCATTTTTTTAATGTTTGGAGCAATATATGGGGAGCATTATAAACTGGAGAATTATATATGGGGCCCAGCATACACTTGAGCATCATAGCTAGGGCACATTATACACTGGAGCATCATCCATGGGGCCCATCATACACTGGAGCATCATATACAGGGCCCATTATACACTGGAGCATCATCCATGGGGCCCATTATATATGGAGCATTATATAGGTCCATAATACACTGGAGCATCATCCATGGGGCCCATCATACACTGGAGCATTATAAATGGGGCCCATCATACACTGGAGCATCATATACGGGGCCCATTATACACTGGAGCATTATAAATGGGGCCCATTATATATGGAGCATTATATAGGCCCATCATACACTGGAGCATCATCCATGGGGCCCATCATACACTGGAGCCAGCCCTGCCCCCCAACCACAACTTTAGCCAAATAACCCCCAGTTTTCAATGCATAACTATTATTATAAAGTAAATTAAGGTTGACAAGCTTAAGTAATAAGAATTTATGTTGCTGGCATTGAAATGGGCACTGTAGGTGTGTTTACTGTCCTCCACTCTCTGCCGACTTTGCTTCCCCATTGACTTGCATTGGGTTTCGTGTTTCAGTCGGACCTCCGACTTTTTGCGATAGTCGGCCGATTTCGTTCAACTCGACTTTTGAGAAAGTCTGGTTTCACGAAACCCGACTCGACCCTCCCGGAGGCAAAGTCGCTCCTCTGTAATCATAAGAGCTTATACTCTGCAGGAGAGAGAGGGATAGGAACCCGCTAATCATAAGACCTTACATTACGGGAGGGAGAGAGGATCCTGCTAAGAGCTTATACTGAACAGAGAGAAAGGACACCTCTAATAATAAGAGTTTACAGTCTATATGAGAGAGAGAAAGAACCCTGCGCACCATAAGAGCTTACGCTCTATAGCAAAAAGAGAGAGAGGACCCTGCAGACCATAAGCGCTTATACTGTACAGAAGAGAGAGAATAGATCCCTCTGACCATAATAGCTTACACTCTACTGGGGAGAGATAGAGGGGATTCCGCTGACCATAAGAGCTTATACTCTACAGGAGAGACTTACCCAGTGACTCTGGAAATGGAAAATGACTCCACTGGGAACTGTGATGGCCCGCGTAATGACCAACACTGTACAAGGTATGATAACCGGTAAAGATGTCATAGCTGCAAGGCATTATGGGGAGGCCCATGAGCAATGCAAAATGATATTAGCCTACTGTCTGTGAGAAATGGTGTCGGGCAAGTTTTTTTTCTGCGAACCATGAATTGAATCTCAAAATACTTGAATTTTCGTGAATACGTATATTTCAGGAAATTTGACTCAAACTTGATCCACCGTGGATCGATCCTTTCATCTCTAATAAACAGGACCTGCCAAAATGTTAGTTATTTTCTGGAGGCTTCATTATAGCGCCACGAAAGTCTGTGGTTGTAGAACATAAATCCAAATATAATATATAGATGTACAATATGTATATAATGTGCTGGTCTGTTTTACATACATGAGCAATGCTGATTAATATACAGCATGTGGTTCAACTCTAGCAGGTACAACAAAGTAAATTACAAAACCAGATGCTGAATACTGCGTTTTTCAGGTTATTGTATTGTGCTTGATGTGGCACGCTGTTATTTTCGGATATTGGGTCATGGACTATTTACTATACACCATGCTTTGGGAGACCTGTCAACATTGAAAGTTTAGAAGTAAAAATCCTATTCTGTGGCTGGTCCTCTGTGGCTAAGCTCCATGCTTAATAGCTTCAGTAATACGTCACCCTCATGCTTGGCAGGCTGCTTCCATATTTGGTTTGCGCTTACATCTCTGTCTGGCAAATGGAAACTGAGCAGGCTCATTCCAAGAGAGTTGATTTGGAAAGTCTCCAACTGGGATCTGTGCCATTACTGGGAGAAATGAGCAGGGAAGACTTTGATGTATGCCACAGTGCATCTGAAGAAATGTTATAAAAGTTTGTGAATTATTAGGTTAAATGTAACCTCAGACCTAAAGGACTAATGTCCTTTTTAAACAGATTTTATATAGATCACTATTTTCTATAATGTAATAACAAATGTGTTTATGGCCGCTTTATTAGAGACAGAGACAGTTTCACGATTGGAGAACGTCTGTATAGAAATTAGACGTTTTTCTGAAATGAAGAATTAAATCAAGTACAACCAGTTTTCCATTCTTCCTTGGCCTTTATAATTACCAGATCCTAATCTATAGAGCATTTCTAAGACAAAGTCGAACAGGTGGTTCAGGGCGCATTAATTCCTCCTTTTTTATTTTTGGCAACTGAGCGTTACTAACCTTTCCGCTTAGGCCTGTATTCTTGCAGAACAGCATTATCCCCTCGCCTCCGCAGCGAATTTTCATTTTTACGTTTGCATTTTTCACTATCCTTTGTAAAATGACTGCCGGACGGATCCTTGAGATATGTGTCATTGCCGTTATTAGCTGCGGTGATGTGAGCTCAGAAGCATGCTCCAGTACATATAGTGCTGAGAGAGCTATTAAGCCATTCCAGGGCCGGGATTTACGAGCAGCCATAAGAGATAGATGGAAATGACTACTCACATATCCCAACCCAGGAGCATGGTTTGGCAGATAAAATGGAGGTTGAGTGTCTCATTTCAGTGTCTGGAGCTGGAGATGTGTAGATCTCCTGTGTGTTGGTCTGTGCTAAAGCTTAAATAACCGGACACTATCCACAGCGGGCGGACCCGCTGTATGTTGTATGGACTTTTTACTTTGTGTTTTCACTTTGTGCAGGGAAGCTGTTTTTTTGTTTTGCTATCCTGAGCGGTTTATGCAGTCTTAATAAACCTGCCTGGACACTTCACTAATGCCGCTTCCTGTGCCTACCTCAACTGCAGCTTAGTGCTTACAAACCTCTACATCTTCTTGAGAGACATAGCTACATAAGGGCATTTTTTTGCAGGATGACATGTAGTTGTAATAATAAAATTCATTCTATACAATGTACTGGAAAGGTGAAAAAGTGCGATGTAATGGTGAACAAAATATGCAATATCAAAATTGCACAAATTGGTGAAAAAATCAGAAGTTTGTAAAAATAAACTTTGGTTTGTGTTGTCTTTTTCTGAAACACGTAATGTTTTTAATTTTCCTTCAATGGAGCTGAGTGAGGGTTTGTGTTTTACATGGTTAGCTGCTTTATTGATACCAATGGTATGCCTAAACCAGGACTGGAACTTACAGAGAAAAACTATAATTGAAAGATTGACACCTGTTCTGTGTTTTGGAAACATTACTGGTTTTGGCATACAAACAGGGCTGCCACTAGGAATTTCAGGGCCCTATACTGGCAAAATTTTCAGGGCTTCCTTGAGAGTCTGCCCAGGCTCCACTCCAGCCCAGCCTCCATCCCTCAAATTATTCCACAGTCCCACCACTTTCTCTTGGAAAAACTCCACTTCTGAACCACATCCTCACCAACCACACATTTACAGTTCCCATCACCACATACATAACCAGCAGCTTTTGTTTTGGCCAAAACATTTTTTTTTAATCCACCACTATGACAAGGTAGACTCTTTTGGCCGGGCTCTACTCCACTGTAACTTACTAAAGATTTGTTAAAATGTCCAATACAATTTAGGTATATATTTATTATTTTTTAAAATGACCAATAATATCACAAAAAAGGAACAAATATTGCCACACCATGACCAGACCACAGGGCCGGCTCCAGGTTTTTATGGGCCCCGGATGAAAGAGCCTCAGTGGGCCCCTTTAACACAGACCACAATTCATGATGCACAGATACGGCAGAGAAATATAGGTACAGTACAATGCCAAATACTTAACTTCTTCCATTACATGAGTGATATCTATTGTAAATTGTACAATAGCTCAAAAACCGCCAAATCCTCACAGCGCACAGTACAGACTGGACAGTACAGTCCTCCATACAATATTATGGGCACCACGTAGTCTCCCCCTCATCACCCATATAATACCCCATGCAGAATGTCATCCCCCCATCCCCCATATAATGCTCCATACAAAATACTGGACCCAATATAATGCTCCATACAAAATACTGGACCCAATATAATGCTCCATACAGGATACTGGTCCCCATATAATGCTCCATACAGGATACTAGTCCCCATATAATGCTCCATACAAAATATGGAGCTCTCCTCTGCGCTGTGCTGCGTTCTGCACTGTTACGGCTCAGGAAAGGGTGCTGTGGAAAGACTCCCCATTATCATCATCATTGCCTCCCCATCATCATCGCCTCCCCATCATCATCATCGCCTCCCCATCATCATCGCCTCCCCATCATCATCATCGCCTCCCCATCATCATCATCGCCTCCTCATCATGATCATTGCCTCCCCATCATCATGATTGTCTCCCCATCATCATCAATGCCTGCCCATCATCATCATCGCCTCCCCATTATCATCAATGCCTGCCCATCATCATCATCGCCTCCCATCATCATCAATGCTTGCCCATCATCATCATTGCCTCCCCATTATCATCAATGCCTGCCCATTATCATCAATGCCTCCCATTATCATCAATGCCTGCCCATCATCATCATCGCCTCCCCATCATCATCATGGCTCCCCATTATCATCAATGCCTGCCCATCATCATCATGGCCTCCCCATTATCATCAATGCCTGCCCATCATCATCATGGCCTCCCCATCATCATCAATGCCTGCCCATTATTATCAATGCCTCCCCATCATCATCAATGCCTGCCCATTATCATCAATGCCTGCCTATCATCATCATCGCCTCCCCATCATCATGATTGCCTCCCCATCATCATCAATGCCTGCCCATTATCATCATCACCTCTCCATCATCATCATCACTGCCCTCCCCCCACCACCATCACACAGACAGCACCGCAGCACACAAGCACTCTCTCACATACATACTTACATACACACACACACACATACACAAAGCACCGCACTACATACACACACACTGATACACACAGACACACACACACATACACATCACATCTCACCTGTCCGGCGTCCGCACGCTCTCTGCCACAGCCGGCCGCTGAATGATGAAGTCATTCAGTGGTGCTGCTGTGAGAGGAAGCGCAGGCGCCCCCTAGAGACCGGAGCTGCGGCAGCGGAGGCACGTGAGAGGTAAGTATTGTGCCAGCTGCTGCCGAGGCCCTGAGCAAGCGGGGGGGGAAGTGGCCCAGTGGCGGCGCTGACACCGCTAACGGGCGCCGGGGTGCCCGACTGCGAGTGGGCCCCCCGCCTTCTCAGGGCCCCGGCACTTGCCCGGGTGTGCCGAGTGCTGACGCCGGCCCTGCCCGACCACATAATACCACCCTATAGTTACATAGTTATTAAGGTTGAAGGAAGTCCATCTAGTTCAACCCATATCCTATCCTAACCTGCCCTAACGTGTTGATCCAGAGGAAGGCAAAAAAAAACCAAGTGGCAAACAGTAAGATTCACATTGGGGAAAAAAATTCCTTCCCGACTCCACATACGGCAATCAGACTAGCTCCCTGGATCAACGCAGTATCTAGGAAACTAGTGAATATAGCCTGTAATATTATACTTTTCAAGAAAGGCATCCAGTCCCTTCTTAAATTTTAGTAAGGAATCACTTATTACAACATTAGACAGCAGAGAGTTCCATAGTCTCACTGCTCTTACAGTAAAGAATCTGCGTCTGTGATTATGGCTAAACGTTCTTTCCTCCAGACGTAGAGGATGCCCCCTTGTCCCCGTCACAGGTCTAAGAGTAAAAAGATCATTAGAAAGGTCTTTGTAATGTCCCCTCATATATTTATACATTGTAATAAGATCACCCCTAAGCCTTCGTTTTTCTAAACTAAATAACCCCAAGTGTAATAACCTGTCCTGGTATTGCAGACCCCCAGTTCTCTAATAACCTTGGTCGCTCTTCTCTGCACCCGCTCCAGTTCAGCTATGTCTTTCTTATACACCGGAGACCAGAACTGCACACAGTATTCTAAGTGTGGTCGCACCAGTGACTTGTATAGAGGTAAAATTATGTTCTCCTCATGAGCATCTATGCCTCTTTTAATGCATCCCATTATTTTATTTGCTTTGGCAGCAGCTGCCTGACATTGGCCACTAAATGTGAGTTTGTCGTCCACCCATCACCCAGGTCTTTTTCAGTGACAGTTTTGCCCAGTGTTTTACAATTAAGCACATAATTATACATCTTGTTTGTTCTACCCAAGTGCATGACTTTACATTTATCCCCATTAAAGCTCATTTGCCATTTATCAGCCCAAGCTTCTAGTTTACATAAATCCTCCTGTAATATAAAGTTGTCCTCCTCTGTATTTATTACCCTGCAGAGTTTAGTGTCATCTTCAAATATTGAAATACTACTCTGTATGCCCCCTACAAGGTCATTAATAAATATGTTAAAGAGAAGCGGCCCCAATACTGACCCCTGTGGTACCCCACAGCTAACAGTGACCCAGTCCGAGTGTGCTCCATTAATAACCACCCTTTGTTTTCTATCCATGAGCCAGTTCTTAACCCACTTACACATATTTTCCCCTATCCCCATTGTTCTCATTTTATGTATCAACCTTTTGTGTGGCACCGTATCAAAAGCTTTTGAGAAGTCCATGAACACCACGTCCACTGCATTCCTTGGTCCAGTCCTGAACTTACCCCTTCATAAAAGCTTATCAGATTAGTCTGACAAGAACGATCCCTCGTAAACCCATGCTGATACTGTGTCATGAGGTTATTCAGCCTCAGATACTCCAATATAGTATCCCTTAAAAAACCCTCCAGGATTTTACCCATAGTAGATGTTAAGCTCACTGGCCTATAATTCCCAGGTTCAGTTTTTGCCCCCTTTTTGAATATTGGCACCACATTTGCTATACGCCAGTTCTGTGGTACAGACCCCGTTATTATGGAATCTTTAACCCCTCTCTGCCATCAGACGTACTATTCCGTCCATGTGACCCTGGACCTAATTCCCATGGACGGAATAGTACGTCATGGGCGATCAGCTGCGCTCCCGGGGGGAGCGCAGCTGATCGCCGCCGGGTGTCAGCTGATTATCACAGCTGACACCCGTGACTGTGTGTCAGCGCTCCCGGCACATTAACCCTTGGCACACCGCGATCAAACATGATCGCGGTGTACCCGGGGCACAGGGGAGGATCGCGCAGGCAGGGGGCTCCTGCGCGCTCCTCTGAGACCCTCAGAGCAGCGCGATGTGTCGCGCTGTTCCGAGGGTCCGTCCTCCCTCCAGGTCCCCGGATCCAAGATGGCGCCGGGGTCCTGCAGGGAGGCGGCTTCCTCAGTGCCTGCTGAGAGCAGGCGCTGGGGAAGCCTGCAGCAGTGCCAGAGCGATCGCTGGTGTGACAGAGTGCTGTGCACACTGTCACACCAGCGATCTGCTAAAATACAGTGATGTCCCACCCTGGGACAAAGTAAAAAAGTAAAAAAAGTAAAAATAAAAAGTGTAAAAAAAATCATAAAAAAAAAATAAAATATTCCCCAATAAATTCATTTTTTCCTGTAAATAAAAAAAACAAAACAATAAAAGTACACATATTTGGTATCGCCGCGTCCGTAACGACCCCCTCTATAAAACTGTCCCACTAGTTAACCCCTTTAGTGAACCCCTTAAAAAAAAAAAAAACGAAGCAAAAAATCAATGCTTTATCATCATACCGCCGAACAAAAAGTGAAATAACACTCGATCAAAAAGACCGATATAAATAAACATGGTACCACTGAAAACGTCATCTTGTCCCGCAAAAAACGAGCCATCACACAGCATCATGAGCGAAAAATAAAAAAGTTATAGCTCGCAGAATAAAGCGATGCAAAAATAATGATTTTTTATATAAAATTGTTTTCATTCTATAAAAGCGCCAAAACCTAAAAAAATGATATAAATGAGGTATCGCCGTAATCGTACTGACCCGAAGAATAAAACTGCTTTATCAATTTTACCACACGCGGAACGGTATAAACGCCTCCCCCAAAAGAAATTCATGAATTGCTGATTTTTGTTCATTCTAACCACCCAAAAATCGAAATAAAAAGCGATCAAAAAACGTCACGTGCTCAAAAATGGTACAAATAAAAACGTCAACTCGTCCCGCAAAAAATAAGACCTTACATGACTCTGTGGGCCAAAATATGCAAAAATTATAGCTCTCAAAATGTGGTGATGCAAAAAACTATTTTTTGCAATAAAAAGCGTCTTTTAGCGTGACAGCTGCCAATCACAAAAACCCGCTATAAATAGTAAATCAAACCCCCTTTATCACCCCCTTAGTTAGGGAAAAATAATAAAATTAAAAAAATGTATTTATTTCCATTTTCCCGTTAGGGTTAGGGTTGCGGCTAAAGTTAGGGTTAGGGTTGGCACTAACGTTAGTATTAGGGTTAGGGTTGGCGCTAACGTTAGGATTAGGGTTGGGATTAGGGTTATGGGTGTGTTAGGGTTAGGTTTGTGGGTAGGGTTGGGACTAGGGTTATTGGTGTTTGGGGTTAGGGTTGGAGTTAGAATTGGGGGGTTTCTGCTGTTTAGGCACATCAGGAGCTCTCGAAATGTGACATGGCGTCTGATCTCAATTCCAGCCAATTCTGCGTTGAAAAAGTCAAATGGTGCTCCTTCACTTCTGAGCTCTGCCATGCGCCCAAACAGTAGTTTACCCCACATATGGGGTATCAGCATACTCTGGACCCCAAGAGTTATTGTGCAATTTGGCCTATTTCTCCTGTTACCCTTGGGAAAATAAAAAACTGGGGGCGACAAAATCATTTTTGTAAAAAAAAAAATGATTTTTTTGTTTTTACGGCTGTATGTTATAAAACTTCTGTGAAGTACTTGGGGCTTCATAGCGCTCACCACACTTCTAGATAAGTTCCTTGTGGGGTCTATTTTCCAAAATGGGGTCACTTGTGGGGGGTTTCCACTGTTTAGGTGCATCAGGGGCTCTCCAAATGCGACATGACGCCCCCAGACCATTCCATCAAAGTCTGCAATCCAAAACGTCACTACTTCCCTTCCGAGCCCCGACGTGTGCCCATACAGTAGTTTTCTCCCACATATTGGGTATCAGCGTACTCAGGACAATTTGGACAACAACTTTTGGGGTCCAATTTCTCCTGTTACCCTTGTGAAAATAAAATATTGGGGGCGAAAAAATCATTTTTGTAAAAAAAAAAAATTTTTTTTATTTTTACGGCTGTACGTTATAAACTTCTGTGAAGCACTTCGGGGTTCAAAGTGCTCACCACACATCTAGATAAGTTCCTTGTGGGGTCTATTTTCCAAAATGGGGTCACTTGTGGGGGGTTTCCACTGTTTAGGCGCATCAGGGGTTCTCCAAATGCGACATGACGCCCCCAGACCATTCCATCAAAGTCTGCAATCCAAAACGTCACTACTTCCCTTCCGAGCCCCGACGTGCGCCCATACAGTAGTTTACTCCCACATATTGGGTATCAGCATACTCAGGACAAATTGGACAACAACTTTTGGGGTCCAATTTCTCCTGTTACCCTTGTGAAAATAAAATATTGGGGGCTAAAAAATCATTTTTGTAAAAAAAAAAAGAATTTTTTTATTTTACGGCTGTACGTTATAAACTTCTGTGAAGCACTTTGGGGTTCAAAGTGCTCACCACACATCTAGATAAGTTCCTTGAGGGGTCTAGTTTCCAAAATGGTGTCATTTGTGGGGGGTTTCCACTGTTTAGGCAGATCAGGAGCTCTCCAAACACGACATGGCATCCAGCCAATTCTGCGTTGAAAAAGTCAAACGGCGCTCCTTCCCTTCCAAACTCTGCCAAGCACCCAAACAGTGGTTTACCCCCACATATGGGGTATCAGCGCACTCAGGACAAATTGCACAATAACTTTTGGAGTCTTGTTTCTCTTGGGAAAATAAAAATTGGGGTGAAAAGATCAATTTTGTGGAAAAAATATAATTTTTTAATTTTACGGCTCTACGTTATAAACTTGTGTGAAGCACTTGGGGGTTGAAATTGCTCACCAAAGATCTAGATAAGTTCCTTAGGGGGTCTAGTTTCCCAAATGGGGTCACTTGTGGGGGGTTTCCACTGTTTAGGCACATCAGGGGCTCTCCAAATGCAACATGGCGTCCAATCTCAATTCCAGCCAATTTTGGTTGGAAAAAGTCAAATAGTGCTCCTTCCATTCCGAGCTCTGCCATGCGCCCAAACAGTGGTTCACCCCCACATATGGGGTATCAGCGTACTCAGGACAAATTGGACAACAAATTTTGTGGTACAATTTCTCCTGTTACCTATGGGAAAATAAAAAATTAGTGACTAAGAGATAATTTTTGTGGGAAAAAAATAGGATTTTTTTATTTTCATGCCCGGGCATTATAAACTTGTGTGAAGCACTTGGGGGTTCAAAGTGCTCACCAAAGATCTAGATAAGTTCCTTAGGGGGTCTAGCTTCCAAAATGGGGTCACTTGTGGGGGGTTTCCACTGTTTAGGCTCATCTGGGGCACTACAAGCGGAACATGACCCCCATCAATGTTTGCATTCCAAAACGTTACTGCTTCTTTTCAAAGCCCTGCCGTGCGCCCAAACAGTTTCCCCCCCCCACATATGGGGTATCAGCGTACTCAGGACAAATTGGACAACAAGTTTTGGGGTCCAATTTCCTTGGGAAAAATCAAAAATTTGGGACTAAAAAATCATTTTTGTGGAAAATTGTTTTTTTTTTTTTTCACACCCAGGCATTATAAACTTTTGTGAAACACTTTGGGGTTCAAAGTGCTCACAACAGATCTAGATAAGTTCCTTAGGGGGTCTAGTTTCCAAAATGGTGTCACTTGTGGGGGGTTTCCACTGTTTAGGCGTATCAGGGGCTCTCCAAACACGACATGGCGTCCAATCTCAATTCCAGCCAATTTTAGTTTGAAAAAGTCAAACGGCGCTCCTTCCCTTACGAGCTCTGCCGTGTGCCCAAACAGTGGTTTTCCCCCACATATGGGGTATTGGCGTACTCAGGAGAAATTGCACAACAACTTTATCTGTCCATTTTCTCCTTTTACCCTTGTGAAAATAAAAAAAAGTTTGTAAAAGATCATTTTTGTGGCTAAAAAGTTAAATATTAATTTTTTCCATCCACGTTGCTTCAGCTCCTGTGAAGCACCTGAAGGGTTAATAAACTTCTTGAATGTAGTTTTGAGTACCTTGAGGGGTGCAGTTTTTATAATGGTGTCACTTTTGCGTATTTTCTGCCATATAGACCCGTCAAAGTGACTTCAAATGTGAGGTGGTCCCTAAAAAAATGGCTTTGTAAATTTTGTTGTAAAAATGAGAAATCACTGGTCAACTTTTAACCCTTCTAATTTCCTAACAAAGAAAAATTTTGGTTCCAAAATTGTGCTGATGTAAAGTAGACATGTGGAAAATGTTATTTATTAACTATTTTGTGTGACATATTTCTCTGTTTTAAGGGAAAAAAAATTCAAAGTTTGAAAATTGCAAAATTTTTAAAATTTTCGCCATATTTGCGTTTTTTTCAAAAATAAACGCAAGTTATATCGAAGAAATTTTACCACTAACATGAAGTACAATATGTCACGAGAAAACAATCTCAGAATCGCGAAGATCCGTTGAAGCGTTCCAGAGTTATAACCTCATAATGAGACAGTGGTCAGAATTGTAAAAATTGGCCCGGTCATTAACGTGCAAACCACCCTTGGGGGTGAAGGGGTTAAAGATTAAAAATAATGGTCTATCTATGACTGTACTTAATTCCTGCAGTACTCGGGGGTGTATCCCATCCAGGTCCGGGGATTTGTCAACTTTAGTGATTTTTAGACGCCGCTGTACTTCCTGCTGGGTTAACTCCTTAACCCCCAAGGGTGGTTTGCACGTTAATGACCGGGCCAATTTTTACAAATCTGACCACTGTCTCTTTATGAGGTTATAACTCTGGAACGCTTCAACGGATCTTTGCGATTCTGAGATTGTTTTCTCGTGACATATTGTACTTCACGTTAGTGGTAAAATTTCTTTCATATAACTTGCGTTTATTTTTGAAAAAAATGCAAATATGGCGAAAATTTTGAAAATTTTGCAATTTTCAAACTTTGAATTTTTATTCCCTTAAAACAGAGAAATATGTCACACAAAATAGTTACGAAATAACATTTCCCACATGTCTACTTTACATCAGCACAATTTTGGAACCAATTTTTTTTTTCTTAGGAAATTATAAGGGTTAAAAGTTGACCAGCGATTTCTCATTTTTACGACAAAATTTACAAAGCCATTTTTTTTACGGACCACCTCATATTTGAAGTCACTTTGAGGGGTCTATATAGCAGAAAATACCCAAAAGTGACACCATTCTAAAAACTGCACCCCTCAAGGTACTCAAAACCACATTCAAGAAGTTTATTAACCCTTCAGGTGCTTCACAGGAGCTGAAGCAACGTGGAAGGAAAAAATGAATATTTAACTTTTTAGCCACAAAAATGATCTATTACAAACTTTTTTTTTATTTTCACAAGGGTAAAAGAAGCAAATGGACAGATAAAGTTGTTGTGCAATTTCTCCTGAGTACGCCAATAGCCAATATGTGGAGGAAAACCACTGTTTGGGCACACGGCAGAGCTCGTAAGGGAAGGAGCGCCGTTTGACTTTTTCAAACTAAAATTGGCTGGAATTGAGATTGGATGCCATGTCGTGTTTGGAGAGCCCCTGATGTGCCTAAACAGTGGAAACCCCCCACAAGTGACACCATTTTGGAAACTAGACCCACTAAGGAACTTATCTAGATCTGTTGTGAGCACATTGAACCCCCAAGTGTTTCACAAAAGTTTATAATGCCTGGGTCTGAAAAATAAAAAAAACAATTTTCCACAAAAATGATTTTTTAGTCCCAAATTTTTTATTTTTCCCAAGGAAATTGGACCCCAAAAGTTGTTGTCCAATTTGTCCTGAGTACGCTGATACCCCATATGTGGGGGGGAAACTGTTTGGGCGCACGACAGGGCTTGGAAAGGAAGTAGTAACGTTTTGGAATGTAGACGTTGATGGGGGTCATCTTCCGTTTGCAGTGCCCCAGATGTGCCTAAACAGTGGAAACCCCCCACAAGTGACCCCATTTTGGAAACTAGACCCCCTAAGGAGCTTATCTAGATCTTTGGTGAGCACTTTGAACCCCCAAGTGCTTCACACAAGTTTATAATGCCCGAGCATGAAAATAAAAAATCCTATTTTTTTTCCCACAAAAATTATCTTTTAGTCACTAATTTTTTATTTTCCCAAGAGTAACAGGAGAAATTGGACCACAAAAGTTGATGTCCAATTTGTCCTGAGTACGCTGATACCCCATATGTGGAGGGGAACCACTGTTTGGGCGCACAGCAGAGCTCGGAATGGAAGGAGCACCATTTGACTTTTTCCAAACAAAATTGGCTGGAATTGAGATTGGACGTCATGTTACATTTGGAGAGCCCCTGATGTGCCTAAACAGTGGAAACCCCCACAAGTGACCCCATTTGGGAAACTAGACCCCTAAGGAACTTATCTAGATCTTTGGTGAGCAATTTGAACCCCAAAGTACTTCACACAAGTTTATAACGTAGAGCCGTAAAATTAAAAAATCATATTTTTTCCACAAAAATGATCTTTTCACCCCAATTTTTATTTTCCCAAAGGTAACAAGACTCCAAAAGTTATTGTGCAATTTGTCCTGAGTACGCTGATACCCCATATGTGGGGTAAACCACTGTTTAGGTGCATGGCAGAGTTTGGAAGGGAAGGAGCGCCGTTCGACTTTTTCAACGCAGAATTGGCTGGATGCCATGTCGTGTTTGGAGAGCTCCTGATCTGCCTAAACAGTGGAAACCCCCAACAAATTACACCATTTTGGAAACTAGACCCCTCAAGGAACTTAACTAGATGTGTGGTGAGCACTTTGAACCCCGAAGTGCTTCACAGAAGTTTATAACGTACAGCTGTAAAATGAATAAAAATCTTTTTTTTTTTTTTTTACAAAAATGATTTTTTCGTCCCCAATATTTTATTTTCACAAGGGTAACAGGAAAAATTGGACCCCAAAAGTTGTTGTCCAATTTGTCCTGAGTACGCTGATACCCAATATGTGGGAGTAAACTACTGTATGGGCGCACGTCGGGGATCGGAAGGGAAGTAGTGACGTTTTGGATTGCAGACTTTGATGGAATGGTCTGGGGGCGTCATGTCGCATTTGGAGAGCCCCTGATGCGCCTAAACAGTGGAAACCCCCACAAGTGACCCCATTTTGGAAAATAGACCCCACAAGGAACTTATCTAGATGTGTGGTGAGCACTTTGAACCCCGAAGTGCTTCACAGAAGTTTATAACGTACAGCCGTAAAAATAAAAAATCTTTTTTTTTTTTTACAAAAATTATTTTTTTGCCCCCAATATTTTATTTTCACAAGGGTAACAGGAGAAATTGGACCCCAAAAGTTGTTGTCCAATTTGTCATGAGTACGCTGATACCCAATATGTGGGAGAAAACTACTGTATGGGTACACGTTGGGGCTCGGAAGGGAAGTAGTGACGTTTTGGATTGCAGACTTTGATGGAATGGTCTGGGGGCGTCATGTCGCATTTGGAGAGCCCCTGATGCGCCTAAACAGTGGAAACCCCCCACAAGTGACCCCATTTTGGAAAATAGACCCCACAAGGAACTTATCTAGATGTGTGGTGAGCGCTATGAAGCCCCAAGTGCTCCACAGAAGTTTATAACGTACAGTCGTAAAAACAAAAAAATCATTTTTTTTTTTTAAAAAAATGATATTTTTACCCCCAGTTTTTTATTTTCCCAAGGGTAACAGAAGAAATAGGACAAATTGCACAATAACTCTTGGGGTCCAGAGTACACTGATACCCCATATGTGGGGGTAAACTACTGTTTGGGTGCATGGCAGAGCTCAGAAGTGAAGGAGCACCGTTTGACTTTTTCAATGCAGAATTGGCTGGAATTGAGATCAGACGCCATGTCACATTTGGAGAGCCCCTGATGTGCCTAAACAGTGGAAACCCCCCAATTCTAACTCCAACCCTAACCCCAACACACCCTTAACCCTAGTCCCAACCCTAACCACAAACCTAACCCTAACACACCCATAACCCTAATCCCAACCCTAACCCTAATCCTAACTTTAGCGCCAACCCTAACCCTAACTTTAGCCGCAACCCTAACCCTAATGGGAAAATGGAAATAAATACTTTTTTTTAATTTTATTATTTTTCCCTAACTAAGGGGGTGATAAAGGGGGGTTTGATTTACTATTTATAGCGGGTTTTTGTGATTGGCAGCTGTCACGCTAAAAGACGCTTTTTATTGCAAAAAATAGTTTTTGCATCATCACATTTTGAGAGCTATAATTTTTGCATATTTTGGCCCACAGAGTCATGTGAGGTCTTATTTTTTGCGGGATGAGGTGACGTTTTTATTGGTACCATTTTTGAGCATGTGACGTTTTTTGATCGCTTTTTATTTTGATTTTTGGGAGGTTAGAATGAACAAAAATCAGCAATTCATGAATTTCTTTTGGGGGAGGCGTTTATACCGTTCCGCGTGTGATAAAATTGATAAAGTAGTTTTATTCTTCGGGTCAGTACGATTATGGCGATACCTCATTTATATCATTTTTTTATGTTTTGGCGCTTTTATAGAATAAATCCAATTTTATATTAAAAATTATTTTTTTTGCATCGCTTTATTCTGCGAGCTATAACTTTTTTATTTTTTCGTTGATGATGCTGTATGGTGGCTCGATTTTTGCGGGACAAGATGACGTTTTCAGCGGTACCATGTTTATTTATATCCGTCTTTTTGATCGCGTGTTATTCCACTTTTTGTTCGGCGGTATGATGATAAAGCATTGATTTTTTGCTTTGTTTTTTTTTTTTTTTTTAATAGGTTCACTAAAGGGGTTAACTAGTGGGACAGTTTTATAGGGGCGGTTGTTACGGACGTGGCGATACCAAATATGTGTACTTTTATTGTTTTTGTTTTTTTATTTACAGGAAAAAATGAATTTATTGGGGAATATTTTTTTTTTTTTATGATTTTTTTAAACAATTTTTATTTTTTTAACTTTTTTACTTTGTCCCAGGGTGGGACATCACTGTATAGGGTCAGATCGCTGGTGTGACAGTGTGCACAGCACTCTGTCACACCAGCGATCGATCTGGCATCGCTGCAGGCTTCTCAGTGCCTGCTCTCAAGCTTGGTTAACCATCTAGCACCTTTCACTCGGGAGAATAAATCGGAAATCAGGGGTAACGGATACTGATATTTAACAGTGATCTTATTAAGGAGACGATAGTCAATACATGGTCTCAATGAACCATCCTTTTTGGCCACAAAGAAAAAGCCGGCACCCAAGGGTGTAGAGGACGGTCTAATATGACCCTTCTCCAATGACTCTTTGATATAAGATATAGCATCATGCTCAGGTAGAGACAAATTGAAGAGCCGACCCTTGGGAAATTTACAACTGGGCACCAACTCAATCGGGCAATCATAACTCCTATGAGGAGGCAAGGACGCAGACTTACTTTCACTAAACACATCAGAATAATCAGCCAAATAGCCAGGGATCTCCTGAGGCTGGGGAGAGGTAGAAAACACTGGAATGTCACCATGCACGCATTGACAACCCCAACTGGCCACAGACACAGACTTCCAATCCAAAACAGGATTATGGGTCTGCAACCAAGGAAAACCCAGCACAATAATGTCATGCAAATTATGCAACACTAAAAATTTACAATTCTCTTGGTGGTCCGGGGCTACCCACATTATCACCTGGGTCCAAAACTGGGGTTTATTCTCCGCCAAAGGGGTTGAATCAATACCCAGCAAAGGAATAGGAGTCCGCATGGGTACCATGGGAAACCCACAACGTTTGGCAAAGTCGAAATCCATCAGGTTCAGGGCTGCTCCTGAATCGACAAAAGCCTGAGCAGAAAATGTGGACAAGGAGCAGAACAAGGTAACAGTCAAGAGAAATTTAGACTGTACATTGCCCAAAACAAATGAGCGGAAAAAACGCTTTCACAGTTTAGGGCAGACGGAAATAGTATGAGAAGCATCTCCACAATAAAAACACAACTTATTACGCTTCCGAAATTCTCGACGCTGAGGCCCAGAAACAACCTCATCACACTGCATGGGCTCAGGGGCCTGTTCGAAAGGTAACACCACCTCTCGCATAGTTTTACGTTCACACAGGCGTCGGTCAATTTGAATGGCTAATGACATAGAATCGTTGAGCCCCGAGGGAACAGGAAATTCCACCATAACATCTTTTACGATCTCTGCCAGCCCTTTCCGAAAAAGAGCCGCTAGTGCATCATCGTTCCATTTAGTAAGAATTTTCTGAATTTCTGACAATATAACTCTGCATTTTCCTGACCCTGATTCAATACCAACAAGGTTTTCTCAGCTTGATCAATCACATTAGGTTCGTCGTACAATAATCCCAGAGCTTGAAAAAACAAGTCAACATTAGCCAACACAGGATCTCCAGGAGTCAGGGAAAAGGCCCAGTCCTGAGTGTCGCCGCACAACAGGGAGATGACAATTTGAACCTGCTGCGCTGCGTTCCCCAAGGACTTAGGTTTCAAGGCCAAAAACAATTTACAATTATTCCTAAAGTTCAAATATTTAGACCGATCCCCAGAAAATAAATCAGGCAGAGGAATCCTAGGTTCCATATCAGAAAACTGAGTGAGATAAGCAGAAATTCCCCGATCTTCAGTAGCGAACCGCTCAACACGACCAGACAACTGCACAATCTCCATTGAAGAAGAAGGAAAATCCTCCTACTGCCCCCAGAGAAAAAGAGGAAAACATAAAAAAAACTCTGAAACTCTTTTTTTTTACTATTCTTTCCTTCTTTTGAGTACCCTAGGATTACGGTTTGGCCGGTGATTCTGTTATGATATGGTAGCCGAGGAGGACAGTAACAAGTATAGCAGAGGCAACCAGTCACCCAGAGAGGTTGGTAACTAATGGATTGCAGACCCCAAAACTAACCGCACAACTATAAGCAGCCGTAGGACGTACCTACGATGACCTAGACGCATCGTCACAGCCAGAGAACCAGCTAAGCCTAGAGATAGAGAGGGGAAAGCTAACTGCCCTGGAGTAGCACCCCAAAGGAATAGGTAGCCCCCACACATATATTAGCGGTGAGACAAGATGAAATACAAACGCAGGCAGAAAATAGAGTAAGCAAATGCTGGGGCCCAAAACTGTCTAGATAGGACAGGACAGAAAAGAATACTTTCTGCAATCCAGCAAAACCTTAAGAAAAATTCCAACACTTATGATTCCAAAAAAATACTGAGACCACACGATTTCTCCCTGCTATATCAGAACTCTGGTGTGAACAGGTAGTGTTGTGAATGTATTGGAAATGAATTCTGAGCAGAAGCTCCCTCTGGTGGTTACAAACAATACTGAACCATTCAATGAGGATTGGCAATCAGGATTCACAGACTGGCTTGATATAAGGGAGGTTCCCTCCCATCATGGTTGCCGGTGATCAATTGTTCTTGTCTCAACTGTGGTTCCTGGTTCACCTGGAAGCTTGCTGAGTCTTGCCTCTTCTTCTGCTTTCAGATAAGATATTTTCTGTTCTTGTTTTTGTGCTTACCATTTGCATATTTCTCTGCATTTCTGTGAGGTTAGCCAGGTTTCCCCCCCCCCGGGGGGGCTTGGGCTCCTCTCAGTTCCTCTGGAGCCATTGTTATTTGTTCATTTGCCTTTTCCAGTTTTTTCAGTGGCTGCGGCTTAGTTTTGTTACACCAGAGAACTGATTTAGCTGGTAGAGGTCGTGTGATCTCAGGTGTTTTTGCAATCAGTAGCGTTGGCATTTTTTAGGGTTTTTTTGGATTGCTGTGAGTATCCTTTCTATCCTTTTCTGTCTAGGCAGATTGGGCACCAGCGTTTGCTCATACTATTTTCTGTCTGTGTCTGTATTTCCTCTTGTCTAACCGCCATTACATGTTTGGGGGCTTCCTATGTTCTTTGGGGATCTGCTCCGGGGCAGATAGCTTTCCTCTTTCTATCTTTAGGTGTAGTTATTCTCTCAGGCTGTGACGAGGCGTCTAGGACCAACGTAGGAACGCTCCACGGCTGCCTTTAGTTGTGGTGGTTAGTGAGGGTACTGCAATCCAATAGATTCCAACCTCTCTGGTGTATTGCCGTTTTTGCCTGCTCTCCTCAGCTACCGAAACATAACAAGGTAGCTACCCAGCAGCCACTGAAATAACAGGGACTGAACAAATGAACCGAGATAACTGAGAAACAGAGACCAGCGCAGGCCTCAGCAGGGGGACCCGACTGACCTCACTCATAAGGCAGAAAAACAAAATAAAACAAAACCACAGAAACCAGCAGAAAATAGCTTATCTGAAAGTTGCAGGAGCCCGCAGCAGCTGACTTCCAAACTGGACCAGGAGGAGAAAACTAATCACCGGCGAGGATCATGGGAAAGTTAGTCCCTTAAATCTCCCCAGTCATCACTAATCGTCCACAGCTGAATCCTCAGCTGCAGGGCCTCTGTCAGTCAAGACTGCTTCATTAATATCAACAGCCACCAGAGGAAGCCCCAACTCAGAATCCATAGCATTCACAACAGTTCCTGAAGTCCTTCTGTGTCCAGAATTCTGTGCCCAGTGACTGTGACTCTTTGCTAACTGATTTTCTGTGATCTAACCTGGGTTCTTCTTGGAAGTAGGAGTCTGGTGTGTCTGCTGAGTTTCTTGTTTTCGGTGCAATCCCGACCGGCTTCAGTTCAACTTTCCTTTTTAGGTCGCTGCCAGATGTCCAGAGCCCGATGACCGTGGCCTCTTGTCCGGAGCCTGATGACCGCGGCCTGATGGCATAGAATCATAGAATCATAGAATGGTAGAGTTGGAAGGAACCTCCTGGGCCATCTGGTCCAACCCCCTGCTCAAAGCAGGATTCTCTAAATCATCCCAGACAGATGTCTGTCCAGCCTCTGTTTGAAGACTTCCATTGAAGTAGAACTTACCACCTCTCGTGGCAGCCTGTTCCACTCCTTGATCACCCTAACTGTCAAAAAGTTTTTTCTAATATCTAATCTGTGTCTCCTCCCATTCAGTTTCATCCCATTGCTTCTAGTCTTTCCTTGTGCAAATGAGAATAAAGATGATCCTTCTACAATGTGACAGCCCTTGAGATATTTGTAGACAGCTATTAAGTCTCCTCTCAGTCTTCTTTTTTGCAAGCTAAACATTCCCAAATTCTGCAACCGTTCCTCATAGGACATGGTTTGCAGACCGGTCACCATTCTGGTGGCTCTCCTTTGAACTTGCTCCAGTTTGTTGATGTCTTTTTTAAAATGTGGTGCCCAAAACTGGACACAGTATTCCAGATGAGGTCTGACCAAAGAGGAGTAGAGGGCAATAATGACCTCACGTGATCTAGACTGTATGCTTCTGTTGATACATCCTAGAATTGTATTTGCCTTTTTTGCTGCTGCATCACACTGTTGACTCATGTTCAGTCTGTGATCAATTAGTATACCCAAGTCTTTTTCACATGTGCTGTTACTTAGCCCTATTCCTCCCATTTTGTATATGCTTTTTTCATTTTTATTGCCCAGATGTAGTACTTTGCATTTTTCCCTGTTAAAAGCCATTCTGTTAGTTGCTGCCCACTGCTCCAGTTTATTTATATCTTTTTGAATCCTCTCTCTCTCTTCTCTAGTATTAGCTACCCCTCCTAGCTTTGTGTCATCAGCAAATTTGATCAGTTTACCCTCAATTCCTTCATCTAAATCATTGATAAAGATGTTGAACAATACAGGGCCCAAAACAGAGCCTTGTGGTACCCCACTTGAGACATTCTTCCAACTGGATGTGCAGCAATTTACGACCACTCTTTGGGTCCGATCACTAAGCCAGTTATGAATCCACCTAACAGTTGCCTTGTCCATTCCATACTTAGTCATTTTTTCAATAAGGATTGTGTGAGATACTTTGTCAAATGCTTTGCTGAAGTCAAGATATGCTATATCTACAGCATTTCCCTGATCCACCCAGTCAGTGATTCTGTCATAGAAGGAAATTAAGTTAGTCTGACATGACTTATTAGTTACAAACCCATGCTGACTCTGTTTAATCACTTCATTCTTATGCAGGTACTTACATACATGTTCTTTAATAATTTGTTCAAAGATCTTTCCTGGTATAGAAGTCAGACTCACCGGCCTGTAGTTCCCTGGGTCCACCTTCTTCCCCTTTTTGAAGATAGGAACAACATTTGCTCTTCTCCAGTCTTCTGGGACTTCTCCTGTTCTCCAAGAATTTTCAAAGATTATGAACAGTGGTTCAAGAATTTCTTCTGCTATCTCCTTCAGTATTCTGGGGTGTAATTCATCTGGACCTGGAGACTTGAATTCATTTAGGTTAGCTAAGTGTTTCCTCACTGTCTTTCTGTTTATAGATATCCTGGATTCTTCTATTGCTTTAATAGGACAGTGAAGATCAGTTGATGTTACATTTCCTTTCTGAGAGTGGTCTGATGACCACTTCCAGATGTCCGGATCCTATCCTTCCCTGCCTGATGCCTGGAGCCTGCTGATCGCTGCCAGATGTCCAGAGCCTGATGACTGCGGCCTCATGTCCGGAGACTGATGTCCGCAGCCTGATGTCCGGAACCTGTCGATCGTTGCCAGATGTCCGGAGTCCGATGCCAGTGTTCTGGTGTTCTACCTGAGATCCAGATCCTGATGTCCTACCTGATGTCCGGCTTGTGCCCTGATGTCCTGATTTCCAGTCCATGTTCCGATGTCCTGTCCGTGTTCCGATGTCCAGTCCATGTTCTGATGTGCAGTCCGTGTTCCGAAGTCCAGTTCGTGTTCCGATGTCCAGTTCGTGTTATGATGTCCTGTCCGTGTTTCAATGTCCAGCCTGTGTCCAGATGTCCAGTTCCTGGTTCTGGTGGTCCAAGTTGTGCTCTTGAGCCAGTCCTGCTTGTGTTCCTGGATGGATTCCTCCTCTGTGGTTTCCAGGAGTCTCCAGCTCTGTTCCTCAGTGACTGTCCCGCCAGTGAGTACTGGACCCGACCAGCCGATGCCCGGTGCTGTAGTGCCAACGTTCCTGGACCTGTGCTATCCGTGTCTTGCTTATGTTCTGATGTCCTGCCGGCTCCCTGGGGTCTTACCCATGATGGTTCCTGCCATTGTCTGAAGGCTGCCTGAGGTCAGAGTCTGATGTTCTACTGCTGTTCCTGTGCTGCGCCTGAGGCCTGAGAGTAGCCATCCTAGTATTCCCGTGCCAGATAACCTTGGACTGCCTCAACCTGTGATGACCCCAGCCATCATCTGAAGTCTGCCTGAGATTGGTGTCTGATGTTCTTCTGCTGAGCCTGTGCTACGCCCGAGGCCTGAGAGAGAGGCCATCCTAGTATGCCCGTGCCGGATAACCCTGGACTGCATCAACCCGTGATGCCTTCTCGCCATCATATGAAGCTAGTCTGAGGTCGGTGTCTGACGTTCTCCTGCTGTGCCTGTGCTACCCCTGAGGCCTGAGAGAGGGAGAGAGGCCATCCTAGTATGCCTGTGCCAGATAACCTTGGACTGCATCAACCTGTGATGACCCTAGCCATCATCTGAAGTCTGCCTGAAGTCTGTGTCTGATGTTCTCCTGCTGAGCCTGTGCTATGCCCGAGGCCTGAGAGAGAGGCCATCCTAGTATGCCCATGCCAGATAACCCTGGACTGCATCAACCTGTGATGCCCTCTCGCCATCGTCTGAAGCTAGTCTGAGGTCGGTGTATGACGTTCTCCTGCTGTGCCTGTGCTACGCCTGAGGCCTGAGAGAGAGGCCATCCTAGTATGCCCGTGCCAGATGAACCTGGACTGCATCAACCCGTGATGACCTCTTGCTTTCGCCTGTCAACCTGAGATGTGTTTCCTTCATGATGTGAATAATCCGGAACCTGGTGTTTTTATGTCATTTGCTTTATTTAAGTAAACTTTATGTTTCTTCATACCTGAAGTTGTGCGGTGTCTTTTAGTCCTGCATAAGGCCATCTTGTCCACAAGCTCAGCTGCCACAGGCCCCGGTCGCTACCCTTCCCTAGTCCGGGTAGGCCCGGGTCCCCCTGTGGTCCAGTGAGTCCATATTCCACGATCACCTGGCATGCATACCCCATCGTTGTTATGGTTCGACGACATGAGAGCGTTGGCTGGGTAAGCCATGCTGCGTCCCCGATCGTAACACTCTACACTACGCCAGATGAAGAAAAAAAGTGATTGTGTCGCCCTGCACAGTAACAGGACATCTCTTCCCCCACACTGAAAACAGTATCCTCAAAAATAATATGCTTTAATTAGCCAGTATAGTAATATCCCACATTCTGGACCCCATGTATCCTCCCATTCTGCCTCATGTCTCTCCATACTTCCCCATGTCTCTCCATATTGCTCCATAGTCATCCATAATAGTACAATGTACTCCATAGTCATATATAGCAGTATAATGCACCCCCATTGTAGTATAATGTACCCCATAGTCATATATAGTATAATGCACCTACATAGTAGTATAGTGCACCCCCATAGCAGTATAATGCACCCAAATAGAAGTATAATGCACCCCCATAGTAGTATAATGCACCCCCATAGTATAATGCAGCCCCATAGCAGTATAATGCACCCCCATAGTTGTATAATGCACCCCCATAGTATAATGCAGTCCCATAGGAGTGTAATGCACCCCATAGCATAATGCAGCAGCCCCATAGTATAATGCACCCCATAGTATAATGCATCCCCTTTTCCCCCCCATAGTAGTATAATGCACCACCATACCGCGGATTTACAAAAAAAAGTTTTTCCTTACCTGGCCGAGCTCCGGCGATGTCCTCACCTATGATTAGGCTGAGGCGCACAGCGTCGTTCCGGTATATGACAGTGACGTCATACGTCGGCGACATGCACGTTGACATCTGCTGCCGGCCTGTGATTGGCTGGCGGCTGTTAACTGTTGCCATGCGGGAGGAATCTCCTGCATAGCAACAGATTTTAACTGATCGTGCATCGCCCCCTCTGCTCATCGGGCCCCATACGCCGTAATGCCCTGATGGCGGCCCTGCATACAAATACTGATGAAATACTGATCAAAAATATTGATGCATGAATAAAACCTAAAATACATTTATTGGTTTTATTGCATTTTTTAGAAAATATCCAATTATGGCAATTCGATTTCTTTTTCTTTTCGTCACTACTATTTGGTTAAAATGATTTTATATCTTGAAAGACAAGATTTTTACACAAGCAGCATTACCAAATTTGTTTTTTTAAAATTTCTTTATTTTAATGGTGAGCTGATTTAAATTTGATGGATTTGCTGTTACCATTCATTTCATAAGGATATCTGCACTATGGCGCATCCTGTATTTTTGTTACATTAGGTGTCAGTAGTGTGTATGGCCTGGTGGTTGTGTGTATTCTTTATATCTGGGTTTGTTTCTGATGAGACAGCTCATAGTGCTCCATGGAATCTCCTCCCATGCCTGGATCAGGTCATCAGTAAGCTCCTGGGCTTTCTTTGGCTTTGTGATGCTACTGATACATAATGTTGAAGAGGTTCTCATTTGGATTCAAATGTGGAGAATGTGAGAACTAATCAATGGCATCAATGCCT
>JARQOD010000001.1:113057386-113077015 GCA_033576555.1 Oophaga sylvatica | reverse complement strand
AATTCAATGGGAGGCAAACCAAGGATGCATAGAAAACACCTACAAGGCCTAATAGCTGCCGAAACAGCTCACATTAGGGCAGACACCAGGAAAAGTGGCATCATTCACCCACAAGCAGAAATTTGAGAATGCAGCAAGCCTCAGTTAAACCATGGCCATGTATAGAAGTCAGACTTACCGGCCTATAGTTTAAATAGCACTTAGACATATGCTTCAGGCCACATGCACACATCCATCCATGATTCACAGACAAGCCAAGGGTCTCCACACCGAAAATCAACAGCCTCATAGGCATATGTGAAGCTGCCAAATTCTGGTTATGAGTAGCGATGAGCGAACCTTTCAAGGTTCATTTCAGATCGGCGAACTTCCCAATGTTTCGACTAACATAACCGAATCCCATTAAATTCAATGTGAGAAAAACCAAACGCATAGACGACACCTTCAGGAGGGCCCAAAAGCTGCCAAAACAGTTGAAATTAGGGGCAGACACCAGGAAAGTGGCATCAATTGACGCACAGTAGAAATTTAATAATGGCTCAGCAGCAGTCAGGCATGGGTCATACATGAGACAGGGTCTGTGCCAGCAATTACAGCTTTGAGTTTAAGTTAAATTAAGAGGTGGGTGAGGGATCTGTGTAGGCCTGCTATGCTGGGAGCCCTGATATCTCATGCAACAGCCCAAACTGCTTTTCTGCACAGCCACACTCAGGTGGAACAAATATCAGCTTCGTAGACTACTATTGTTAGAAATATTTAAGGATAGAAGCACAGGTAGTTGACTGAAAGTAACTGAAGGCCAGCCGATCTGGGAGCCCGACTGCTACAGGCAACACACAACAAGGAGACCCAACTTGGAGTCCAAACATTTCCAAAAATTGGGGGCAGACACCAGGAAAAGTGGCATCAATTGACTCACAGTACAAATTGTATAATGGTGAAGCATGGATGGATAGGACAGGGTCTGGCCCAGCAATTCTAGCTTACAAATTGATCAGTAAGAGGTGGATGAGTGACAGGTGCTGGCCTGGTGCTCTGAGACCCCTTTCTCTACAGGCAATCCACCAGATGGAGACCTAAGTTGGTGTCTCCATATTTCAAAAAATTATTGCCACACACCTCTAAAGTTGCATTAGTTTCCCCAGAGTAGAAATAGTATAATGGGGCTCTGACACCCCTTCCACGACAGGCAATCTACCAGATGGAGACCCAACTTGAAGATTCCATATTTCAAGAAATTGTTAGTAACATCAGCAGCAGTAGCAACAGCAGCCGCAAAAGCCACGACAAAGGTGTCACAGACTGCAATAACACAAGATCAATGCAGCACATTATAAATGACAATATCGCATAGTCTGTGACTGGGGTGCAAAAGTCATTGGAGATCCATGACTTGTCCATCTTGATGAAAGCTAGGAGGTCCGACACCACCAGCACCACTGAAGACACGTTCTAAGAGAACGCTGGCTGCCAGGCATGACACAACCTCCAAGATGTGACAGGAGAGCTCAGGCCACTCTTCAATTTTTGAAGACCAAAAGCAAAAGGGTCCAAACCCCCCAATGGCATTGATATTAAGCTCGAGATACTCCTGCACCATCCTTTCCAGTCGTTAACTATGTGTCAGACTTGTACTTTGTTCTGCTGGTGCATGGACTAGTTTAAAATAAATGTGTGAAACAACTTACAGAAATTGCTTCTGCCACTTACACTGCTGCTAATGTTTTTGCGTTGACGACTCAACGTTCCTAAGGTTGGAAGTCTATAACTGTGATGCACACTGTGTGCCTTACTGCTGTATTGGGGAAAACCAATATTAAGATTGTCTACAAGCGTGTTTCGATACTCAAGCATGAGTGCGTCCCTTTCCAGGGAGGAAAGCATCTGGCAAAATTTACTCTTGTACCGTGGATCTAACAGAGTGGCTACCCAGTAGTCAGCACTATTTCTAATCATAATATGGGAATCATATTGCAGATAGTGCAGCAAGAAGGCGCTCATGTGTCGAGTGTTTCCATGAAGACCAAGTCCATGGTGTGTTGGTGGTGGAGTAATACTCAAGCTTGCTTCCTCCATCACCTCCCGCCAACCACGAACAACAGAGAGGGGATCATTATCCTCTTCATCTCCAGAATGTTGTGCACTCATCACCTCTTCATCCTCTTCCTCCTCCATTTGTTCCTCAGCTCCTATCACTAACAGTTTTTCTGGTACTATGAACCCACTTTGATCGATAATTCACCATCCCATGGCATCCGCCTGTGCGACGACAGTCCAGAACTTTGAGATATTGTTATTCTTTCCTCATCTTCCTCTTCTTCCTCTGGTACCTCCACCTGCTCCCACAGAATACTCAAAGTGTGCTCCAGCATGTAGATGACCAGAATAGTGATGCTGATGATGGCATCATCAGCGCTAACCATCTTAGTAGCCATTTGAAAACTGTGCAGGAAGGTGCAGAGTTCCTTCATCTCTGCCCATTCTGCAAGCAGTATTTGCACCATGTCAGTACTGCGTTGGCCCTGGCTATGCAACATAACATACTGCAGCAGGGCTCGTCGTTGCTGCCACAATCGATGCAACATGTGCAGAGTGGAATTCCACCGTGTCGGCACATCGTATATCAACCGGTTGACCGGTAGGCCAAAAGACCTCTGCAGCAATGCATGTCGATGATCCGCGGGGTGCGAACAGCGGAAGTGAACACATAGCGACAGTGCTTTCTGCAGCAGCACATCCAGGTTGGGATCGTGCCAGAGAAATTGCTGTACCAGCAGGTTAAGGACGTGAGCCATGCAAGACACGTGGGTGAGGTTGCCCCGGCGTAGGGCCGCCACCAGGTTCGCATTGTTATAACACAGCCTTCACTGGCTCTAGGTTCTGTGGAGACAGCCGTTGCTCAAACTTGCCCTGGATAGCTGTCCACAACTCTTGAGTTTTGTGACTGCGATCTCCAAGGCATATTAATTTAAACAGTGCCTGATTGTGGTGAGCCCTGGCTGTACAGTATGGAGGTGGAGGGATTCTCTCTGGACTGTTGGAACAGGTCTCATTAAGGGAGATGCTGAGGATGCAGGTGGAGGCCCTAGGGGAGGTGGAGGAGGCAAAATCAGTGGAGAAAGTGTTAGATACAGCCCCTGGCCATGCTTGCTCATCCAGGTAGCAGTGGTGAAATGCACCCTGTCAGACATACATTTTTTCAAGGAATGGGTGATGTCAGCAACATTTTGGTGTACCACAGGCACAGCTTTCTTAGATAAGTAATGGCGACTGGGCAATTGGTACTTGGGGAGTGCGATGGCCATAAGCTTTCAGAAAACATCTGTATCCACCATGTGGAAAAACAGAATTTCTGTAGCGAACAGATTGGAGATGGTGAAGTTCAAGCTCTTAGCTTTGCTATGTGTAGGAGGACAGAATCTTAAATGACCACAAATGCGGGACTGGGGGCTGGCTGATGTGCTGAGAGAAGGTGGAGTAGGGTGAAAATGACAAACTGTTGGACTGTGAGTGAGGTGCAGATGTTCTGGTGGATTGAGAAAGATGTGGTGTGCTCTGTGTCTGAGAGCAGTCAAAAAAGCAGGCATGTCCACTTCCGTAACAGCTGATGGGCTCTCACTCACCCCGACTGTAGTGGGTAAACAATTGGAGGTTCTGCGGCTGGAGACCTATGTAAGAACACTTGCCACAGTGACAGAGGAGGAAGAAGCAGCAGATGCAGTTGATGGGGCGGCTGGTGGTTGGCAAGGTCCACTAGGCTGCTTTTTAGCGCAGTGAGATTTCCAGACTAATGCATGTTGATCGCACATGTGCCGGTTCATACATGTAGTAGTCAACTTTTTTACTCCACTGGGTCATTTTTAAAAAATTGCAAATAACGTGAGTTGGGTCATGCATTGGGTCCCAAAAAAGGCCCAGGCTAGGCATCCCTTGCCTCCCCTGTGAACTGCAGACCCGTGATCACTGCTGGCAACAGCCAGAGTTGTGGCTAAGGATGCAGTGTTTGTTGTGGTTGCATCACTCCGTGTCTGTGAGAGAAGCCGCAACGTAACCTCCTCATCCTCCTCCTCCAGCTCCTCTGCTGAGCTACTCAGCTGCATGCCTCTGGGTGCACAAGTGGGATCTACAACCTTATCATCATCCTCTCTGTTCTCCTTGCCCTAAGAGTCACCCTCCTCCTGTTCCCTCTCTGACAAAACACAGTACAGTCCACGTGCACCTCAGGAATCTGAGTCTCACCAGGATTATCTCCACCCCCAGCGGTTAACATCTGGTGACGAGGGTTCGGATTCTGCTCGGATCCTACTTCATCTGGCGCTGGATCCAACTGAAAAAAAAATGTGGGTATTGGTGCGGATGCATTCCTTCTCTGGATTCTGTGAATCTTTGGAGCAGACCTCTGATGCTCATAGAATAGAATGTGTGAACAGCTCTGCTGACTGGCCCATCTGTGGTTCACCAGAGTCAATTGAGCAGCTGGAGAGTTGTGACACAAAGAGAAACAAGGGTAATTGGGGCGACACCTCTGAGGATTATACAGTGTGTTGTTAAGGTGGAGAAAGAGGAGAAGCCACTTGATGCAGCGCTTGCCATCCACTGGAGTACATGCTCTTTCTGGCCCTCATGTACAAGGTGTACTGCTGTGCGGCTGCCAAAGAAAGGGTGTTGAGTAGCCTGTCCAGTAAAAGAAGCTGTAAGATGTCTTTGGATAGGATAATCCGGTGGTTTTTTCAGTAGAGCTTTAAGCAAAATTATCACCTACCCCAAGTATACCTTGATCAACAAACCTATTCCCCCTTCCACCACGACCTCGCTTTTTCCCATTTATGTTGGATGTACCCTTCCCTTCTTTTAGCCAGCTGTTTCACAACCCTAGGCCCAGACCTGTCAGTCACCTGTCACTAAATTAACAATCAGTATTTATTTGATGAGATAGTGTGGCTGGACAACAGAATTAGCCCAAAAGATTTATTTGCTGACTTGTGGAATGGTGTCTGGACCACACAATTATCACAAAGGATTTAGATGCTGAAATTTGGACTGGTGTCTGGACCACACAATTAGCACAAAGAAATTAGATGCTGAAATTTGGACTGGTGTCTGGACCACACAATTAGCACAAATGATTTAGATGCTGAAATTTGGACTGGTGTCTGGAACAAACAATTAGCACAAAAGATTTAGATGCTGAAATATGGACTACTGGCTGTACCACACAATTCACATAAAGGATTTAGATGATAAAATGTGAACTGGTGTCTGGACCACACAATTAGCACAAAGGATTTAGATGCTGAAGTGTGGACTGGTGTTTGGAACACACAATTAGCACAAAGTATATAGATGCTGAAATGTGGACTGGTGTCTGAAACACACAATAAGCACAAATAATTTAGATTCTGAAATGTGGACTGCTGGCTGGACAACATAATCAGCACAAAGGCTTTAGATGCTGAAATGTTTACTGGTTGCTGGACCACACAATTAGCACAAATGATTTATATGCTGAATTGTGGATTGGTGTCTGGACCACACAATTAACACATAGGATATAGATGCTGGAATGTGGCCTGCTGGCTGGACCACACAATTAGCACTAAGGATTGATATGCTGGAAGGTCGATTTGACACAGGATCCTATCTATCTGAACTAGCTGACAATAAACCACCTAGCTAACCATCTGACTACTTGCAGCAACAGCCTCACTATGCTGTTACACTGACAAAGTTGCCCTGAAGCCACATGTCCACTTTTTATATGTTAGAGACATGCGATTTTGAAAAAACTCCAACCCTAACCCCACCACTACCCCTATTCCCAACCCTAACACAATCCTAACCCTAACCCCAACACAACCCCAACCACAACCCTAACGGCAAAGAATGGAAAACAAAAAATATATATATTTTAGAATTTTTATCTAAGGGGGTGATGAAGGGGGATTTGATTTACTATTTCTTTATATTTTGATAACCGTGACAAGGTCTGTCAAAATTATCAAAAGGAACAAATAGGAAAACTTCACAAATGTTTCCAGGTACTGGCTGGCAGATCTCCACTTGCGTGCGCCCGCCATTTTTTCCATGAAGATGACTCGGAGGGCCAGGGGACAGATCAGGAGTGGAGGTGTGGATGGTGGAGGTATCAGGAAGGGTGGCTAGGGGGATCCCAGTTCTCTCTTTTCTGATATGCTAGATCATATCAGAAGAGAGAGAAATTAATTGTAAATCAGGCTTTTTTTGTGATCGCCATTATTTGGTGAATAACGGCAATCACATGATGGGGACCGTAAAAACCATCCCTGATCATGTTCTCAGGGGTCTCAGCTACATCCGGTAGCTGACACCCCGTAGATTCTCCAACGCTGGGGCGCTTTACCCTTATTTCTCAGCGCAGTTTAAAAACAGCGCCGAGGAATAAGTACCCTTTACTGCCACCATTAAAAGGCGCATCGTCGGTCGTTAAAGGCACATTTCTTTTATACAGAACCAATTTAAAGTGCAATAGATTGATCAAACTGCCTCCAATGTACAGTTCAGCTTTTGGGTTTGGCACCATCACTACACTTGGAAAAACAAAGGGCAACATCAAAAGGCGCTGATGCAACTGTCAGATATAGGCCATGTTCACACGTTAAGTATTTGGTCAGTATTTTACATCAGTATTTGTAACCTAAAACCAGGAGTGGGTAAAAAAATGCAGAAGTGGTGACATGTTTTTTTTTTAGGCTACTTTCACACTTGCGTTTTTTTGCGCAGCGCATCTTGCGCTATCGGACGCATGCGCAATGTTCCCCTATCTTTAACATGGCGGGCGCAGGATCTAGCGCTTGCACGCGTTCATGTGCGTTTGTCGTGCGCTGCGCATTTTCCCGGTGTGCGCCCATATGCGCTAGACGCTACATGTTGCATTTTTTTTTGGGTCAACCGCTTTAAAAAACGCATGCGCACGTGTGCGCATGCTATGCGCAAAAAATAACATTGCAGTCTATGGGGGCGCTGGCGTGCGCATGGCTTTGCGCTTGTCAGCGCTTTTGCACGCACGTGATTTTTCTGTAAATAATGGAGCGAGAGATGATGGAGACAGACAGAGATGATGGAGACAGACAGAGATGATGGAGACAGACAGAGATGATGGAGACAGAGATGATGGAGACAGACAGAGATGATGGAGACAGACAGAGATGATGGAGACAGAGATGATGGAGACAGACAGAGATGATGGAGACAGACAGAGATGATGGAGACAGAGATGATGGAGACAGAGATGATGGAGACAGACAGAGATGGGGAACAGATAGGGCAATCTGTCACAAAGACAGGGATCGTCGAACAGTGTGCTGCCTACCTGGCGCTCGAGTCCGACACATCGCTGATCGGGTTGACAGATTACTGGGAGGGGCTGGTGAGGACCCAGCGGTCATGGTGCACATTGGCACAAATGACAAAGTTAGAGGTAGGTGGAAGGTCCTTAAAAACGATTTCAGGGAATTAGGCTGCAAGCTTAAAGCAAGGACCTCCAACGTGGTATTTTCTGAAATACTGATGCTACCACGTGCCACACCAGAGAGGCAACGGGAGATTAGGGAGGTTAATAAGTGGCTCAAGAATTGGTGTAGGAAGGAGGGGTTTGGGTTCCTGGAGAACTGGGCCGACTTCTCAGTTGACTACAGGTTCTATGCTAGGGATGGGCTGCACCTCAATGGGGAGGGTGCAGCTGTGCTGGGGGAGAAAATGGCTAGAAGGTTGGAGGAATCTTTAAACTAGGGACTGGGGGAGGGTATTCATTTTATAGGAGGGGAAGGCAGTGCAGATAGAGACCTGGGCACAAATAATGAAATTGGGGGTGGGGGTGGCATGGGGGGTGGGGTTAGAACAGTTAATAATTTAAGAAAGAATAGAGGTTCAGAGAGATACATAAAGTGCATGTATACTAATGCCAGAAGCCTCACCAACAAAATGGCGGAATTAGAATTAATTTTGTTGGAACATAATTATGACATGGTGGGAATATCTGAGACTTGGCTGGATGAGAGCCACGACTGGGCGGTTAATTTACAGGGCTATAGTCTGTTTAGAAATGACCGTAAAAATAAGTGAGGTGGGGGTGTGTGTTTATATGTAAAATCATCCTTAAAACCCATCCTGCGTGATATCTGTGAATCTAATGAAGATGTAGAGTCTCTGTGGGTGGAGATTAGGGGAGGGGGGAAAAATAATAAATTACTGATAGGGGTTTGTTATAAGTCTCCTAAAATAATGGAAGCAACAGAGAATATCCTCGTAAAGCAAATAGATGAAGCAGCAACTCAAGGAGAAGTCATTATTATGGGGGACTTCAACTACCCTGAAATACATTGGGGAACAGAAACCTGCAGTTCCAGCAAAGGTAATAAGTTTTTGGCAACTATGAGAGACAATTACCTTTCACAACTAGTTCAGGACCCAACAAGAGGGGGGCACTGCTAGACCTAATATTATCCAACAGGCCAGACCGCATATCAAATATAAGGGTTGGGGGTCACTTGGGTAATAGTGATCACAAAATAATAAGCTTTCATGTATCCTTTAATAAGATGTGTAGTCGAGGGGTTACAAGGACACTAAACTTCAGGAAGGAAAATTTCCAACGGATGAGAGATGATCTTGGTGCAATAAACTGGGACGATATCCTGAGACATAAAAATACACAAAGAAAATGGGAGACGTTTATTAGTATCCTGAATAGGACCTGTGCACAGTATATACCCTATGGTAATAAACATGCTAGAATTAGGAGGAAACCACTATGGCTAAATAGAGCTGTAAGGGGCGCAATAAGGGACAAAAAGAAAGCATTTAGGGAATTAAAGCAAGTAGGTAGTGATGAGGCATTAAATAAATACAGAAGACTGAATAAATTCTGTAAAAAGCAAATCAAGACAGCAAAGATTGAGGCAGAGACACTCATTGCCAGAGAAAGTAAAAATAATCCCAAAATATTCTTTAACTACATAAATAGCAAGAAACTAAAAAATTATAGTGTTGGTCCCCTTAAAAATAGTCTGGGTGAAATGGTGGATGAGGATGAGGAAAAAGCCAATATACTAAATGACTTTTTTTCAACTGTATTTACACAAGAAAATCCCATGACAGATAACATGATCAGTGATAAAAAATGTCTCCATTAAATGTCACCTGCTTAACCCAGCAGGAAGTACGGCGGCGTCTAAAAATCACTAAAGTTGACAAATCCCCGGGCCAGGAGGGGATACACCCCGGAGTACTGCAGGAATTAAGTACAGTTATAGATAGACCTTTATTTTTAATCTTTAAAGATTCCATAATAACGGGGTCAGTACCACAGGACTGGCGTATAGCAAATGTGGTGCCAATATTCAAAAAGGGGGCAAAAACTGAACCTGGAAATTATAGGCCAGTGAGCTTAACATCTACTGTGGGTAAAATCCTGGAGGGTTTTTTAAGTGATACTATATTGGAGTATCTGAGGCTGAATAACCTCATGACACAGTATCAGCATGGGTTTACGAGGGACCGATCTTGTCAGACTAATCTGATAAGCTTTTATGAAGGGGTAAGTTCAGGACTGGACCAAGGGAATGCAGTGGACGTGGTGTTCATGGACTTCTCAAAAGCTTTTGATACAGTGCCACACAAAAGGTTGATACATAAAATGAGAACAATGGAGATAGGGGAAAATATGTGTAAGTGGGTTAAGAACTGGCTCATGGATAGAAAACAAAGGGTGGTTATTAATGGAGCACACTCGGACTGGGTCACCGTTAGCAGTGGGGTACCACAGGGGTCAGTATTGGGGCCGCTTCTCTTTAACATATTTATTAACCCCTTCCCGACCCATGACGCCACGTAGGCGTCATGAAAACCTGTGCCAATCCGACCCATGACGCCTATGTGGCGTCATGAAAGGATCTCGTCCCTGCGGGCCGGGAGACCGGGGTCACTCAAAGGTCACCCGACCCGCCGGCACAGGACCCTTTGTACTTCACCACAGGGGGGTTGGCTTAACCCCCCCGTGGCCACGATCGCTCTGATTGGCTGTTAAAAGTGAAACAGCCAATCAGAGCAATGTGTAATATTTCACCAATTTAATTGGTGAAATATTACAATCCAGCCATGGCCGATGCTGCAATAGCATCTGCCATGGCTGGAGACCGAGCCCTGACCCCCCCCACACCGAGTCACGGCGGTGATCGGCCGCCGCCACCGAAAGATGGCAGCGATCGGTCACCGCCGTCACTTACAGCTCCCCTCCTCTTTTGGTCCACTGCCCCCACTTCCTATCCCCCCCCCCCAGCCTTCCGACCCCCCTACTCACCTCTCCCGATCCACCGATGTCCCACGATCGGGCCCGGCGTCCGCCCGGGCCTCTTCATGGGCGCCGCCATATTGGAAAATGGCGGGCGCATGCGCAGTGCGCCCGCCGGCCGGCGCATGCGCAGTGCGCCCCCCAGTGCTCAAAAATTTATTTTGATCACTGTGATAAACTGTCACAGTGATCAAAATAAAAAAAAGTAAATGAACCCCCCCTTTATCATAGGTAGGGACAAATAAAAAAAATAAAGATTTTTTTTTTTTTTTCCTAGCGGATTTTGCTGCTGATCCGCAGCTGATTTTGCTGCGGATCCGCGGCGGATATCGCTGCTTATCCGCGGCGGATATCGCTGCTTATCCGCGGCGGATTTCGCTGCTGATCCGCGGCGGATTTCGCTGCTGATCCGCGGCGGACTTCGCTGCTGATCCGCGGCGGATTTCGCTGCGGATCCGCTTCGGATTTCGCTGCTGATCGGCGGCGGATTTCGCTGCTGATCGGCGGCGGATTTCGCTGCTGATCGGCGGCGGATTTCGCTGCTGATCCGCTGCGGATTTCGCTGCTGATCGGCGGCGGATTTCGCTGCTGATCGGCGGCGGATTTCGCTGCTGATCGGCGGCGGATTTCGCTGCTGATCCGCGGCGGATTTCGCTGCTGATCCGCGGCGGATTTCGCTGCTGATCCGCGGCGGACTTCGCTGCTGATCCGCGGCGGACATCGCTGCTGATCCGCGGCGGACTTCGCTGCGGATCCGCGGCGGATTTCGCTGCTGATCCGCGGCGGATTTCGCTGCGGATCGGCGGCGGATTTCGCTGCTGATCCGCTGCGGATTTCGCTGCTGATCGGCGCGGATTTCGCTGCTGATCCGCGGCGGATTTCGCTGCTGATCCGCGGCGGATTTCGCTGCTGATCGGCGGCGGATTTCGCTGCTGATCGGCGGCGGATTTCGCTGCTGATCCGCGGCGGACTTCGCTGCTGATCCGCGGGACTTCGCTGCTGATCCGCGGCGGACATCGCTGCTGATCCGCGGCGGACTTCGCTGCGGATCCGCGGCGGATTTCGCTGCTGATCCGCGGCGGATTTCGCTGCTGATCCGCGGCGGATTTCGCTGCTGATCCGCGGCGGATTTCGCTGCGGATCAGCGGCGGATTTCGCTGCTGATCCGCTGCGGATTTCGCTGCTGATCGGCGGCGGATTTCGCTGCTGATCCGCGGCGGATTTCGCTGCTGATCCGCGGCGGATTTCGCTGCTGATCGGCGGCGGATTTCGCTGCTGATCCGCGGCGGATTTCGCTGCTGATCGGCGGCGGATTTCGCTGCTGATCCGCAGCGGATTTCGCTGCTGATCGGCGGCGGATTTCGCTGCTGATCCGCGGCGGATTTCGCTGCGGATCCGCGACTGATTTCGCTGCGGATCCGCGACTGATTTCGCTGCGGATCCGCGGCGTATTTCGCTGCTGATCCGCGGCGGATTTCGCTGCGGATCCGCGGCTGATTTCGCTGCTGATCCGCGGCGGATTTCGCTGCTGATCCGCGGCGGATTTCGCTGCTGATCCGCGGCGGATTTCGCTGCTGATCCGCGACTGATTTTGCTGCTGATCCGCGGCTGATTATCTGCTGATTCATCTGCGCTAGCGGGTATAGCATAACGCGATCGCATTATGCTATACCGTTACCAGCCGGTCAACGCTACGTGTTGAACGGGCTGGTAAAACGCAATATGAACCCAGCCTTAGGGTTAGAACTAGGGTTAGGGTTAGCATTAGGGCTAAGGTTAGAATTACGGTTAGGGTTGGAATTTGGGTTAGGGTTGGAATTAGGGTTAGGTTTGGAATTAGGGTTAGGCTTGTAGTTAGGTTTATGGTTAGAGTTGGGATTAGGGTTAGGGGTGTGTGGGGTTAGGGTTATGATTAGGGTTTGTATTAGGGTTAGGTGTGTGTAGGCGTTAGGGGTGTGTTGGGGTTAGGGTTGGAGTTAGAATTGAGGGGTTTCCACTATTTAGGCACATCAGGGGGTCTCCATACGCGACATGGCGCCACCATTGATTCCTGCAAATTTGCGTTCAAAAAGTCAAACAGTGCTCCCTTTATTCCAAGCCCCGACGTATGCCCAAACAGTGGTTTATCCCCACATATGAGGTATCAGCGTACTCGGGAAAAATTGCACAACAACTTTGGGGGTTCTAATTTCTCCTGTTAACATTGGGAAAAAAAATTGGGGACTAAAAATTATTTTTGTGGAAAAAAAATGATTTATATTTTCACGGCTCTGCGTTATAAACTTCTGTGAAGGACTTGGAGATTCAAAGTGCTCACCACACATCTAGAGGAGTTCCTTGGGGATCTAGTTTCCAAAATGGGGTCACTTGTGGGGAGTTTCTACTGTTTAGGCACATCAGGGACTCTGCAAACGTAACATGACGCCCGAAGACCATTCCATCAAGTGGGCATTTCAAAAGGTCACTACTTCCCATCCGAGCCCCGACGTGTGCCCATACAGTAGTTTTCTCCCACATATGGGATATCAGCATACTCAGGACAAATTGGACAACAACTTTTGGGGTCTAATTTCTCATGTTACCCTTGCGAAAATAAAAAAATTGGGGACTAAAAGATCCTGATTGTGGAAAAAATATGATTTTTTTATTTTCATGCCCGGGCGTTATAAACTTCTGTGTAGCCCTTGGGGTTCAAAGTGCTCACCACACATCTAGATAAGTTCTTTGCGGTGTCTAGTTTCCAAAATGGGGTCACTTGTGGGGAGTTTCTACTGTTTAGGCGCATCAGGGGCTCTGCAAACGTAACAAGATGCCCGCAGACCATTCCATCAAGTCGGCATTTCAAAGCGTCACTACATCCCTTCTGAGCCCTGACGTGTGCCCAAACAGTGGTTCCCCCCCACATATGGGGTACTAGCGTACTCAGGACAAACTGGACAACAACTTTCGGGGTCCAATTTCTCCTGTAACCATTGCGAAAATAAAAAATAGTGGGCTAAAAAATCATTTTTTGAGAAAAAAAAATGATATTTTATTTTCACGGCTCTGCGTTATAAACTTCTGTAAAGCACCTGGGGGGTTCAAAGTGCTCGCTATGCATCTAGATAAGTTCCTTAGGGCGTCTAGTTTCCAAAATGGGTCACTTGTGGGGGAGCTCCAATGTTTAGGCACACAGGAACTCTCCAAATGCGACATGGCAACCGCTAAATATTCCAGCATATTTTCTATTCAAAAAGTCAAATGGCGCTCCTTCCCTTCTGAACCCTGCCGTGCGCCCAAACAGTGGTTTATGATCACAAATGAGGTATCTGTGTACTCAGGAGAAATTGCCCAACAAATTTTAGAATCCAATTTATACTGTTGCCCATGTGAAAATGAAAAAAACTGAGGCTAAAAGAAAATTTTTGTGAAAAAAAAGTACTTTCTTTTTTTACGGATCAATTTGTGAAGCACCTGGGGGTTCAAAGTGCTCACTATGCATCTAGATAAGTTCCTTAGGGGGTCTAGTTTCCAAAATGGGGTCACTTGTGGGGGAGCTCCAATGTTTAGGCACACAGGGACTCTCCAAATGCGACATGGCAACCGCTAAATATTCCAGCATATTTTCCATTCAAAAAGTCAAATGGCGCTCCTTCCCTTCTGAGCCCTGCCGTGCGCCCAAACAGTGGTTTATGACCACATATGAGGTATCTGTGTACTCAGGAGAAATTGCCCAACAAATTTTAGGATCCAATTTATACTGTTGCCCATGTGAAAATGAAAAAAACTGAGGCTAAAAGAAAATTTTTGTGAAAAAAAAGTACTTTCTTTTTTTTACGGATCAATTTGTGAAGCACCTGGGGTTCAAAATGATCACTATGCATCTAGATAAGTTCCTTAGGGGGTCTAGTTTCCAAAATGGGGTCACTTGTGGGGGAGCTCCAATGTTTAGGCACACAGGGACTCTCCAAATGCGACATGGCAACCGCTAAATATTCCAGCATATTTTCCATTCAAAAAGTCAAATGGCGCTGCTTCCCTTCTGAGCCCTGCCATGCGCCCAAACAGTGGTTTATGACCACATATGAGGTATCTGTGTACTCAGGAGAAATTGCCCAACAAATTTTAGGATCCAATTTATACTGTTGCCCATGTGAAAATGAAAAAACTGAGGCTAAAAGAAAATTTTTGTGAAAAAAAAGTACTTTCTTTTTTTTACAGATCAATTTGTGAAGCACCTGGGGGTTCAAAATGATCACTATGCATCTAGATAAGTTCCTTAGGGGGTCTAGTTTCCAAAATGGGGTCAATTGTGGGGGAGCTCCAATGTTTAGGCACACAGGGACTCTCCAAATGTGACATGGCAACCGCTAAATATTCCAGCATATTTTCCATTCAAAAAGTCAAATGGCGCTCCTTCCCTTCTGAGCCCTGCCATGCGCCCATACAGTGGTTTATGACCACATATGAGGTATCTGTGTACTCAAGAGAAATTGCCCAACAAATTTTAGGATCCATTTTATCCTGATGCCCATGTAAAAATGAAAAAATTGATGCTAAAAGAAAATTTTTGTTGGAAAAATTAAAATGTCCATTTTTTCCTTACACGTTGCTTTAGTTCCTGTGAAGCACCTGAAGGGTTAATAATCTTCTTGAATGTAGTTTTGAGTAGCTTGAGGGGTGCAGTTTTTATAAAGGTGTCACTTTTGGGTATTTTCTGCCATATAGACCCCTCAAAGTGATTTCAAATGTGAGGTGGTCCCTAAAAAAAATGGTTTTGTAAATTTTGCTGTAAAAATTAGAAATCGCTGGTCAACTTTTAACCCTTATAACTTCCTAACAAAAAAAAATGTTGTTCCCAAAATTGTGCTGATGTAAAGTAGACATGTGGGAAATGTTATTTATTAACTATTTTGTGCCACATAACTCTCTAGTTTAACAGAATAAAAATTAAAAATTTGAAAAGTACAAAATTTTCAAAATTTTCGCCAAACTTCCATTTTTTTTCACAAATAAACGCAAAAATTATCAACTTAAATTTACCACTAACATGAAGCCCAATATGTCACGAAAAAACAATCTCAGAATCGCTAGGATCCGTTGAAGCGTTCCTGAGTTATTACCTCATAAAGGGACACTGGTCAGAATTGCAAAAAATGGCAAGGTCTTTAAGGTCAAAATAGGCTGGGTCATGAAGGGGTTAATGACCTTGTAGGGGGCATACAGAGTAGTATTTCAATATTTGCAGATGACACTAAACTCTGCAGGGTAATAAATACAGAGGAGGATAATTTTATATTACAGGAGGATTTATGTAAACTAGAAGCTTGGGCTGATAAATGGCAAATGAGCTTTAATGGGGATAAATGTAAGGTCATGCACTTGGGTAGAGCAAATAAGATGTATAATTATGTGCTTAATTGTAAAACACTGGGCAAAACTGTCACTGAAAAAGACCTGGGTGTATGGGTGGACGACAAACTCACATTTAGTGGCCAATGTCAGGCAGCTGCTGCCAAAGCAAATAAAATAATGGGATGCATTAAAAGAGGCATAGATGCTCATGAGGAGAACATAATTTTACCTCTATACAAGTCACTGGTGCGACCACACTTAGAATACTGTGTGCAGTTCTGGTCTCCGGTGTATAAGAAAGACATAGCTGAACTGGAGCGGGTGCAGAGAAGAGCGACCAAGGTTATTAGAGAACTGGGGGGTCTGCAATACCAAGACAGGTTATTACACTTGGGGTTATTTAGTTTGGAAAAACGAAGGCTTAGGGGTGATCTTATTACAATGTATAAATATATGAGGGGACAGTACAAAGACCTTTCTAATGATCTTTTTACTCTTAGACCTGTGACGGGGACAAGGGGGCATCCTCTACGTCTGGAGGAAAGAAGGTTTAGCCATAATCACAGACGCAGATTCTTTACTGTAAGAGCAGTGAGACTATGGAACTCTCTGCCGTCTAATGTTGTAATGAGTGATTCCTTACTAAAATTTAAGAAGGGACTGGATGCCTTTCTTGAAAAGTATAATATTACAGGCTATATTCACTAGTTTCCTAGATACAGCGTTGATCCAGGGAGCTAGTCTGATTGCCGTATGTGGAGTCGGGAAGGAATTTTTTTCCCCAATGTGAAGCTTACTGTTTGCCACTTGGTTTTTTTTTGCCTTCCTCTGGATCAACATGTTAGGGCAGGTTAGGATAGGATATGGGTTGAACTAGATGGACTTAAAGTCTTCCTTCAACCTTAATAACTATGTTACTATGTTACTATGATGGAGTCAGAGATGATGGAGACAGAGATGATGGAGACAGACAGAGATGATGGAGACAGAGATGATGGAGACAGACAGAGATGATGGAGACAGAGATGATGGAGACAGAGATGATGGAGACAGATGATAGAGACAGAGATGATAGAAATGTGACACATAGACAACGCATGCGCCAAAAAACGCAAACGCATGCAAAAACGCATGAAATCGCAGACAAACGCTGCGCTTTTTTGTCGAAATGCGCATGCTGATGCGAATAAATATCGCAGCGTTTACAAGCGTTTGCATGCGTTTTTTTAATGCGCTTCATGTGCGCTCGAAACGCAGCGCAAAAAAACGCAAGTGTGAAAGTAGCCTTATACTTTTCATGTTGATGCACACGTTCAGGATTTTTCGCGTTTTTTAGCGTTTTTGAGACGGTTTTCTGCTGAAAAAATGCATGCATTAACCATCCTATGAATAGAATGCATTCCGCAATTTTTGTGCACATGCTGCGTTTTTTCCGCAGCGGAATCGCATCGCGGAAAATAAAGCAGCATGCTCATTCTTTTTGCGGAATCGCGGTGATTCCGCCGCCATAGGACTGCATTGAACCGATTACTTTCCGCATGTGGCTGTGCCCACCATGCGTAAAGTAAGCGGTTCATGTGGGGATGGTACCCAGGGTCTGGAGGAGAGGAGACTGTCCTCCAAGCCCTGGGTACCATATCCCTGGTAAAACAATAATTAAAATAAAAAATATTGATATTCTCACCTTCCGGCGGCCCCCGCAGCTTTCCCGCTCCTCAGCGACGCTCCCGGCCAATCCCGTTCCCAGGCGTGCTTAGCGACAATCACCCCAGATGACGTAGCGGTCTCGCGTGATACTACGTCATCTGGGGTCATTGGCGCTAGGTATCACTGGGAACGGAACTTGCCGGCTGCATCGCGAGGACCAGGAAGGCTGCGGGAACGCCGGAAGGTGAGAATATCACGATTTATTTTTTTTTAATTATTTTTAACATTAGATCTTTTTACTGTTGATGCAGCATAGGCAGCATCAATAGCAAAAAGTTGCTCACACTTGTCAAACACTATGTCTGACTCGTGTGACATACCTGTCAATCAGTTTTCCAAGCCATGCTACAGATCGCTTGGAAAACGCTAGCATTCTGCAAGCTAATTGCAAAACGCTAGTTTCTGGCGGGAATACGCATACCTATAAAATGCGTATTTCCCACGGCAGGGAGGTGCGGGATTGCCGCGGCAATTCTCCTACGTGTGCACATAGCCTGATTGTTCCACTCCTGGTTTTGGATTACAAATACTGATGTAAAATACTGACCAAATACTACTGTGTGAATGTGACCATAGTTGCAGGATCACTGGTGCTTTTTGGCACTTTTGCAGCTTCTGTTCAAGGGACTCAGATTGAAATTAATGTCATAAGTATCTGAAGTAGGATGTTTGTAACCAAAAATGTCACTGTCCCTGCCAAAAGATTTTCAGCTTTTACGTCAGAGGTCTATAAACCTCCATGTTTAACTTTGTGCAAATTTATAACAGGAATTTGTTAACATTTTAGTAAGTTTTTCCACTTTGAATTTTCCTTGTACTGATGTGTGTTTTATTTTTTTTATAATTGTATTATAGTTGACGTTCACTGATATATCACTGCCAATATATCTGCATTAGAGCTAATGACTATTGCACTAGTCTAGTAATCACTTGAAGTGGCCGAGTGCTAAGTTGATCTGTGAGTACAGTTTGCTCATCACATTATTGCCAAGGTTTCAGCATTCGCCAGCTGGCAGCCTCTACATGACACATTCTCAGCTGAGCACCTCACAGCCATATTGTACATACTGAACAATATCGTCCTTTTTTGATCCACTGGCACACGCTAAATCAGGCTTTATACAGTATTTGTATAAATAGGCTGCACAATAATTACAGGAGAAAAATTACTGTATACCAGCACTATTCCTTTTTTAATGATCTCTAGTCAATGCCCCCACCCCAAAAAGAAAAAAAAATACCTGTGATTACAGCATTCTGTTTGCAGATGATTTTAGCACATAGGGGTCTAGTTATTAATATTTTTTCTTAAACTTATTTAGATATAATTTCCCCCTTTTTATTTTTCAACATTACCATGAACCAAATTTACCACTCATTGGCTGTATTTGCCATCTAACTTGTGTTGTTTTTATTTCGACTTTTTTTTGTCTGAAATCTAAACCACTGCCTCATTGCTGCGTATGACTAAGCTAGAGAAGATTCCAAAACTGACTTTAAAGATTTGTACAGATGGTATATTGATGACCTCTGTTATGTTTTGGTAGCTGAGGAGAGCAGGCAAAAAAGGCAATACACCAGAGAGGTTGGAATCTATTGGATTGCAGTACCCTGACTAACCACAACAACTAAAGGCAGCCGTGGAGCGTTCCTACGTTGGTCCTAGACGCCTCGTCACAGCCTGAGAGATTAACTACACCTAAAGATAGAAAGAGGAAAGCTATCTGCCCGGAGCAGATCCCCAAAGAACATAGGAAGCCCCCAAACATGTAATGGCGGTTAGACAAGAGGAAATACAGACACAGACAGAAAATAGTATGAGCAAACGCTGGGGCCCAATCTGCCTAGACAGAAAAGGATAGAAAGGATACTCACTGCAATCCAAAAAAAACCTAAAAAATGCCAACGTTACTAATTGCAAAAAAACCTGAGATCACACGACCTCTACCACCTAAATCAGTTCTCTGGTGTAACAAAACTAAGCCGCAGCCACTGAAAAAACAACAATGGCTCCAGCGGAACCGAGAGGAGCCCAAGCCCCCCCAGGGGGGGAACCTGGCTAACCTCACAGAAATGCAGAGAAATATGCAAATGGTAAGCACAAAAACAAAAACAGAAAATATCTTATCTGAAAGCAGAAGAAGAGGCAAGACTCAGCAAGCTTCCAAGTGAACCAGGAACAAAGTTGAGACAAGAACAATTGATCACCGGCAACCATGATGGGAGGGAACCTCCCTTATATCAAGCCAGTCTGTGAATCC
>JARQOD010000001.1:112955050-113057286 GCA_033576555.1 Oophaga sylvatica | reverse complement strand
GCGATGTGTCGGACTCGAGCGCCAGGTAGGCAGCACACTGTTCGACGATCCCTGTCTTTGTGACAGATTGCCCTATCTGTTCCCCATCTCTGTCTGTCTCCATCATCTCTGTCTGTCTCCATCATCTCTGTCTGTCTCCATCATCTCTGTCTGTCTCCATCATCTCTGTCTCCATCATCTCTGTCTCCATCATCTCTGTCTGTCTCCATCATCTCTGTCTGTCTCCATCATCTCTGTCGCCATCATCTCTGTCTGTCTCCATCATCTCTGTCTGTCTCCATCATCTCTGGCTCCATTATTTACAGAAAAATCACGTGCGTGCAAAAGCGCTGACAAGCGCAAAGCCATGCGCACGCCAGCGCCCCCATAGACTGCAATGTTATTTTTTGCGCATAGCATGCGCACACGTGCGCATGCGTTTTTTTAAAGCGGTTGACCCAAAAAAAAATGCAACATGTAGCGTCTAGCGCTATGGGCGCACACCGGGAAAATGCGCAGCACACGACAAACGCACATGAACGCGTGCAAGCGCTAGACCTGCGCCCGCCATGTTAAAGATAGGGGAACATTGCGCATGCGTCCGATAGCGCAAGATGCGCTGCGCAAAAAAACGCAAGTGTGAAAGTAGCTTAAAAAAAACATGTCACCACTTCTGCATTTTTTTACCCACTCCTGGTTTTAGGTTACAAATACTGATGTAAAATACTGACCAAATACTTAACGTGTGAACATGGCCTATATCTGACAGTTGCATCAGCGCCTTTTGATGTTGCCCTTTGTTTTTCCAAGTGTAGTGATGGTGCCAAACCCAAAAGCTGAACTGTACATTGGAGGCAGTTTGATCAATCTATTGCACTTTAAATTGGTTCTGTATAAAAGAAATGTGCCTTTAACGACCGACGATGCGCCTTTTAATGGTGGCAGTAAAGGGTACTTATTCCTCGGCGCTGTTTTTAAACTGCGCTGAGAAATAAGGGTAAAGCGCCCCAGCGTTGGAGAATCTACGGGGTGTCAGCTACCGGATGTAGCTGAGACCCCTGAGAACATGATCAGGGATGGTTTTTACGGTCCCCATCATGTGATTGCCGTTATTCACCAAATAATGGCGATCACAAAAAAAGCCTGATTTACAATTAATTTCTCTCTCTTCTGATATGATCTAGCATATCAGAAAAGAGAGAACTGGGATCCCCCTAGCCACCCTTCCTGATACCTCCACCATCCACACCTCCACTCCTGATCTGTCCCCTGGCCCTCCGAGTCATCTTCATGGAAAAAAATGGCGGGCGCACGCAAGTGGAGATCTGCCAGCCAGTACCTGGAAACATTTGTGAAGTTTTCCTATTTGTTCCTTTTGATAATTTTGACAGACCTTGTCACGGTTATCAAAATAAAAGAAATAGTAAATCAAATCCCCCTTCATCACCCCCTTAGATAAAAATTCTAAAATATATATATTTTTTGTTTTCCATTCTTTGCCGTTAGGGTAGTGGTTGGGGTTGTGTTGGGGTTAGGGTTAGGATTGTGTTAGGGTTGGGAATAGGGGTAGTGGTGGGGTTAGGGTTGGAGTTTTTTCAAAATCGCATGTCTCTAACATATAAAAAGTGGACATGTGGCTTCAGGGCAACTTTGTCAGTGTAACAGCATAGTGAGGCTGTTGCTGCAAGTAGTCAGATGGTTAGCTAGGTGGTTTATTGTCAGCTAGTTCAGATAGATAGGATCCTGTGTCAAATCGACCTTCCAGCATATCAATCCTTAGTGCTAATTGTGTGGTCCAGCCAGCAGGCCACATTCCAGCATCTATATCCTATGTGTTAATTGTGTGGTCCAGACACCAATCCACAATTCAGCATATAAATCATTTGTGCTAATTGTGTGGTCCAGCAACCAGTAAACATTTCAGCATCTAAAGCCTTTGTGCTGATTATGTTGTCCAGCCAGCAGTCCACATTTCAGAATCTAAATTATTTGTGCTTATTGTGTGTTTCAGACACCAGTCCACATTTCAGCATCTATATACTTTGTGCTAATTGTGTGTTCCAAACACCAGTCCACACTTCAGCATCTAAATCCTTTGTGCTAATTGTGTGGTCCAGACACCAGTTCACATTTTATCATCTAAATCCTTTATGTGAATTGTGTGGTACAGCCAGTAGTCCATATTTCAGCATCTAAATCTTTTGTGCTAATTGTTTGTTCCAGACACCAGTCCAAATTTCAGCATCTAAATCATTTGTGCTAATTGTGTGGTCCAGACACCAGTCCAAATTTCAGCATCTAATTTCTTTGTGCTAATTGTGTGGTCCAGACACCAGTCCAAATTTCAGCATCTAAATCCTTTGTGATAATTGTGTGGTCCAGACACCATTATACAAGTCAGCAAATACATCTTTTGGGCTAATTCTGTTGTCCAGCCACACTATCTCATCAAATAAATACTGATTGTTAATTTAGTGACAGGTGACTGACAGGTCTGGGCCTAGGGTTGTGAAACAGCTGGCTAAAAGAAGGGAAGGGTACATCCAACATAAATGGGAAAAAGCGAGGTCGTGGTGGAAGGGGGAATAGGTTTGTTGATCAAGGTATACTTGGGGTAGGTGATAATTTTGCTGAAAGCTCTACTGAAAAAACCACCGGATTATCCTATCCAAAGACATCTTACAGCTTCTTTTACTGGACAGGCTACTCAACACCCTTTCTTTGGCAGCCGCACAGCAGTACACCTTGTAGATGAGGGCCAGAAAGAGCATGTACTCCAGTGGATGGCAAGCGCTGCATCAAGTGGCTTCTCCTCTTTCTCCACCTTAACATCACACACTGTATAATCCTCAGAGGTGTCGCCCCAATTACCCTTGTTTCTCTTTGTGTCACAACTCTCCAGCTGCTCAATTGACTCTGGTGAACCACAGATGGGCCAGTCAGCAGAGCTGTTCACACATTCTATTCTATGAGCATCAGAGGTCTGCTCCAAAGATTCACAGAATCCAGAGAAGGAATGCATCCGCACCAATACCCACATTTTTTTTTCAGTTGGATCCAGCGCCAGATGAAGTAGGATCCGAGCAGAATCCGAACCCTCGTCACCAGATGTTAACCGCCGGGGGTGGAGATAATCCTGGTGAGACTCAGATTCCTGAGGTGCACGTGGACTGTACTGTGTTTTGTCAGAGAGGGAACAGGAGGAGGGTGACTCTTAGGGCAAGGAGAACAGAGAGGATGATGATAAGGTTGTAGATCCCACTTGTGCACCCAGAGGCATGCAGCTGAGTAGCTCAGCAGAGGAGCTGGAGGAGGAGGATGAGGAGGTTACGTTGCGGCTTCTCTCACAGACACGGAGTGATGCAACCACAACAAACACTGCATCCTTAGCCACAACTCTGGCTGTTGCCAGCAGTGATCACGGGTCTGCAGTTCACAGGGGAGGCAAGGGATGCCTAGCCTGGGCCTTTTTTGGGACCCAATGCATGACCCAACTCACGTTATTTGCAATTTTTTAAAAATGACCCAGTGGAGTAAAAAAGTTGACTACTACATGTATGAACCGGCACATGTGCGATCAACATGCATTAGTCTGGAAATCTCACTGCGCTAAAATGCAGCCTAGTGGACCTTGCCAACCACCAGCCGCCCCATCAACTGCATCTGCTGCTTCTTCCTCCTCTGTCACTGTGGCAAGTGTTCTTACATAGGTCTCCAGCCGCAGAACCTCCAATTGTTTACCCGCTACAGTCGGGGTGAGTGAGAGCCCGTCAGCTGTTACGGAAGTGGACATGCCTGCTTTTTTGACTGCTCTCAGACACAGAGCACACCACATCTTTCTCAATCCACCAGAACATCTGCACCTCACTCACAGTCCAACAGTTTGTCATTTTCACCCTACTCCACCTTCTCTCAGCACATCAGCCAGCCCCCAGTCCCGCATTTGTGGTCATTTAAGATTCTGTCCTTCTACACATAGCAAAGCTAAGAGCTTGAACTTCACCATCTCCAATCTGTTCGCTACAGAAATTCTGTTTTTCCACATGGTGGATACAGATGTTTTCTGAAAGCTTATGGCCATCGCAGTCCCCAAGTACCAATTGCCCAGTCGCCATTACTTATCTAAAAAAGCTATGCCTGTGGTACACCAAAATGTTGCTGACATCACCCATTCCTTGAAAAAATGTATGTCTGACAGGGTGCATTTCACCACTGCTACCTGGATGAGCAAGCATGGCCAGGGGCTGTATCTAACACTTTCTCCACTGATTTTGCCTCCTCCACCTCCCCTAGGTCCTCCACCTGCATCCTCAGCATCTCCCTTAATGAGACCTGTTCCAACAGTCCAGAGAGAATCCCTCCACCTCCATACTGTACAGCCAGGGCTCACCACAATCAGGCACTGTTTAAATTAATATGCCTTGGAGATCGCAGTCACAAAACTCAAGAGTTGTGGACAGCTATCCAGGGCAAGTTTGAGCAACGGCTGTCTCCACAGAACCTAGAGCCAGTGAAGGCTGTGTTATAACAATGCGAACCTGGTGGTGGCCCTACGCCGGGGCAACCTCACCCACGTGTCTTGCATGGCTCACGTCCTTAACCTGCTGGTACAGCAATTTCTCTGGCACGATCCCAACCTGGATGTGCTGCTGCAGAAAGCACTGTCGCTATGTGTTCACTTCCGCTGTTCGCACCCCGCGGATCATCGACATGCATTGCTGCAGAGGTCTTTTGGCCTACCGGTCAACCGGTTGATATACGATGTGCCGACACGGTGGAATTCCACTCTGCACATGTTGCATCGATTGTGGCAGCAACGACGAGCCCTGCTGCAGTATGTTATGTTGCATAGCCAGGGCCAACGCAGTACTGACATGGTGCAAATACTGCTTGCAGAATGGGCAGAGATGAAGGAACTCTGCACCTTCCTGCACAGTTTTCAAATGGCTACTAAGATGGTTAGCGCTGATGATGCCATCATCAGCATCACTATTCTGGTCATCTACATGCTGGAGCACACTTTGAGTATTTCTGTGGGAGCAGGTGGAGGTACCAGAGGAAGAAGAGGAAGATGAGGAAAGAATAACAATATCTCAAAGTTCTGGACTGTCGTCGCACAGGCGGATGCCATGGGATGGTGAATTATCGATCAAAGTGGGTTGATAGTACCAGAAAAACTGTTAGTGATAGGAGCTGAGGAACAAATGGAGGAGGAAGAGGATGAAGAGGTGATGAGTGCACAACATTCTGGAGATGAAGAGGATAATGATCCCCTCTCTGTTGTTCGTGGTTGGCGGGAGGTGATGGAGGAAGCAAGCTTGAGTATTACTCCACCACCAACACACCATGGACTTGGTCTTCATGGAAACACTCGACACATGAGCGCCTTCTTGCTGCACTATCTGCAATATGATTCCCATATTATGATTAGAAATAGTGCTGACTACTGGGTAGCCACTCTGTTAGATCCACGGTACAAGAGTAAATTTTGCCAGATGCTTTCCTCCCTGGAAAGGGACGCACTCATGCTTGAGTATCGAAACACGCTTGTAGACAATCTTAATATTGGTTTTCCCCAATACAGCAGTAAGGCACACAGTGTGCATCACAGTTATAGACTTCCAACCTTAGGAACGTTGAGTCGTCAACGCAAAAACATTAGCAGCAGTGTAAGTGGCAGAAGCAATTTCTGTAAGTTGTTTCACACATTTATTTTAAACTAGTCCATGCACCAGCAGAACAAAGTTAAAGTCTGACACATAGTTAACGACTGGAAAGGATGGTGCAGGAGTATCTCGAGCTTAATATCAATGCCATTGGGGGGTTTGGACCCTTTTGCTTTTGGTCTTCAAAAATTGAAGAGTGGCCTGAGCTCTCCTGTCACATCTTGGAGGTTGTGTCATGCCTGGCAGCCAGCGTTCTCTTAGAACGTGTCTTCAGTGGTGCTGGTGGTGTCGGACCTCCTAGCTTTCATCAAGATGGACAAGTCATGGATCTCCAATGACTTTTGCACCCCAGTCACAGACTATGCGATATTGTCATTTATAATGTGCTGCATTGATCTTGTGTTATTGCAGTCTGTGACACCTTTGTCGTGGCTTTTGCGGCTGCTGTTGCTACTGCTGCTGATGTTACTAACAATTTCTTGAAATATGGAATCTTCAAGTTGGGTCTCCATCTGGTAGATTGCCTGTCGTGGAAGGGGTGTCAGAGCCCATTATACTATTTCTACTCTGGGGAAACTAATGCAACTTTAGAGGTGTGTGGCAATAATTTTTTGAAATATGGAGACACCAACTTAGGTCTCCATCTGGTGGATTGCCTGTAGAGAAAGGGGTCTCAGAGCACCAGGCCAGCACCTGTCACTCATCCACCTCTTACTGATCAATTTGTAAGCTAGAATTGCTGGGCCAGACCCTGTCCTATCCATCCATGCTTCACCATTATACAATTTGTACTGTGAGTCAATTGATGCCACTTTTCCTGGTGTCTGCCCCCAATTTTTGGAAATGTTTGGACTCCAAGTTGGGTCTCCTTGTTGTGTGTTGCCTGTAGCAGTCGGGCTCCCTGATCGGCTGGCCTTCAGTTACTTTCAGTCAACTACCTGTGCTTCTATCCTTAAATATTTCTAACAATAGTAGTCTACGAAGCTGATATTTGTTCCACCTGAGTGTGGCTGTGCAGAAAAGCAGTTTGGGCTGTTGCATGAGATATCAGGGCTCCCAGCATAGCAGGCCTACACAGATCCCTCACCCACCTCTTAATTTAACTTAAACTCAAAGCTGTAATTGCTGGCACAGACCCTGTCTCATGTATGACCCATGCCTGACTGCTGCTGAGCCATTATTAAATTTCTACTGTGCGTCAATTGATGCCACTTTCCTGGTGTCTGCCCTAATTTCAACTGTTTTGGCAGCTTTTGGGCCCTCCTGAAGGTGTCGTCTTTGCGTTTGGTTTTTCTCGCATTGAATTTAATGGGATTCGGTTATGTTAGTCGAAACATTGGGAAGTTCGCCGATCTGAAACGAACCTTGAAAGGTTCGCTCATCGCTACTCATAACCAGAATTTGGCAGCTTCACATATGCCTATGAGGCTGTTGATTTTCGGTGTGGAGACCCTTGGCTTGTCTGTGAATCATGGATGGATGTGTGCATGTGGCCTGAAGCATATGTCTAAGTGCTATTTAAACTATAGGCCGGTAAGTCTGACTTCTATACCAAGAAAGATCTTTGAACAAATTATTAAACAACATGTATGTAAGTACCTGGATAAGAATGAAGTGATTAACCAGAGTCAGCATGGGTTTGTAACTAATAAGTTGTGTCTGACTAGCTTAATTTCCTTCTATGACAGAATCACTGACTGGGTGGATCAGGGAAATACTGTATAGTATATCTTGACTTCAGCAAAGCATTTTACAAAGTATCTCACACCAATCCTTATTGAAAAAATGACTAAGTATCGAATGGACAAGGCAACTGTTAGGTGGATTCATAACTGGCTTAGTGATTGGACCAAAGAGTGGTCGTAAATGGCTGCACATCCAGTTTGAAGAATGTCTCAAGTGGGGTACCATAGGGCTCTGTCCTGGGCTCTTTATTGTTCAACCTCTTTATCAATGATTTAGATGAAGGAATTGAGAGTACACTGATGAAATTTGCTGACACAAAGCTAGGAGGGATAGCTAATACTAGAAACTGGAACAGTGGGCAGCAACTAACAGAATCGTTTTTAACAGGTTAAAATGCAAAGTACTTCATCTGGGCAATAAAAATGAAAAATCCATATACAGAATGGGAGGAATAGGGCTAAACAACAACACATGTGAAAAATACTTGGGTATACTAATAGATTACAGACTGAACATGAGTCAACAGTGTGATGCAGCAGCAAAAAAGGCAAATACAATTCTAGGATGTATCAACAGAAGCATACAGTCTAGATCACGTGAGGTCATTATTGCCCTCTACTCCTCTTTGGTCAGACCTCATCTGGAATACTGTGTCCAGTTTTGGGCACCACATTTTAAAAAAGACATCAACAAACTGGAGCAAGTTCAGAGCAGAGCGACCAGAATGGTGACCGGTCTGCAAACCTTGTCCTATGAGGAACGGTTGCAGGATTTGGGAATGTTTAGCTTGCAAAAGAGAAAACTGAGAGGAGACTTAATAGCTGTATACAAATATCTCAAGGGCTGTCACATTGTAGAAGGATCATCTTTATTCTCATTTGCACAAGGAAAGACTAGAAGCAATGGGATGAAACTGAATGGGAGGAGACAGATTAGATATTAGAAAAAACTTTTTTGACAGTGAGGGTGATCAATGAGTGGAACAGGCTGCCACGAGAGGTGGTGAGTTCTCCTTCAATGGAAGTCTTCAAACAGGCTGGATAGACATCTGTCTGGGATGATTTATTGAATACTGCTTTGAGCAGGGGTTGGACCAGATGACCCAGGAGGTCCCTTCCAACTCTACCATTCTATGATTCTTTCAGCATTTTTTCAATGTATTTCACTCATTGAAAGCAATGGGTGGGGGGGGGGGTGTGAAAAAAAACTGAAAAAATGCAGGTATCAGGTTTTGCTGCCTTTTTGGTGAAAAAATCTGTTGAAGTTGAATCAGATTTTTTTGGCGCTATACTTTATCAGCATGCACAAAAGACAAATGTACTCTGACAAAGACGAAAGCAACAAATGCAACAAAAACTAAGCAAAACCTGCTTTTTTTGCAGCAAGTTTCTTACTGTCAAGAGAGCAGGTTTGGCCTGAGGAAAAAAATGCACCAAAAATCAACATTTCAAGTGTCACGGAAAAAAAAAAATTTTTTAAAGACTTCTGGAGCTTGAGCAGATCATTGTGATAATAAGAATTGTTTTACAGCTTACTGTAGCTTAGTTAATAAGCTTATATCAGTGTATGAGGCATACTTGTTCAATGCAAGCCATTTCAGGTGACTGCCTGATGAATCTGCTTGAGTGAATGTCGATGGTGGTGTAAAGCTGTCATCTGTGTAAAAGGGGGTGAGTGATTTATATCTATAGCTCATATGGAAACAAGGAGTAAAGAAACACGAGTGAAACAAGCCAGAATGTGTGTGTTAAACATTAGATTCCTCAAAAGTACCCCCTTTACCCTGATAACAGCTTTTCATACCCTTGACATTCTGGCAAGCAGCTTAATCAGGTAGTCACCTAGAATTGCTTCCAACAGTCTTGAAGGAGTTCCCAGAGGTTCTGGGCATGTTTCAGCTGTTTTGCCTTCACTTGGCAGTTCAATTCATCTCACTTGGGTTGAAGTTGAGTGTATTATGACGGTACGGTTTGTGGCAGCCTAGCAGCTCTTTATAGGGCTTCGACAATCAGGCTTAGTGCTGGCCAATTAGTCTGCCTGATTACAGAGGTTGATTTGATCTTCACTTTTTAACTCCTGTATGGGTATCTGAACTTACACATGGGCCACTGGGTGAGTAAACTGCTGACTAGTGGAGCAAGCTGGTGGCGAAATGGTCATCAATTGAGGTTGAAACCAGAATGTCAAAGGCTGAATCGTTAGACATGGGTATCGTCAGAAAATAGGCTGAGGTCTGATCATGGTAAATACATACAAAACATGCGCAAATAAACTGCAGATTTTCAGAGTAGCATTCACTATAAGGGCTCTTTCAGATATTTACAATTGGTCATATTTCGGATAGCAATGGTCAGACTGGCCGCATATTTCCTGACTCCAGCGTGACAGCTTCATATATATCTATGAAGCTGTCGCACTCGTGTTAGGAGATGTGCGGCCAGTCTATGCATTGCGATCCAACATCAGACTGCTGGAAATTGACTCTCAGGTGTTTATGTTAAGAAAAGCCCCACCCAGAGCTGAGAGCTGGGAGAAACACTAGCCAGAAATTAAACTGCAAACTTCCAGCCTGGATAGAACCATAAGTCCCAGAAGTAAAACAGGGCTACCGTATTGTTGCCCTGCGTCACCCGCCAAGCGAAGCACTCAAAGGAAATAGAGACTGGCAAAAATGTAATTTAACACAGCACTCCATCCCTATGCCCCGGTCGCATAGCCCTTATATAGCCTGAAGGTGTGTTTTGAATCATTGTCCTTTTGCAACACAAACGATAGTCCCACTTAGTGCAAAGCAGATGGGATGGCATGTCATTGCAGAATGCTGTGGTAGACAGGGGTAAGTGTGTCCTAAATTTGGAATAAGGCTGTGTTTCCACGTTCCAGAAACACAGCGCTTTGGACGGAGCGGAAAGTCCGCTCTGTCCAAAGCCCTGCCCCCTACTGAACGCGCGCTCATTCCGGATGTGTTCAGGAACACATCCGGAATGACCGCAGGGCTACATAGCCCTGTGTTATTTCCCTTGCGGCGACGCAGCGTCGCCGCAAGGGAATAGGACATGCGGTCTGAAAAGACGCGCCGCATGTCCGTAAACGCAGGTCTTCCGCCTGCGTGTTTTGCAGCATAGTGGAGATGGGATTTCTTGAAATCCCCTCCACTATGCTGTAACATCTGGACGCTGCGTGTTTGACGCTGCGCCAACGCACAGCGTCAAACACGCAGCTAATCCGGACTGTTTCCTGACCGTGGAAACATACCCTAAGTCACCAACAACGTCACCAGCTTAGCACCTCCATACCATCACACCTTCCCCTTTGAGCCTCCAGATGAGCATCACACATGTAAAAACCTTCCTCATCTTTTCTGCTTCTCACAATGACATTACAGTCATGGCCAAAAGTTTTGAGAATGACACAAATATTATATTTTCACATGATCTGCTGCCCTCTGGTTTTTATGTGTGTTTGACAGATGTTTTAATCGCAGACAGAAATGTAATAATTGCAAACATATGAGTAACAAAAGCTTATATTGACAGTTAGAATGAGTTAATGCAGCAAGTCAATATTTGCAGTGTTGACCCTTCTTCTTCAGGACTTCTGCAATTCTCCCTGGCATGCTCTCAATCAACTTCTGGACCAAATCCTGACTGATAGCAGTCCATTCTTGCACAATCAATGCTTTCATTTTGTCAGAATTTTTAGGTTTTTGTTTGTCCACCCGTCTCTTGATGATTGACCACAAGTTCTCAATGGGATTAAGATCTGGGGAGTTTCCAGGCCATGGACCCAAAATCTCTATGTTTTGTTCCCTGAGCCATTTAGTTATCACCTTTGCTTTATGGCAAGGTGCTCCATCATGCTGGAAAAGGCATTGTTGATCGCCAAACTGCTCTTGGAGGGTTGGGAGAAGTTGCTCTTGGAGGACATTCTGGTACCATTCTTTATTCATGGCTGTGTTTTTAGGCAAGACTGTGAGAGAGCCGATTCCCTTGGCTGAGAAGCAACCCCACACATGAATGGTTTCAGGATGCTTAACAGTTGGCATGAGACAAGACTTGTGGTAGCGCTCACCTTGTCTTCTCCGAATGAGGCGTTTTCCTGATGTCCCAAACAATCGAAAAGGGGATCCATCAGAGAAAATAACTTTACCCCAGTCCTCAGCAGTCCACTGCCTGTACCTTTTGCAGAATATCAGTCTGTCCATGATGTTTTTTCTGGAGAGAAGTGGCTTCTTTGCTGCCCTCCTTGAGACCAGGCCTTGCTCCAAGAGTCTCCGCCTCACAGTGCGTGCAGATGCACTCACACCTGCCTGCTGCCATTCCTGAGCAAGCTGTGCACTGCTGGTAGCCCGATCCCGCAGCTGAAACACTTTTAAGAGACGGTCCTGGCACTTGCTGGTCTTTCTTGGGCGCCCTGAAGCCTTTTTGGCAACAATGGAACCTCTCTCCTTGAAGTTCTTGATGATGCGATAGATTGTTGACTGAGGTGCAATCTTTCTAGCTGCGATACTCTTCCCTGTTAGACCATTTCTGTGTATTGCAATGATGACTGCACGTGTTTCTTTAGAGATAACCATGGTTAACAGAAGAGAATCAATGATGCCAAGCACCAGCCTCCTTTTAAAGTGTCCAGTGGTGTCATTCTTACTTAATCATGACAGATTGATCTCCAGCCATGTCCTCATCAACACCCACACCTGTGTTAATGGAGCAATCACTGAAAAGAGGTTAGCTGGTCCTTTTAAAGCAGGGCTGCAATGATGTTGAAATGTGTTTTGGGGGATAAAGTTCATTTTCTAGCCAAATATTGACTTTGCAAGTAATTGCTGTTAAGCTGATCACTCTTTGTAACATTCTGGAGTATATGCAAATTGCCATTAGAAAAAGTGAAGCAGCAGACTTTGTAAAAATTAATATTTGTGTCATTCTCAAAACTTTTGGCCATGACTGTAGAGTTGGTACTAAATGTCTCAAATTTTGATTCATCAGACCACGGTAGATTTCCACTGATCTAATGTCTAGCCCTTGTGCTGCATGACCCAAGAAATATTTTCTTGTTTGCAGTCTTCAGTAGTTCCATGTGGTAATTTGACCATCAAAGCCCACTTCTTCCAGTCTCCTCTGGATAAGTTGATGTTGAGATGCGTCTGCTTCTTGATGTCTGCACATCAATGATGAGGGCTGTTACCTGTGTTGCTGCAGCAGAGGTAATTCTTAGTCTCTACTGAGCGATGTTGATGAGTAACGCAGGTGGGCGTGGACCCACTGCACCACGGGCCTGGCTTACCCTGTAGGGGCATGACTAAGCAACAACCTGGTTTTCGCTAGTATTGTTTTCTATTGGTGAAGATAGGCTTGGCTGTAGGTAGTCGCCAGGTACCACTCTAGGGCAGTCACCTGGCCTGCAGCAGCTGACCGGAGGGTCCATGGAACGTGTGCGTTTTTCAGAAGGGCAAAGACTAAATGTGATCAGACGGTTCGAAGTCGGGGCAGGCAGCACAGTAGAAGTAGCTGAGGTCAGGAGTGGAGAGGTCAGGACTCAGGTAGGACAGGATAACTAGTTAGGTCGGCAACAGGTAGCGGAATACAGAAGCATGCACATGAACAAACTGGGCAGGACTGTAGCGTTCAGGCAAGGGCTGATGGGAGGAACTGTCTTATATAGAACCTGTTTGCATGGGACAGGCCAGGGAGCCAGATCTCTGCAGGACACAGCAGGCTTAAATTCCTGACCCACCATGACCCCCTAAGGCCAGATGGAACCACCATGCTTTAGTAGCAGAGCAAAGGAGTCCACCAGGAAACAAACCTCAGTGAACCAACTTGAGGAGACACTGTACGGTGACCATGGCAAGTGGGGTGGTGCTGAGAGGGAACACGAGTGGCAAGTCTGTCAGGAATGGTAGCTCCGTACCGAAGTGGGCTCAAGTTTCTAGGCGGGCTCTGGCTCCCGGCAGGTCATCCGTCACTGGCCATGAGGGTTGGGGTGTCACCTTAGGGAGGCAGAGCTTGCAGGGGTGCCCGCTTAGTCCGAATATCACATCCTAGGCAATTCACTCCTAGCATCGCTGGGAGACGGCACACCGATGCTCCAGGTGAGTATGCTGTGCAGGGACCCAAGTCTCCTGGTGTTAGCTGCTGCCAGCGGGTGCGGGACGTCATACCTGCTGGGGCAAATAGTGGGCGGTTCCCTCTAGTCTTCTCTCCCCTCCTCTGGTCTCTGTGGTCTGGGGGTTGAGATTGGGCATTGTCCCAGCGTGGTCAGGGGACTGCTGGGAGGCAGATTTACATCTGCCATTTTCTCCTTTTGTTGCGGATTAGTCTCAGTTCTGGTGGGTGGTTAAGGTTTTCAGTATTGCTGGGTTTCTGAGGAGGTTTGTGCTTTGGTGCCTGTGCTTGGTTTATCATTGTTCACCTTATTTTATACAGTTGCACTGCAGTTTATAGGTTCTGGTGTGCTTGCCCTGCCTGTTGTGTGTCCAGCCACCAGCCACTGTGCTGCTCACCACCTGGAAAGGGTACTGCTAAAGTTCCCCCTTGCCAGGACCGGGATGCTGGTAAAGAGTATACCTGGCCCTCAAGGGTGCGTGACAGTGTGACGGCTGGTGCCAAGTGTGACCAACACACTGCTCTTGCTGGCTAACAATAGGTCAGTTCACCATCACCCAGCATAACATAGTCCAGTTTTGTCCAGACGCGTGTCAGCATGTCTTCGGATATGGAATCCATGGTTTCATTGATTCATTGTCTCTGGTCGTTCAGATTCTGTGCCTTGGAGGGGCAGATACATTGAGCCCGGGATGTAGCCCCAGAGAAAGAAGTTGCAGGGTGTTAGATCTGGTGATCATGAAGACCAGCATATTGGTAAAATGACTTGAGACAACAAATCACTGAAATCGTGGAGTCCATATCAGAGGATATGTTGGACAGAGCTGACCTACCTCCAAGACATCTGTCGTGTCACCAATAGAAGTTATGGTTAACATTGGTAGTGTGTAGATACAGCATAGATCGATACTATGACTTTTCATGCTAATAAATAGATAGAACATAACACATTTGTTAATATTGGAGCTAACATTTTGCATTATGTTTTTTGAATTAACCTGTATATATTTACAGTCACATAATTTTTAATGTAATGATAAAAGATCCATAGTAAACTTGTTTTTTCTTTCATATTCTTTTTTCATTGACACTGGTGCGTCCATAAGAATCCCAGTTAAAAGGGAAAACGGCTTCCTGTGGTGACAGAGGTGATTGGTAGGACTGAGCTGGGTCTGCTAGATGAGGTTCTATGTAAGCATCAGCAATGGAGATGCATGTTTGTTGCTCACTGAGTGGTATGTAGCCACCAGAAGAGAAGACAAAAGTGGTGATAAAGCACTTGTCTTCTATCTGGACCTGCTCCTGATAGATTGCAGGAGCTTTTCATGGTACAGTCAATGTGAATTAAGCAGACGAGTATTGCAGCCCACCCACTCTTATCTGGAACAGTTGCAAGAATTTTTTTTTTACATATTTTATTTTTTAAATTCACTTCAAGTATTAGGTTAGAAAGTCTGATAACTTCTGCAGAGTTTCGTCAATGTCTTACAGTAAATAATAACTCAAAAGTCAACGTTTATTCCAGGCAAAATTTATTAGATGTCTATTGAAGAAAAATAACAAACCAAGGAAAAATAACACATTGTTTGCTTGTAAGAATCCATCATTAATTATCTGGAAGCCAGGTATGAAACATTTTTTTTTTAAAGTCAGATACAGAGAGTAGAAAGAGTGCACTATTAAATAATACAGGCATTAAACCAGGCATGGGAGAGCCGACCCATCCCACCCGTTCTAGAGCCACATCTCCCATGAGCTGCCGACCGCACCACCCTGCTGTACATGAGATGTCGTTTAGAAGGCGCGGGATGCGGAAGGATACCCATGGGTGTGTTAGACACTATATCCCCCCAAAGTAACGCCATCAAAAGTAGGTGTTTATAGCAAAGCGGCATGCAGTAGAACATCTGTAAAAGTCAAAGCCTTCCAAATATAAAGCTTCTTTATTTCTTCAACATGAAATACTTTATACTGCAAAAAGGATGTCTATTTTATAGCATTTCTCTGTAACAAATAAATATGTACATTTAGATACCACAAAATCGCTCATAAAAGGCTATTATTACAGGTCTGAACTGGCTAGTGTGGCAGAGAAAAGCTGGCAGCCATATGCTGATGTGGGCACTCCAATGGCATCACGGAGGACACGGGACAGAGGCTCTTTACAACGGGCAAATATGTACAAAATACTACATAAATTGTGAGTGTATATCTAACAAAAAGCAGAAATATAGTAAACACTGTTTAATAAGGTGCTGAAAAACCTGTGCGCTCAATGTCCGGTGACCCTCCTATACATTGGAGCCTAATCTTTAGTATCAGATAGCCAGAGCGCGAGAACTGGCCATGGACAAACTCTTCATCTCCATAACTGTTGGTGGCGCAGGAAACGTCACAGGTATATGACAATGTTATGTGGCTGCGCGTTGACCTCGTGTTTTATTTACCACATTACAGACAATAAGTGTCCCCCCTCCTAATGTGTTCCTATCTTATTGATCCCAACACTGACATCACCTAAATGCAAACTACAAATTATGGCTTTTAACATTTGATACGTTAGGTAGAATTCTTACATTGCATATCCGCTGGCTGAACCAACGAGAGATTTCAAATGATACAAAGTCCGAAAATCATCGTAATATCATTTGTAATGTCATCCGAAAGGAACGTACCTTCACCTACCCTGGCGGGGCCTCCACTGATCGTCAGGATCTCATCCTTCATGGTGCTATACTGTATGTTAGGACTACACCATCCATTTGTTAATGTAGATCAGTGCAGATCTTTGGTAGATGTGTGTACCATTGAAAAATAATTCCAATATAGCGATTCCATTGCTTAATGGAGCGGAGAATGTGATCGAAAACACCAACTTGGGTTGGGTCTGGTAAAGCAGCTCATACCATACAGGGGCCTGTCAAGGCAGATATTTTGCATTTCTTTAAATTGTTTTTGCATTCATTTATGTTTCCTTTGATATTTATATCAAATAAAGACTTTATATGTTACTTTGTCTTCCAAAACCGTGTTTTATGCTGGGAAAGTCAAGTTCATATTAGGTCATTGTTGTGTATAGAAGGTTTCATTGTAAAACTTTGTGTTGTGATTAATATTTGTGACTTATCGGCTTGTGGTGCTGTATTCGGATATAAAATTGTGAAACTCGGGTAAACGTGGTGATAAATATGTGCAGTGAACTCATTGATTACCCATAGCTAATGTCTAATACCGTACAAGCATGTGAATGAGAGAGGACCCCCCGGACAGCACAGAAAAGACATTGCACATTGTTCCATTCTAGTCCATATTATGCTTTACAGCAGTTTGTGTGCAACATTTATTTAGTTATCCTTTACTTCATGAATGTCTGCCCTGGAAAATCACTTGAAGTTTATTAATAAATCCAAATATGTTCAGAATTCTTTGATTAGTTTCTTAAAGGGAACCTGTCAGCGGATTCAAGCTGCCCGAACCATGGGCAACAGAGATCAGGCACTGACTGACTCACTGTTACTAGCTGTGTCTTAGGGCTCTCACACAACTGTATACATTGAACGAGTGCTATCTGATGCTTTATCGGACAGCACCCAGACCAAGGTTATTCTATGGGGCAGTGCTGAATAGCGTTCTTTTTCTCAAACCGATTCAGTTATCGGTGCACAAATCTTGTATGTACAATAGCATATAGAGTATCATGATGTCAGTATGGACATTACTAAATTCTATTGTACACTCAGGACTGGCACAGGGGGTGAGGAGTAACAAATGGTCGAAGAATGAGACAGAGTATACACAGCGAGTAAACACTTCTTATATAGCATCATTATTATCTGCTGTTCTCAAAACACAACTCTAAAGTCCACCATACACATTAATGACTGTCAGCCAAATGATGCTTCAGCCGATTGTTCAAGCGATGGCCATCCTAACCGGCTTATCTCAAACATAGAGCGCCTGTTCGTCCCAGTCCTATGTTTTCCATGAGTAAGCTGAAAACTGACATCTCTACCGGTAATCCGAAAACATGTCCGACCAACATCTTCCCATATGATCAGTTGGCTGCTGCCCCCATAAACAGACTGTTGGCCGAACCTGTCGTTATTGAAGGGTTCAGCCGACATTAGTCTGTGTATGGGAGCCTTAGGCCGGGATCACACATGCGACGAAAACGTCCAATACTCGCATGTGAAATCCCAGCTCTGGCGCCGGCACTCGGGAGTGGAGTGCGCGGCTGCATGTAGTTATATGCACTTCGGAGTGCCGGCGCCAGAGCTGGGATTTCACATGTGAGCGTCAGACGTTTTCCTCGCATGTGTGATCCCGGCCTTAGGGTCAATGTGGGAAGCAGCAGGTAAGCGACACTCGGATTCTTAAGAACACAGAATATGCCGCTAACAGGGCAGACGCCTTTAATATTAGCAGAATTTAGGCACATATAAAGGTCTGACATGTACTCAAATGGACTTGGTCTAAGGCTGTGATAACATCGATGCGGTCATTGTTAAACCCCTCGGACAACTGATCCACTGATGACTTTTTGGAAGGAAACATAGAACCTGAGACTTGACACAGCAGAAATAAACATCTTGCAACCAGAATATGGTTCTCGGAGAAATCATTGCAGGATGTGTTTTTTGTATAACCAATATTCATGATAAGAAAGCACATACACAGGCAACTGCTTATATTCAGAATATGTTCTCCAATGCTGTATAGATGTTTTAGGAAATGTGGGCTGTAAGAAATTCATGTAACGGCTGATGTAGTTTACAGATAGCTGCCCATATTCTGGCTACCAATATTCCGTGCCCAGTGTTACTTCAGATTGCGCCATTGCATTGAGCTAATATGCATTACTGTAACTTCTCTGGAATTAGGTTTGAATTTGCTTAGTTTTTTTTTTTTTTATTTTCTGTTATGGTTTCTTTCACCAGTTAAAGGGGTATTTCCATCTCCAAGATCCTATCCCAATAGATAGTAGCTGTAGTAATAATAATAATATTAGTAAATACCTCCAGTTAGAAATCTAGTATAGTTCATCTGATTTGCTTTGTTGCTTACCTGATGTACAGTGCATTGTAGTAGCTAAGGTATCCATGGTTACGACCACTATCAATTAACTTCCTAACCATCTGTTTGAGTGGTTGTAACCATGGATACATAAGCTACTTCAATGCCCTGCAACATGGGGTAAGCGACATAGTGAATCAGAAGAACTATACTAAATTTCTAATTGGATGTTTGCTAATATTATTATTGTTACATCTACTACATATTGGGATAGGATTTTGGAGATGCTCATACCCCTTTAATGTCAAGTATCAGCTCATTCAATCTGTAATAGACAGGTAATGACAAACTACAAAGAATTATATTCTCATTTGTTTTATTCTTATCACATAGACGTGACTGTAGCAAGATCTAAGGTTTCATCTGCCATTTATCTCATGGCGTGTGAAAACCTGTGTTCTTATACCAAAAAGCCATACATACTTAATGCCAGGGCCATCAGAAGACATTTCTGTCTTTATACATCAGGCTGTGTGATACATCTGTGATGGAAGTGCTAGTGGTAATGATTTTACCCCCAATCATCCATTTCTAGGAACAGATATCTAGGCAGATTAACATCTTCGCTAACGTGTTCTCAGAGTGTCTTACACAGTGTTTCTCACGCACTGAAACTTCCAAGCTCCTTTTATTAGAGGCAGTGCGTCCCATGAGATTGCAGTTTTATCAAGTGTGAATTGGTGCTAGAACATCAGTGGTGATGAGACTGGGCCGGGAAGGCTCTAATACTGCTAGACAATGTTGGCAGGCTGCAGGACTACATATGGATCGGTTCAGGTCAAAAATAAAGATGCGTGCTTCCTAGCAATACATGTGACAAGTCGAGCATCCAGCACAACAAACTGCAATCACTGCCTTTTGACGTAATTTCCGGGGAAAGTTCCAAAGAACTTTGTTCTTCTAGAAGTCCCTGAAAATAGAGAGGAAAAATTAGTTCAGAGCCAATCAGTTCACTTGTATGGCGAAGTTTGACTTTGTAGGTAAAAGCCTTGTGATATCGCAGTGCTGCAGATGAAGAAGACAGCTGGTCATGGCGCATTGGGGCAGATTTACTAAAGCGCTCTTTTAGGTAATGCAAACTTAGACTTAAGTCTTAAAATGCGCCAGATTTTTCAATGTGTTTTATGGTGGTTGATAAATGTGGACCATCCTGAGACTGTCTAGTCTAAGTGTGTTACATTTGGTGGTTGACTTACTTTGGTCCACAAAGTATCGCCATTTTTTGGCACAATTTGCTGCATGGGATCATGATTTTCTAGCCCAAGCCCTTTGTTCGCGCCCTTTTCTGATAGGTCATGCCCTCTTTCCAGAATGGGTCTGAGGGACATAATAAAGTGGCACAAAGCATGCACGACTGTTTTTTTTGTTGCACAAATTATGCACTATTTCTGATGCAATCAGCTTATTACATCTGTCCCAGGTAGATAATGTAGAGCATCTACAGCAGGGTTCCCCAACTCCAGTCCTCAAGGCCCACCAACAGGTCATGTTTTCAGGATTTCCTTAGTATTGCACAGTTGATAATTGCCTCACCAGTGCAATACAAAGGAAATCCTGAAAACATGATCTGTTGGTGGGCCTTGAGGACTGGAGTTGGGGAACCCTGACCTACAGGGTCAATCAGGAGATCAAGATCAAACAGGATCAGATCATGAAGCAGAAGAATCCACAAGACGACGTTTATTATTAGTGATGCACCTGGACTCGTGCTGCTTACTACTATGTCCTCAGAAAGACAAGCGATACACAAATGTGTGGCGCCACATCCCTGCGTCTGATGTCACTGGTGTCACCTCCCATTCTGTGTCTGCTACACTCGGTTAAATAAGATGTTTTAAAGCAAGGATGCACAATCTGCGGCCCTGGATGCCCTTCTCTGCGGCCCTCAACCATCTGGTCACAGACTTGCCTGACCGTGTCCTGTGGTTGCTAACGTGTATTTTCCAACTACATCAAATATCCTCAATCCTATATATTAAGGCCAAAAAAAGCCCCTGGACGAAGCCTTCAATAGTGAAACGTGCGTCAAGTGTGATGGGTCCCTGGCCTTCTGCTCTGCTGGTACCTTTACCTGTATAATAGGTCCTTTATGTCTGCGTTTGTTATCATGCTTTATGTGATGTCCTTTTAGTCTTATATGGATATAATATTCCTATATGGGTACAAGATACTACTGTAAGAGCCCATCATTACTTTTTTTTATTGATGATTATATGTATTGATGGGTGGATTGAATATCACTTATAAGCATATTAGGATTCCCTTCTCCGTGATTTAAGCTCATTATTGTATGCTCATCTTTCAGTATAACTATTTATATGGTATAAGAGGGTGTGTGTGTATGTATGTATATATATATATATATATATATATATATATATATATATATATATATATTCTAAGTCAGGTAGAAAAGGAGTGGTGTGGAAAGAGGGACAGCAGAGTACTAATATTGATGAACTGTGAGGCCATCTGTGAGACCCCCCCTATTTTGTCAAAAAGGGGAGTCTTAATTCCTCTGTAACACATAGAAGAGTAAATGAGATGAAGTGGACATGCATGAGTGCTTTTATATTCAGTGTGGTTTGTTGAAGAAGGGGAACGCTTGACTGCTTCAGCATCTCACATTAACTACAATGGAAGGAGGTGAATGCATGATCTCTTCCTTTCTGGATTGTGAAAAGGGAAAAAAGGGAACTTTTATCCTCCTGATAGGTGAGAATCTGAAAAATAGAGCCTTGAGAAAGCTAAAGGCGAAACATATGTTGGTGTTTTGGGGCCTTCACCTCTGGTCCACTACTTTTTTGATATATGGTATTTTGCGTCTGACAGCTACAGTATATGTAACTATCTGCACTTTATCTCACTGTGATATATTATGTATATATTATTACTTTGTCCATATATTGTTTAATGCACAGCCACTTTACTCACTATTGAGTGTTTTGAACATGTATATTACACATATTAATTGATACATCCCCATAAGTTTCATCTGTATGATCCTCCCCCATTTTTTAATGTCATATTTTATATAATTTTTTTGTATGTCTAATACATTATTTTTGCAAGTGGCTATTTGTTTTCTGTAGGTTGTCTACAATGGAAAGAACTGAACGTATGATCTTCTTTCCTGTAAAAACGGAAAAAAAGAAACTTTTATCCTCCTGATAGGTGAGAGTCCAAAAAATAGAGCCAGGCCTATTAGATATTTTTGGCATATACTTTTGATAACACCTCAGAAGGTAACATCCCCTGATGCTCAAGTTTTATTGCAATCTTTGGGGTTGGTTTTATTGGACAATGAGGCCCTCAGACTAAAAAAAGATAGTGCACCCCCGATTTAAAGTGATAAGTCAAGAGGCTAGGCAAGCTAATGTGGAGGGCAGCTTGTGGTGTAAAAAATAATACTAAGTAACAAATTATCCCAATATTTAATATATCCTATTTTTTTATTTGAGCTCGCTTATACAATGCAGTTTTACTGCAGATTTTGTGTGCATTTATTTTTGCTTTTTTTTCCAAAATAATGCAGAAAAGATGTGGCAAGAGAAGACATACCTACAAACCATCCATCATCACATTTTTCCATGACATCTATCACATCACCTTCCCGTAATTCTAGCTCATCCTCATTCCGTGGGGTATAGTTGTACAAGGACTGGTATCTGTCAGAGGTAAAGGTATAACACGTTACTCTGCCATGATGAAGATTTATACCACACGTCAATGGTCATTCTTCTGACACAAGTGATTAGTGACCGTTATCTAAAGAACCATAGGATAATGTGATACACTGCAATATTTAAAGAAGTCATTCCAGTCGCTTTTTTCTTCTAAAACTGCACGCTCCGTCAGATTACCTATGACACTGTGCACTTCTCATATAGTGTGTCGGGTACCATTCTGGCCATGTCACAGAACAGCAGATGCGGCAACACGCATGCTGTGCAAGCCTGTGTCTGTGTCACTCAGCGCGCCTGCACTGCCTGTACCAACATAACAGGATATCCAAGCAACAGGTGGGAGGAAAGCACTGTCTGTCTGGCTTTGTGGCCGTTATGCAGTGCATAGGGGGCTGTGGGGGCCATATTACTGCATATAGGGAGTGGTGGGACCATCATAGTGTATACAGAGAGTTGTGTGAGACATCATACTTTATATAAGGGAGTTGCAGAGGTCATTAGATTGTATATAGAGGAGAAACTGTGGCCATCATACTATATAGAGCGGGCTTTGTGGCCATCAAACTAATATAGATGAGCTGTGAGGTCATTATAATGTATACAGGAGTCTGTGGCAATCATACTGTATAGATTTTTGACAGCCATCATACTGTACATAGAGGAGCTATGGAGCCACCATACTGTATATAAAGGAGTTATGGAGCTACCATACTGTATATAGAGGAGCTATGGAGCTACCATACTGTATATAGAGGAGCTATGGAGCCACCATACTGTATATAGAGGAGCTATGAGCTCCTACTGTATAGAGGAGCTATGACACCATACTGTATATAGAGGAGCTATGGCTCATGACGTTATAGGAGGCTGTCATGTACATAAATTACAAAAGAGCAAAATGTGACCATGCAATGTCTGTCCTGGCCATCGTCCACTGTGTAGCCCCAGCATAAATTTATCAATGCAGCTGCTTTCTAAGGCTAGTTTCACACCAGCGTCTGACCGACCTGCGTCGGTCAGTGCGCGGCCGCCGCTAAGCTCCTGCCCCGGATGCGCCTCCTCCCGATCGCTCCGCCTATGGGTTCATGACGCTGCATGCGACCTGCGTACCCCATCTTTAGCATTGGGTTTGCAGGCCGTTCGCAGGTATGCGTTTGCCGGCGCATGCGTCCTTTTGACTGTGTGCCGAGCGCACCAAAATGCAACATGGTGCGTTGGGCACAGGTCGGCGCACCGTCAAAAGGACTCATGCGCCAGCAAACGCATACCTGTGCACGACCAGCGCCCATAGCCGGAGCGATCGGGAGGAGGCGCGGCCGGGGGCGGAGCTTAGCGGCGGCCGTGCACAGACCGACGCAGGTTGGTCAGACGCTGGTGTGAAACTAGCCTAAAAGGAATTTTCTAACTGGCCCCAGATCCCTATATTAGTTTGAGACGTCTGAGCTAGAGCCATTATAATCTCTGTCTGTGGTGGCAAATAAACTAATTGATTATAAGTAGACAGTAAGGGAAGCTGAACTCCTGGATAAATATTGTGTGACAGGCACTGTGCAGTCATCGACGTCATCTTTGAGCTTTGATGTTGGGAACTTCAGTGGTACCGTCCATGTAATTGCATCATACAAGAGCTTCTATGGAACGATAAAGTGATCCCTTTCTGATACATAAGGCAATGTGATTCTCAGGGGTCACTGTAGCAATATGTTATATGCTGAGCCGCCTCTAGGGGTCTCACTACCTGGATGTATACAGAGGGTAGAAAGGGGGAACTCGTTGGTAAGAGAGCGGGACACAGGAAGCATTCATGTAATGGTGGCTGAGAGAACCTGGATAAATAAAGTAACCCTTTACCACAGTGTCAGAGGCATAAACAAGAAACAGAACATGGTGGCAGCAGGGCTGAACCTATAAAGAACAAGTGGACAGACAATCCAGGCAGCTTGTGGTACAAAGCTCAACTGTAAGTACAGTGCCCACAGTACAGCATTATGGAGACCGCATTAAAACCTCCTCAGAGACTAGACATCATGTCCTCAAATCTATCGCAGACCTGGAGACATTGGAAGGAGGAGTTTACTCTGTATGTCGATCTTACAGTAGACACCAATGATCAGAAGCGTAAGGTGAAGCTCTTCTACTATCTGATTGGAGAAAAAAGCAGAGAACTTGCTCAGACCCTGATCCTGGACGGTACGGACAGTCTGGCAGACATTGTACAGGCATTTGATAAGCACTGTGACCCCAAGAAGAATGAGACAGTGGAAAGATTTAAGTTTTTCACCAGAAATCAGGAGATGGGAGAGATTATAGACGCATATGTGACTGAGCTGAAAAGACTGGCAGCAACATGCAGCTTTGGAGAGATCAGAGATTCTCTTATCAGAGATAGAATAGTGTGCGGCATCAGAGAGCCACAGCTAAGAGAGAGACTGCTGAGAGAGGGGGAGTTAACCCTAAAGAAATGCATGCAAATAAGCAGAGCTGCAGAGCTAACAAGAGACAGCCTGAAGATGATGGCAGACACCACTGAGGAGTCAGTACATGCAGTAACCATGAGAGGAAAAGCAGAGCACCAAGCGAGAACAGTCCAATGCAGATACTGTGGCAGAAGACATGAGAGAGACAAAGAGAAGTGTCCAGCATATGGACAAAGCTGCAGGACCTGTGGTAAGATGAATCATTTCGCAGCTCTCTGCAGACTTAAGCCCTTTAAAAAGCACAGAGAAATTCAGTGTGACACAGGACAATAACAGTGACAGTGCAGAAGATATTACATGGATACAGCTACAGTCTGCAACAGAGAATGTCAATACAGTCAGACAGCCAGAACCCAAAGATGCAAGACAACTGTTTGCAACTCTTTTATTAAATGACAAACCCATTAGATTTCAGTTGGACTGTGGAGCAAGTTGCAATGTCATACCGGAGGATCTACTAAATGAACAGGTGTCCATTGAACCTACTGATAAGGTACTTATCATGTACAACAAAATAATACTGAAACCTCTTGGGACATGCAAACTGAAGGTTAGTAACCCATGCAACAGAAAGAGTTATAGAGCCCAATTTACAGTGATGCAGGGTGGTGACCACATACCGTTACTAGGTATAAAAGCAGTTCAGGCAATGGACTTAATAAAGGTACAATTCCATAACATTATGTCTGTGGAAGTCAAACAGATTATGAAGGATATCCCAAAAGCAGACAGCAATCTAGATTTACAGATTATAAAAACACAGTATGCGGATGTATTTGAGGGTGATGGATGTTTTGAAGGAAAACACAAACTGGAAATTGATAACACAGTACAACCTACCAGATTACCGACAAGAAAAGTGCCTGTAGCGAAACTACAGCCATTGAAAGAAGAACTACAGGATTTAGAAAAGCGAGGCATGATAGAAGTCGTCCATCAGAGCACAGACTGGATAAGTAGTTTGGTCATAGTGCAGAAACCATCAGGAAAACTAAGAATTTGTATCGATCCCAAACCACTCAACAAGGCTCTCAAAAGGAATCACTATCCGATGCCTACAATAGAGGATGTGCTACCAGATCTATCAAAGGCAAAAATATTTTCAGTTTGTGACGTTAAAAATGGATTTTGGCATGTGGAACTGGATGAAGAATCCAGTTTATTGACAACGTTTTCTTCTCCATTTGGTCGCCGTAAATGGCTGAGAATGCCCATGGGACTGACACCAGCTCCAGAAATATTTCAGCAGAAGTTGATGCAAGCTTTGGAAGGACTCCCAGGGGTAAAGACGATAGCAGATGATATATTAATAGTGGGAGAAGGTGACGATATGCATTCGGCAATAAAGAATCACGATACAAGGATGCTACAATTTTTAGATAGGTGTAGAGAAAAAAGGATAAAGTTGAACTTGGAAAAGTTGAAACTGAAAATGACGCAAGTGCCATATATAGGACATCTTCTAACCTCAAATGGAGTGAAAGTGGATCCAGAAAAGGTGAAGGCGATACAAGAGATGCCTACCCCAACAGATGTGTGTGGAGTACAACGATTTTTGGGCATGGTGAATTATCTGTCCAAGTTTTGCAAGAATCTATCAGACATGTGTGAGCCAATGAGACAGCTAACTCACAAAGATGTGCTGTGGGAATGGACAGAAGCACAGGAGACGGCTTTCCAATCAGTAAAGACAGCCATTGCAGACACAGCAACCTTAAAATATTTTGATCCACATTTAGAGGTGGTAGTCCAATGTGATGCGTCAGAAAAAGGCCTAGGTGCCACATTAATGCAAGAGCGGCAACCAATCACATTTGCAAGCAAAGCGCTAACACCGACAGAGCAGGGATATGCCCAAATCGAAAAAGAGTTACTAGCTGTGGTGTTTGGAATGGAAAGGTTTCATCAGTACACATACGGTCGACAGGTAACAGTACAGTCCGATCACAAACCGTTGGAGAGCATTACAAAAAAAACACTACTAAATGCACCAAAGAGACTGCAGCGCATGCTTCTGCGACTTCAAAAATATGATTATGAAATTGGATATTGTCCAGGAAAAGACTTGTTAATTGCAGATACTCTAAGCAGAGCGTACTTACCCAACTCAGAGGATAAAGGACAAGAAATGGACAACATCAATATGTGTGATTATCTTGCAGTATCTAAAGATAAACTGGAACAAATACAGACCTTCACAGAAAAAGATAAAACACTACAGATATTAAAAACTGTGATCTGCAGGGCTGGCCAAAATATAAGCAGCATGCTTCAAAGGAAGTTGCTCCATTCTTCCATATACGAGATGAACTGTCAGTACACCAAGGAATCATCATAAAGGGAGAAAGGGCAGTGATACCGGAGACTCTGAGAAGAGACATACTACAGAAATTACACTCGTCCCACTTGGGCATTGAAGGATGTTTTGATCACATATAGTACCCACTTCAAAATAAACATCCCCATAAGGGGGCAATATACCACAATGAAGACCTATTCACAGATAGTGGGAACAAATTAATAATGTATGCCACTGAATGGTATAAAAATACAATATTTTATTAGTCAAAAACACACATAATATTTATGTAAGCAACAATTTGCTAAAGGCAATGAATAAACATATATTAAAATTTGCTATAACAAGCAAAAAGTACTGAGAGGGACGCTATATCCATAGGAGGAATTAACTATTGACAGCCATTTTTTGGTTAAAGAAACCGAGTAATAGTTAATACTATGCCCATGAAATCCATGTATCAGGGGCCCAGATAAACTGGGTTCCCCCGGTAATACCACATCACACAAAGGCAAAAAGATAAATCATGTTAGCTGGTTGTTAACAAACGTACCTAAAGGCTGCCAAAGTAGAGCTCCTCGGACGTCCCTCTGCCCCGACGCGCGTTTCGCACTGCTTCTTCGAGAGGCGTGTCAGGGCAGGGGGCAGTCCGGTATATATAAGGAAAAATACATATGCGACACCTGTGAAGTGTAATCACCGTCTCCGGAACTAATCACCGCCGTCTTGAAGGTCCTTGCATTGTTGCCATGAGATTTACGGCGCATGCTCGGTCACATGGGATCCACCAGCCAATGGGAGGAACATGCAGCGGTCAGGTGACCTCTCCCTGCCAGGTCCTTCTGTGAGGACGTGAGTGGAGAGGGCAACCCCATAGACCGCAGCAGTGCCTCCGTGGTCCATGCAGCCTGCACGCGCACTGTCCATGCAACATGCAATTGATAATCAGCCTTCATTAATGCTGTGCAGGGGAACGACATCTCAAAATATGGGTATGATGTATCATAATGGGCAACGTCATTATAGATCTCAATATAGATAAATCACGTGCGTGCCTCAATACCTACCAAGATGTAAAACAAAAATACAAAATGAAACATATTATGAAATTGGAATTATACAATAACATCAAAAAACAAATAAATACGTATTTGATAAACAAAAAACAATAAATCATGTGAAATAATAACATTACACAGTAAATACCAGTATTATGAATTGGACATATACAATGAACCAGTCCAAACAAAAGACCAAAATAAATACATATATTTGATAACAACAAAAAATATGCCATAAGAAACCATGTATCCAATGTGTAATTGATTGAATTCTTCATTTGGAGTCACTTCTCAAATATGCTTAGCAAGGTTTTCGCATCTTCTTCCCACTTAGTGAATACATAGATTTCCCCTGATGATGTAAAGAACCGGATCTATGATGTAGAACGCAGGTGAACAGCATAACGTCAACCATTCAACGATCTGAAACTATAAAGTACTAATTAAAATCTGAATATAAAAAACACATGAATGAAAGTAAATAAAACACACCCCCAACCCCAAAAGAAAGACCCACAAGCCATCATAGAAAAGCGCTGAACCCAAAGCTCTCATTTAAACCCTGTGGGGTATGTGTGCCTAACCTATATATCCATTGACACTCACTTTTGGCAACTCTCTTAATGAGATCACCACCTCTGGGTCCCAAATCCACTTTATCAATACCCCTAAACATTAACATTCTGGAATTACATTGGTGATATTTCCTAAAATGTCTAGGGAGTGTCTTGAGAGTCATAACATCAGTGGTAGTTTTGGCCTTTTCAATGTCAATGCAGTGCTCTCGCACCCGTATTTTCAACTCTCTGCTGGTCATCCCCACATAAGTTTTCCGCAGGGGCACTCAGCGCAATACACTACCCCTTTGGATGAGCATGTAATGTGGGTCCTAATATCAAATTTTCTGGACCTGGTCATGGTTGAAAAATACTGTAGTTTTCTTCATATTGGCACAACCCTTGCATATCCCACAGGGATAAAAGCCACATCTTTCAGGGTACTTTTTGCCCTTATCCCTTCTTTTTGAGTCATAATAACTATGAACTAGCATGTCCCTCAAATTTGGGGATCTCTTGTCTTGGCTACAAAAGAAGGGACCTTAGGGAGGCATTTACTGAGCACCGGGTCGGTGAACAAGATATTCCAATGTTTTTCTACAATTTTTCTAAGATCGAACCATCTACTGTTATAATTGGTAATAAATCTTACCTGTTCTTCCCCAGTAGACATCACCACAGGTTGATTTTTGTGTAGAAGCCGATCCCTAGACGCGTTTTTGGCTCTAATGTACCCTTTCTGGATGGACCGCCGACCGTATCCTCTATCCCTGAATCTTTTTTTGAGGATTTGAGATTGGGTCTCAAAAAGGGAATCCTCAGAGCAAATTCTTTTTGCCCTCAGGAATTGCCCAATAGGTATTCCCTGTATGGTACTTTTAGGATGTGCCGATGAGGCATGCAAGAAAGAATTAGTAGAAGTGGGCTTTCGAAAGATAGTGGTGGACAGCCGGCCACTTGGAAGAGCTGATATATTATCGGTCTTCCTGGAGGGTTGGCAGGATCCTTATGTACCTTCGGTACAAGATAAAGTGTGGCCAGTCTGGGATTTAATTTTTATGCAAATTTGTTTATGGGGGCATGGGAATGGTCCATCTTTCAGGAGGAGGAAATTGAAGGCATCGACCGGGTCCACAATTGGATCCGATACATTGATGACATATTTTTCATCTGGGAGGGTCCAATTGTGGACCTGGAAATGTTCATGACCAGACTTAATTCCAATGGACAGAATATTCGCCTCACTTATAAATATGGACGTCAAATTGATTTCTTGGACTTAGCTATATCAGCTCTTCCAAGTGGCCGGCTGTCCACCACTATCTTTCGAAAGTCCACTTCTACTAATTCTTTCTTGCATGCCTCATCGGCACATCTAAAAGTACCATACAGGGAATACCTATTGGGCAATTCCTGAGGGCAAAAAGAATTTGCTCTGAGGATTCCCTTTTTGAGACCCAATCTCAAATCCTCAAAAAAAGATTCAGGGATAGAGGATACAGTCGGCGGTCCATCCAGAAAGGGTACATTAGAGCCAAAAACGCGTCTAGGGATCGGCTTCTACACAAAAATCAACCTGTGGTGATGTCTACTGGGGAAGAACAGGTAAGATTTATTACCAATTATAACAGTAGATGGTTCGATCTTAGAAAAATTGTAGAAAAACATTGGAATATCTTGTTCACGACCCGGTGCTCAGTAAATGCCTCCCTAAGGTCCCTTCTTTTGTAGCCAAGAGATCCCCAAATTTGAGGGACATGCTAGTTCATAGTTATTATGACTCAAAAAGAAGGGATAAGGGCAAAAAGTACCCTGAAAGATGTGGCTTTTATCCCTGTGGGATATGCAAGGGTTGTGCCAATATGAAGAAAACTACAGTATTTTTCAACCATGACAGGTCCAGAAAATTTGATATTAGGACCCACATTACATGCTCATCCAAAGGGGTAGTGTATTGCGCTGAGTGCCCTGCGGAAAACTTTATGTGGGGATGACCAGCAGAGAGTTGAAAATACGGGTGCGAGAGCACTGCATTGACATTGAAAAGGCCAAAACTACCACTGATGTTATGACTCTCAAGACACTCCCTAGACATTTTAGGAAATATCACCAATGTAATTCCAGAATGTTAATGTTTAGGGGTATTGATAAAGTGGATTTGGGACCCAGAGGTGGTGATCTCATTAAGAGAGTTGCCAAAAGTGAGTGTCAATGGATATATAGGTTAGGCACACATACCCCACAGGGTTTAAATGAGAGCTTTGGGTTCAGCGCTTTTCTATGATGGCTTGTGGGTCTTTCTTTTGGGGTTGGGGGTTGTTTTTATTTACTTTCATTTATGTGTTTTTTATATTCAGATTTTAATTAGTACTTTATAGTTTCAGATCGTTGAATGGTTGACGTTATGCTGTTCACCTGCGTTCTACATCATAGATCCGGTTCTTTACATCATCAGGGGAAATCTATGTATTCACTAAGTGGGAAGAAGATGCGAAAACCTTGCTAAGCATATTTGAGAAGTGACTCCAAATGAAGAATTCAATCAATTACACATTGGATACATGGTTTCTTATGGCATATTTTTTGTTGTTATCAAATATATGTATTTATTTTGGTCTTTTGTTTGGACTGGTTCATTGTATATGTCCAATTCATATATACCTGGTTCTCATTTACTGTGATAATTAGTTTATTTATTATTTACACATGATTTTTCATTGTATATCTTTTGTTGTTATCAAACATATGTATTTATTTGGTTTTTTGTCTGGATTGGTTTATTGCATATATATGTCCAATTCATATATACCTGGTTTTCATTTTTTGTTATAATCTTTTGATTATTTATACATCATTATTGGTAGGGTATTGAGGCACGCACGTGATTTATCTATATTGAGATCTATAATGACGTTGCCCATTATGATACATCATACCCATATTTTGAGATGTCGTTCCCCTGCACAGCATTAATGAAGGCTGATTATCAATTGCATGTTGCATGGACAGTGCGCGTGCAGGCTGCATGGACCACGGAGGCACTGCTGCGGTCTATGGGGTTGCCCTCTCCACTCACGTCCTCACAGAAGGACCTGGCAGGGAGAGGTCACCTGACCGCTGCATGTTCCTCCCATTGGCTGGTGGATCCCATGTGACCGAGCATGCGCCGTAAATCTCATGGCAACAATGCAAGGACCTTCAAGACGGCGGTGATTAGTTCCGGAGACGGTGATTACACTTCACAGGTGTACATATGTATTTTTCCTTATATATACCGGACTGCCCCCTGCCCTGACACGCCTCCCGAAGAAGCAGTGCGAAACGCGCGTCGGGGCAGAGGGACGTCCGAGGAGCTCTACTTTGGCAGCCTTTAGGTACGTTTGTTAACAACCAGCTAACATGATTTATCTTTTTGCCTTTGTGTGATGTGGTATTACCGGGGGAACCCAGTTTATCTGGGCCCCTGATACATGGATTTCATGGGCATAGTATTAACTATTACTCGGTTTCTTTAACCAAAAAATGGCTGTCAATAGTTAATTCCTCCTATGGATATAGCATCCCTCTCAGTACTTTTTGCTTGTTATAGCAAATTTTAATATATGTTTATTCATTGCCTTTAGCAAATTGTTGCTTACATAAATATTATGTGTGTTTTTGACTAATAAAATATTGTATTTTTATACCATTCAGTGGCATACATTATTAATTTGTTCCCACTATCTGTGAATTGAAGGATGTTTGCGGTGAGCAAGAGAATCAGTTTATTGGCCGGGTATGAATGATCACATAAAAAGTTACATAGCACAATATGAGATATGTGCGTCCGGCGGGGATAAACAACCGAAAGAGCCATTGCAACCGCATGCCGTTCCAAATAGACCATGGTCAAAAATAGGAATAGATTTGTTCACATTGGAGGAAAGAGAATACCTGGTAACTGTGGACTATTTTTCTAACTTTTGGGAAGTGGACTATTTGAAGGATACAAGAGCAAGAACAGTTATTAAAAAACTCAAGGCTCATTTTGCCAGATATGGGATTCCAGAGATTGTTTTTACTGATAATGCCGCTCATTAGGTCAGAAGAGTTCAAGGAGTTCAGCAAGTTATGGGAATTTGAACACAATACATCATCTCCTGGATATCCTCAAAGCAATGGCAAAGCGGAATCAGCGGTGAAAACAGCAAAGAAGTTGATTAAGAGAGCGAAACAGGCAGGGACAGATGTATATCTATCTATACTGGACCACAGAAACACACCTTCCCAAGGACTAGACAGCAGCCCAGCACAGAGGCTTCTGTTGTGAATGGTTTGAGATGAGTTCTGAGCAGAGGCTCCCTCTGGTGGTTACAAGCGGTGCTAGTGAAGATTGTGAGGACTGGGAATCAGGTGTTACTGACTGGTCTTATATAAGGGAGTCATTTTCCCATCAGGGTGGCCGGTGATACTGTTATGTTTCGGTAGCTGAGGAGTGCAGGTAAAAAAGGCAATACACCAGAGCAGTTGGAATCTATGAGATTGCAGTACCCTGACTAACCACCACAACTAGAGGCAGCCGTGGAGCGTTCCTACGTTGGTCCTAGACGCCTCGTCACAGCCTGAGAAACTAACTACACCTAAAGATAGAAATAGGAAAGCTATCTGCCCCGGAGCAGAACCCCAAAGATAACAGAAAGCCCCCAAACATGTAATGGCGGTTAGACAAGAGGAAATACTGACACAGAAAGAAAATAGTATGAGCAAACGCTGGGGCCCAAACTATCTAAATAGAAAAGGATAGGAAGGGTACTTACTGCAATCCCAGAAAACCCTGAAAAGCACCAACTCTACTAATTTCAAAATCACCTGAGATCACACGACCTCTACCACCTAAATTAGTTCTCTGGTGTAACAAAATAAAAACAGCAGCCACTGAAAAAACTGGAAAAAGCAAAAGAACAAAACTCAGTGGCTGAACTAAACTGAGAGGGCAGAAGCCCCCGGAGGGGACCCTGAAGGCCCCCAAAGAAGTGCAGGACAAAATGCAAAATATAGCACAAACACAAAAGAAGCAAAAGTCTTATCTGTAAGCAGGAGATGCAGACACGACACAGCAGGCTACAAGGGAAACTGGAATGAAGGATTCAGACCAGAACAATTGATCACCGGCAACCCTGATGGGAAAATGACTCCCTTATATAAGACCAGTCAGTAACACCTGATTCCCAGTCCTCACAATCTTCACTAGCACCGCTTGTAACCACCAGAGGGAGCCTCTGCTCAGAACTCATCTCAAACCCATTCACAACAGGCTTCTGAGTAAACGGACAAGGACACTCATACCAACAGCTAGTCGTCTTCTGAAGCCAAATCTGGTGAGGGGAATGAGGTCAAAACTAAAGAAAAATCAGGATAGACAAGCGTTCTATTATAATCAGTCGGCAAAAGATCTACCAGAACTGAGTACAAAATGACAACATCAGGATGCAGCCGAGCAAATATGACAAACAATGGAGAAAACCAAAGGTGCTCCAGAAACTAGGACCTAGATCCTACGAAATTGTGACAGAGGAGGGAAGAAAACTAAGGAGAAATCGGAGACATCTGAGGAAAACGCAAGAAGGATCTGATACATGGTCATATGAACAGTATCCTCATATCCAAGATGAGGAAACAGCAAGTCTAAGCAGAGAGGCTACAGGGATGGCCCAGGTTCAGAGTGGAGATTCGGGTCGGAGACAGGCAATACCAGATGCGGTATTGCCCGAATCGAGAGAACCACCGAATAGTGGCAGTAACACATCGTATGTTACTAGATCGGGCAGAATGATCACAAAGCCAGCACACCTCAAGGACTATATATACAACCAAGTATTTTAAAGTATCTTAATCGAATGATGCTTGCCAGTTATGTTTATGTCACCAATATCTTGAATATTGAAATGTTCACATGTATGTTAGTTATATTAGCTTAGTTATTTCTTCAGTTAAAAGACAAAGGATGTAGCAATATGTTATATGCTGAGCCGCCTCTAGGGGTCTCACTACCTGGATGTATACAGAGGGTAGAAAGGGGGAACTCGTTGGTAAGAGAGCGGGACACAGGAAGCATTCATGTAATGGTGGCTGAGAGAACCTGGATACAATAAAGTAACCCTTTACCACAGTGTCAGAGGCATAAACAAGAAACAGAACAGTCACCATGTGATCACATTACATAACTGATGAATTGTATAGAGTGAACGACTAGTGAATTAAAAAAAAATGAGAGCGAGAATACTTACGGCTCCCCCATAGCCTGGATATTTTCATGAGTGAATACAGCTCGCTGTTAGGGAAAATAACATTCGTATTATTAAAAAATATTTTAGATAGATCTTAGACAACGTAATTCTTCACCACGGCTCATTGCAGAACACAGACACATAATGCAGACAGACCGAGTGTACAGTGAACATGTCCGCTTACAAGACTCTGCTAAGCACAAGTTATGGCTATGCAGACAAAGCTTTGTGTTTTACACACTTTTATTTAGGAAATTAGGACTATATCCTTTTTACAAATCAGGGCCCCAAAGACACTGAATTATAGATGTGAGGCTTGTATATGTACAGTATGTAGACACCCATCCTAATTATTTACAGGAGCATACATTCACGTACACTGCCATGTAATTTCTATAGACAAACACTGGATCCTACTGAAAAGCTCAGTGCTTTTATGTAAGAAAAGCAACATATTTTCGGCCATAGATAGGACTCTGTCACTGTCTGTAATATATAGCCGCCTCTAAATCTGTCATTCTGAAAATGTTCTGTGATCTTGTACATCATTATCATCTGTTACTAATAACTTCATTTCTGCAGCTATGCGCGTCATGCAGGTTAGCTATGGGTAGAGCCGTCCTATTCCAGTCACCTTTCATTTTATAAAGCAGTATGACAGAGTTACAGTATAGTAGAGGAAAATACACATAATACATGATCCACAAACAGTGCAGCAAAAGGAACATCGACCATGTAGCAGTTTAGAGAAAGTCCAGGCAAATATCTAAACATTCACATGTACATAAACCATATGTATTATTCAAACATTAAGTCAGACATAAGCTTATCTTCCCCAGAGATGGTGACCCCCCAATAATCATGTTCCCAAGACGGTAGCACAATCAAGCATATAGAAGCCAAGCGACATGCTACACGGAACCTTAAACTGCTTCATCCTTTCTGAATATTGACATGCCGCACTAGATAATGTGAACTGGGACTGCAAAAAGTGCCAGGGACCTCTATTACATGTAGGGTTTATGGGACAGTGGAAAGTGTCTCAAAAAAAGACAAGGCAGTGGGTAGACCACCAGTTTGAAGATGTCAAAACATTCAGAAAAAGAGGGCGTCTCCATGGAAATGAGATATATGCCCTTAAATCAGAGATGGACAACTGTTGTCCCAGGGACCGCACATGGTCCTGGGGTACTCTCTCTCTCCGTAACCACAGCCTGCCCTTTCCTATGGAATCTGTGTACAGTATCGGGTGGCAAGTAGCTCTTCTATCCAATATATGCACACAGGTCTAATGTTAACAATGTTAAACAGTAACTGTACCTTTAATTTCATTAATCAATGGTACACACAATAGTATGCAACTTTGTAATGTATCTTACCAGAGAAATCGGCTTCTTTCACCTCCTGGATCGAACTTTCATGCACTACTCATGGGTAATATTTGTAAAATCAGTATTCAGTTTAGACAGATTTTCCCATTACGGAGATAGGAGATGACAGTTGGTGCTTTTGAAATTCTATGGCAAGGGGGAGGTGGCATTCTCCATAGAACTTTATGAGCACCAACTGTCATCTCCTATCTAAAGTAGCATAAAAATCTGTATTCACCGAACACAAATGTTAGTCGTGAATTTGGAACGTTGAGTGACTGATCAGTCCTGGCAGAGAAAGAAGCGGATATCTCTGATAAGATATATTACAACATTTGTTATTTTCAGGTCTACTATTGATGTATGAAAAAATGTAACAATGTGTAACAAAGCAGTATGTGCATGAAGTAAAATTCCTCGGAGGGAGGATATTGAAGTGTGGGTCATAAAAATATGGCAGCAAGCAGTGTCTCTTAGTGATGTAGACTGTAGTGAGAGGAGAAAGAATAAATAGGAGGACGGCGCCTCTTGTAATAGGTTTAGACGCTGTTGCAGAAGAAAACAATGAGGGGGCTATTGGCCAGGTGCTCACTTTTCGTGCCATAGAAGCAGGCTGAACTCCTGGCAAGGATCTGTGGAAAGACTGCTGTACCCGGGTCCAGGCGTTGGTTAGACTGAATTGTATCAAATCTAGAAAATGTCCTCTGTAAGCCACTGCCACTTTCTGTCCTATACAGAGAACTCAGTCATCGATTTTCAAAACTTTTGGTTTTGTTCCTGATAATTGGCCTATCTAAACACTTTTTTCTTTTTTTTACAGACGGAGTAACATACAGACACACAAGCTTGGGATATTATACAGCAACGTATTATATTATATGAAGCATCACATAAACACAAAATACAATTGTACATGTATAATAATTCAATGTAATAAAGCTAGGCAGCACAGGGAGTACATAATATACACATCTAACACATTTACGTACATTTTGAGCTATAAAAACCATACATGATGACGCACATGTACAATCAGGCACATTCATCACACACAGTATAAGAGATCATCATGCTGCAGTATTCGGGGCGATAGAGAGTAGTCTATTGTCTAAGGTTAAATGCACATGTAGATTTTGTTGTGAAATACCGTCCCAGCCAAGTAGATAAAATACTTAAAATCTCAAACATTTTCAGCATGTCAATTCTTGGGGTCGAATTCAGGACAGATTTCATTTTTTGCACTTCAGCAATTCCGCAACAAACGCATGAGGGTATAAAACGTAGATTTTACCCCGATTTTTGTTGAAATCCATCCTGTATGTGGCCCAAAGAAGAGAATAATGCCGCTAATGAACGGTGTCTGGCATTGCAGCTCAGTCCCATTTGCTTGAATAGTGATGATCTGCAGTACCAGACATGGACAGGTGTGGTGCTGTTCTTTAGTTTTTTAATCCTAGACGATCCCCTTAAAAACGTTTCAAGCTATAAAGTTGACAAAGTGGATGTAAATTACTCTACCCTTTGGATGGTTTTGGGGCTTTTCACTGGTGAACTGCAGGCTTTTCTAGTCATCACAGGACTACGAGGAGGCTTACCAACAACTACAAGGTCACTTTTATAAACAGTCTGCAAAACCATAGGACAGGAATCAGTTTGTAAATTCACCAAATCCATTTTTAATCTTGATTAACCGTAACCCATGCAGAACGCCACACATAGCTGTTAACAAGCCACCAACATAGAAAATACAAGTAACGGAAAGGAGCAAGAAGCATTACGGTCTGCGGGGAAAAAAATGCACACATAGAAGAAAGTAGGACAGACGAGAATAAAATGCATCTTTAAGATGGGGATGGGGCTGGACAAAAATATGAGGTTATGTTATATATTCTATTTAACACCCTAATTACAGACAGAGAAGGGCAAACAATGGAAAAGCTTCAGCACCAATTTTTGCTTTTTGTTTAAATAGCTATTTCATTACAAGCACTACTTTTAATCTGATGCCGCCATAGAGCTGCGGTATTCAACTGGCGGAGTCAGACCTCAATCCAGACTGGAGTCACCGGCAGTCCGAACCCTGCAGACCTGGCATCACAGAGGTCTACAGAACCTAGTACAGAAGCTCCTGATCTCACCAACATGGGGACCTTGTGTGTGGTGTCATTTGGAAGTAAAAAAAAAAAACTGGAAGTATAAAATATTAACTGTATGTTTTTTTGCTTTGTTTGGCCTGGTCTGGGCTCTGAAATATTTTTTTCTTAAGTATGTGTCAGTGGCCTAATTGTTTTAGGGGCCGTTCTAGAGTCTAAATAGTTTGAGTATTCTGGTGTAGAGTAGCTTCAGCGCTCTTGTCTGCAAGCTGATTAACTTTAAGGGTCTGGTCTTTGGTACAAATTCATTTTAGGAGTTACTAAAACTAGCCACAGTAATTATCCATTTAGCTGGCAGTGGTTTAACTTGTCGCCCATCTAATGTGTATGGGGGCTCCCGACTCTTCCCTGATAAAAGTGGGTAAATGTGGATTTAATCTGCGCTGCTGAATAATTCAGGATCTAGACCATGTAGCCATTAAATTGTGGATTTATTCACAATTTGACATTGTGGTGCTCCTGATGAAGAAGTTTTGTACTTTGAAACGCGTTGAGAATAAATCCACAATTTAATGGCTACACGGTCTGGATCCTGAATTATTCAGCAGCGCAGAATAAATCCACATTTACCCTTTTTTTTATCTCTGGTTGGTCACGAGTGGACTGGCGGATCTGCAGCAGCGGATATCTCCATGAGCTTGTCTTTTGGCTCAAATTGGTGAGTACAATTTGATGATAGTAATCATTTTATCCTGGATAAGACCCTATTGTGCTCTTATTCTCCAGCAGCACATATTGGACTCTTCCCTGGTAGGAGATGATGGGGAGATAACAATTAGGCAGTAAGTATTTAGACTCGCGATACTTTTCTTCTCTAAAGGATAAGCAGTGGCTACAACTTCTTTTCATTCCACATTAAATAAACATGATCGTTCAATAAATGGGGAGCCCGGAGAGATAGCTGATGGTCAGCTTTAGTGCATACAAGGCTACCGGCTGGTCATCCATCAAGAGGCCACATATTGACGTCCCGCCACTGTCTATGGACTCACTGTTTTAGTCTTGCACTTTGTATTTGTATGGTATCGCCAGCTTTCCGCACAGATTTCTATCCTGGTGCCCCATTAACACTCCATAGCGTTATATTAGTACTATATTTTTGCACTGATGATGGATCTAAATCTAATTTTGTTAGCTGAAATACACATTTCATGTTTGTGATTCTGATCTACAGCTGATCTATACGGTGGACTGGACTGTGCACGGCCCTGGAATCAGGCACAGAACCTGCTCTTATTCTGTAAGTAGAAGCTCCTCAGGGGTTAAAAGTCTTGGTATAGTCCCAGAACAATTCGTATGCCTTTGTATATACAGGGCTGTCAGTTGTTATTGCTGCAGTGGGGGATGCCAGCAGAGGGGACAGCGTGCTTTTACTGCTGATACCCATAAAGTACTGTGTTATTTTGTGAGGCAGCCAAACGCTCTGACATTTAACTGGAGAATGACTCACAGGACATAGTGTTACCAGGACTAGCACATTTATATGTGGACGAGGCCCCTGAGGCTCAAGAAATATCAGCCACAGTTTGAGAATATTACAGACTAAAGCTGAAACGTGTGAGGCAGTTAGTGACATGGGTGATAGTCGGAAAAAGAAGAATCGTGATCATGGTTTTCAATGTAAGAAATTGGTTGAATTATGTAAATGATTACATTTCAGCCAATTTAGAGGCTATTTAGCCAAATCATGCACTTGTCAGAAATCTCCAGATCATCAAATCTTGGAAAAATACTTTTAATTGTAGTATCATTTCACTGCATGGCTCATCATTAAGAAAAAATCCAGTACTTTTCACTACAAAAGTTAATGACAGCTTGAAGCCCTGAGGAAGCGCCATGGATTATGCGAAACAGCAGTAGGTCATGTGTTGTTCGCTTTTACTACCCATCCTGTATATGCCACAATAAAAAGATGTGTTTCATTTGATGAGTGCAGCAACAGTATCTTTCTTCTATGAAGTATCTACTCAGATTGGTCTTCCATTTCTATTTTCTGACATTGACAGGTTGATACCTGCCAGTCTGGAGAACCAAGGGCAGTAATACACGTGATAGAAAATAAAGGATAAGACGATTGTGGCACATTGCCATTTGCCAGTAGGAAATGGCTCCACAGGAAATTATTGTAATATCTTTGAGATGCCTCCATACTGATAGCAGGGTTTGTCTTATACTCATTTGTTTGAAGGTCTTAAAAAAAAATCTCTCCTATATATGGATGGAAGGAGAGGTTACCAAACGTAAGCAGGTAGACAACAGTAGCTAAGAGAGCCGCTAGGTGTCGCCAACCTGCGGAAGGATACATCATCTTGTCTCTTTTTGCATATAGTACTATTAAAGAGGGATGATGGCGGCTACTTAGGTTTAATTTCCAGTCGTGGATTTAAAGGTTATTTTAGCCTCAGGGTATGTTCCCACGGTCAGTAAACGCTGCGGGTTGGACGCTCCGTACATCCGCGGTGTCCAACCCGCGGCGGCCAGAAGTTACAGCATAGTGGATGGGATTTCAAGAAATCCCCTGCCCACTCTGCGTGCTCAGTTCAATGAACACATGTGAAATTACCTGCGTACAAAATCCGGCAGTGCTTTGGACGGAGCGGACATGTGCTGCGTCCAAACCGCTGCCTAATGCTGAACGTGTGCACCTACCCTAAGAAACTGATGGCATATCCACCACATATGTCATACATATCTGATGGATGATGTTCCCATCTATGAGATCTGCACCTAGGTCTAGAAGGGTCTCAATGTTCCACATTGTGATGTGACCGCAGCTCACCACATCTAGAAGAATAAATGAAGATGGAAGTCACAGAAACTGCTGAGTACAGGGGTAAATCGAAAGAGATGCACACATGCTGTCCACCACTACATTCATTGCCTGCCTGGATGTGGAGGCCGGCGGCCATGTAACCAGGCAGGATAGATTCTATGGATATACCATAAAATATAAAAATAGGACATCTTGGTATATGTCCCAGACTAACAGCATAATAGTACACTGAAGTCTAATTCTGCACTTCTGTACAAAGTGGTAATAAAAACCAAGTTCTTAGTCTGTATAAGACGTTGCTACAAGGCAGTATGGAGGACAATTCATGTAGAATTCTTTCTTCCTATCCCCTGTAATCCCCCCACCTAGTAAGGAATTAGTCATTTCCCCCTCCATTCTCCCCAGCCATCTCACCTTTCCCACAGAACTGTTCCTCCACATACAATCCTTTTCACCAAGACACACACGGCCACACCATGGCTTATCCTGCTCTCACCTTCTAACGCTCTGTCTGCTACTCCTCATCGCTGGCGATGTATCCCCAAATCTTGGCCCTCCTCATCACATCCCCACACTCATTTCTAACACTCTGCCACGATCTTCCACACGTTTTTGCAACCCTGTCAACCTCATACCTATCCATCCACACCCCCCTCCCCCAGTCCCCCTACCCGGAGCACTATGGAACGCACGCTCCGTCTGCAATAAACTGTCATTTGTCCACGACCTCTTTATCACCAACAAACTCTCCTTCCTTGCCATCACTGAAACCTGGCTCACCCCCTCTGACACAGCCTCTCCAGCTGCGCTCTCCTATGGCGGATTTCATCTTTCTCACACCCCTCGCCCCAGCAACAAACGTGGTGGAGGAGTTGGCTTACTCCTGTCTGATACCTGCTCCTTTACCCCTATTCAAATTCCACCCTCCGCTGCTATTCCCTCGTTCGAAGTGCACTCCGTCCGCATCTATTCCCCTCCAACCTCCAACTGGCTGTCATTTACCGCCCCCCGGAACTAGCCATCTCCACCTTTCTCGACCACTTCACCACCTGGCTACTCCATTTGCTCTCTGCTGACATCCCCACCATCATCATGGGCGATTTCAACATCCCCATTGACACTGCCACCCCGGCTACCTCTAAACTTCTTTCGCTCACAGCTTCCCTTGGCCTCACTCAATGGTCCTCTGTGGCCACTCACAAAGGCGGTCACACGCTGGACCTTATCTTCACCCGTCTCTGTTCCCTCACTAATCTCACTAACTCCCCACTCCCCCTGTCTGACCACAACCTACTGACATTCTCTTCCCTCTCCTCTGTTAGTACGCATCCCCCACTCCACAAACTCACCCACCCTCGCAGAAATCTCAAACACCTCAATTTACAATCGCTCTCTGAGTCCCTCCTCCCTCTCACAGACATAGCCTCACTTAATGACACAGATGCTGCTGCCACATTTTATAACACCACAATAAAAACCACACTTGATTCGGCTGCCCCCCTCATGCAGAGCAAAACTCGTACAATCAACAGGCAGCCCTGGCTGACCGGCCTGACCAAAGAACTGAGACGGGCTTCCAGGGTTACCGAGCGGAGATGGAAGAGAACCCACTCCATCGAGCACTTCAACGCATACAAGCAGTCCCTTGCCAGCTTCAAGTCCACGCTCTCTGCCGCAAAACAAACTTACTTTGCATCTCTCATATCCTCCCTGTCTCACAACCCTAAACAGCTCTTCAACACTTTCAATTCTCTACTCCATCCCACAGCACCTCCTCCCTCTCCTCTCATTTCTGCCGAAGACTTTGCCTCCTTCTTTAAGCAAAAGATTGATACTATCAGAGAAGGCTTTGGCCCGCAGCCCCCAATGCCCCTCTTAGCCACTCAGCCCTGTTCTTCCAAAACCAGCTTCACCACCATGACAGAAGATCAGCTCTCCACTCTCCTGTCAAGATCACACCTCACCACTTGCGCGCTTGACCCACTCCCGTCCCACCTCATCCCTAACCTTGCCACAGTCTTCATCCCTACTCTCACACACCTCTTCAACCTTTCACTTACAAATGGTGTCTTTCCTTCATCCTTCAAACATGCCTCAATCACCCCGATCCTCAAAAAGCCCTCCCTCGACCCATCCTCAGCGTCTAGCTATCGCCCGATATCTCTTCTCCCCTTCGTCTCAAAACTACTGGAACAGCATGTATATCTTGAACTGTCCTCCCACCTTTCCTCCTGCTCCCTCTTTGACCGGTTACAATCAGGCTTTCGACCGCATCACTCAACTGAAACTGCCCTAACTAAAGTCACCAACGACCTACTAACCGCCAAGAGCAAGCGACACTACTCTGTCCTCCTTCTCCTGGACCTGTCTTCTGCCTTTGACACCGTAGACCATTCCCTCCTCCTACAGATTCTCTCATCTCTTGGCATCACAGACTTGGCCCTATCCTGGATCTCATCATACCTAACAGACCGAACTTTTAGTGTCTCCCTCTCACACACCACCTCCTCACCTCGCCCCCTGTCTGTCGGTGTTCCCCAAGGCTCAGTCCTAGGACCCCTACTCTTCTCCATCTACACCTTCGGCCTGGGACAGCTCATAGAATCCCATGGCTTGCAGTATCACCTCTACGCCGATGACACGCAGATCTACCTATCTGGACCTGACCTCACCTCCCTACTGACCAAAATCCCACAGTGTCTGTCTGCTATCTCAGCCTTCTTTTCTGCTCGCTTTCTCAAACTGAACATGGACAAAACAGAATTCATCATCTTTCCCCCACCTCATTCTACCCCTCCACCAGGCCTATCCATCAATGTCAATGGCTGCTCGCTTTCCCCAGTCCCACATGCTCGGTGCCTTGGGGTGATCATCGACTCTGCCCTCTCTTTCAAACCACATATCCAAGCCCTCGCCACCTCCTGCCGCCTCAAACTCAAAAATATTTCCCGGATCCGCTCATTCCTCAACCATGAAACCACAAAAACACTAGTGCACGCCCTTATCATCTCCCGCCTCGACTACTGCAACCTCCTACTGTCTGGCCTCCCCTCTAGCACTCTGGCACCACTCCAGTCCATCCTACACTCTGCTGCACGACTAATCCACCTGTCTTCCCGCTATTCCCCAGCCTCCCCACTATGCCAGGCCCTTCACTGGCTTCCTATTGCCCAGAGGCTCCAGTTCAAAACCTTAACCATGACATACAAAGCCATCCACAACCTTTCTCCTCCATACATCTGTGACATGGTCTCCCGCTACCTACCTACACGCAACCTTCGATCCTCTCAAGATCTCCTTCTCGACTCCCCCCTCATCTCTTCTTCCCACAACCGCATACAAGACTTCTCCCGGGCTTCCCCCATACTCTGGAACTCCCTGCCGCAAAACATCAGACTTTCACCAACAACGGAGACCTTCAAGAAAAACCTGAAGACCCACCTGTTCCGACAAGCCTACAACCTGCAATGATCCTCAGTCTACTGAACCATCGCACGACCAGCTCTACCCTCTCCTAGTGTATTCTCACCCATCCCTGTAGACTGTGAGCCCTCGCGGGCAGGGTCCTCTCTCCTTCTGTACTTGTGTGTCCCTTGTCTAGCACATGTTTATTGTATCTGTCTATATTTTTCCCTTTTCATATGTAAAGCGCCATGGAATAAATGGCGCTATATAAATGTATAATAATAATAATAATAATAATAGAATGCTAATTTGCTACTGATCTCCCACATCATCTGTCATGTTGGGTAATCCGGATGGAAGGAGGAGGGTTCTAGGCTGCAGCCTTTGAATAGTCCTGCACCCTTACCTCTGCTCAGCACAATAACCCAATTATACAGCCACCTGTCTTGTAATTTGTGTTGGTCTTGTACCAGGACAATGTAACAAGTTCATAACTCATTGTTGGAATCATTGTGTCTCTAGTTTCTTTATTTAGTAACCCTAATGCTTAGTAATTGAACTGGAGGCTTTTGTTATTAAGTCACAATGTTTATTAGACTATTTTATTGCACTTTGATGGAAAATCTCTGCGAGTAATGAAACCTGCTGGACAGAAATATTTGTAACGTGACGTTTTTCAGGAATGTAACAGCAGGTGATAAGTAAAGAAAACGTCACACATGAATTGTGGAATAATCTTGTTAAATGTTGTTTTTTTTTTATCTAAACTTTTGAGTTACTCAATTTTTCCTTTTACATTAACAAACAGAGCTAACGGCAGATTTTCTTCCTCCAGTCTGCAGTATTCTGGGAGTTGGGCTTACAGTTGCACAGGAGAAACCCTCAACAGTATTGCTCATCTCATTTCATGATTTTCAGCGTTTGGTGACCAATAACCACTCACTCATTTAAAGGGAAACTGTTACTAGCTCACCAAATTGAGTTACTTTGTAAAAATCTCCTAGATCCCCTGATTGCAGCTCTTTAATGCAGGACAAAACATTACTCTATTGCTATAATATTCACATCTGTTGCTTTTGGAGCGCAGTATGTGAAATCTCAGCTTGTAAAGAACTGGGCGTTTCTTCAGAGTCTTCTCCCTTCTCCAAAGCTGCCAATCATAGCTCAGTAGCTGATCTGGCTGTTTTGGCACTGCTGAGCTATGACTGGCAGCATCTGGCAGGAAGGGTAGAACACACACGCTCTCAGTGAATACGCTGAAGAAACACTCAGATGGACTGCAAAGCAGAGATTTCACATAATGCGCTCTTGAAGAAACAAATGAGAATATCTGTGCAATGGAGGGACATAACACAAAATAGAAAAGAGCAGCAGAATCAGTAGAGCTCAGGGATTTTCACAAGATATTTAACCCAATTTTTGGAGAAATTGAAAGGTCTACTTTAAAATATTGAACTAACTCTCCCAAGACTATGGCTAGTGAATGATACCTACTGCTCATGCAACTTGTCTGGCAGGTATGTGCATTGTGCTACGTCATCAGTGCAGCTCACCTCCTCATGCAGAAGTAAGCAATGCTGGACTATCCTTTTAAGTACCAAATGCAGGTGGGTGATATCATGAAGACTATTTGTAACTAGAAAATTAGGCTAAGCTAGGACTGAAAGATCCATCCAATTAACAGCCATAACAAAGATGACTCATGCCAATGGTGCACATACACCTTGGATAGCTGTTAGTCAGCTGTTTCTCCTGACGTCCCATACTCCTGCGTGCTTTGTTTGGCCGAGCATTCATGAGTTCAGGAAAGGGGTAGTGGAGTAAGCTGCTGCTAAACACTTCTGGCGGTAGCTTATATCCTGGGAGAAAAAAAATTAGGAGTTGAAATTCAACTGGCCGATCATTCTCTCCGCTAACATCTGTCTGGTGAGAGTCAGGATGCCTCAGCAAATTAGTCATCCGGTACCACCAACGTCAGCAAGTTTGGGCAACTTCAATGTGTTTGGGGTCCTTATAGAGGTTGTGTTACACCTACATCTTAACACCTACTGTATGTGCAGGATGGACAAACATAACTAACAATGTAACTCAAAAGAAGAAAACTCTTAATGAAAGTCTTACTATATAGAGTAAAAGCTTCTCATGTAAATCTCAGTTCACACTGGCATCATGGCTTCCTTACTACAAGAGCTATTTAGAGGAACAAATCCTATTGATAAATAATGGGATTCACTAGTTTATCTTTATTTTTTTAATGGGTAGAAGGGCACAACAAAGAACCTGCTGAAAGGAACCTAAGACCAGTGTGCAGTGTGGACAGGGCCTTACTGCATGAAAACAGATTTACTCTTCACTGCATCCTGAAGATTAAAATGTTCCTGAAAGGCAAAACAGCTGTCCCTCACTGAATGTGTGATGACTTGTTTATTCACAGTTACTGATGCACATTCGGCAACAGCTGAAAGTTATGCTCCAAAACACATACCGTAATAACAAATCCATCAACATCAAATGTTTGATGGTTTCCAGAGCGCAATGGGAGAATAGCTGGCCATACACATTAGATTAATGCTCAGCCAACAGCTATATCTACATCCCACAGTCGGATGAGGCACTGAATGTGCTTTGAATGGGGAGAAAGGAGTAAGCCACTGGCACAGATGGAGGAGAAAGGAGTTTAGTGGCACATCATTTGAAAATTGGGAGAGAGTCGAGAGGACGCCTGTGCATGAGATGAGTGGCAGGACCTGCTAAAAAGGCAGATTTGGCCAACAAGCAGTATGGTCAGCTTGTAGAACTTAACCTCCATTAGGCCACATTCCCACCTTCAGTATTTGGTCAGTATTTGTAAGAGAAAACCAGGAGTGGAACAATCAGAGGAAAGTATAATAGAAACACGTCACCACTTCTGTATTTATCACCCACTCCTGGATTTAGCTTACAAATACTGATGTAATATACTGATCAGTTACTGAAGGTGGTAACATGGCCTTAGATTGTACGCTCTTGTGAGCAGACCCTCACTTCATTGTTCGAGTTGATATTTAGTCTGTTACCTAGTAATGTTTGTACATGTGCCTTCTGAATTGTACAGAACTGTGGGATATGTTTGGGCTATGTTACAGATTATCATGAAGACTGATAAGTGAAAACATGCTGTTGTATTCTATGAAGGAAACAGTACTGAAAGACACCTTAAATATTCCTTTATGTTAAACAAAGTATAGTTAAAGAATAAGTCACCCACCGTGCAGTGAATGATCAAATCTGTCCTTTGTATATAATGGGTGCAGTTTTAAATACTGCTGACCATCAGGATTTTAAGTGTTTGATACTTATGGAATAAAATGTGAAGATTTTATCTATTTTTTGGATGTGCCAATCAACTTTATTTTTCTTGGACAAGTCTAGTTAATATTGTCAGCAAAACTGATTGTCATCTAATTTAAGTACATTTTAAGAGATAGTCTTAGGCTACGTTCACACGTTGCATTTTACTGCAATTTTTATGAAAATGCATGCAAATTGAAAGCTGTGTTTTACAATACTAGCAAAAGCTAGGAGATTTCAGAAATGTCATGCACACACATTGTTTTTTTTATCCTGCCTGAATTGGAAAACGGCTGCGTTTTTGAAAACTGCTGCATGTCACTTTTTGCTTGGTGGAAAAAACGCTGAAAAGAGTAAGAGCAAGTGCAAAAGCGCAGCAAAAACGCAGACATCAGGTTTTTCTGCATTTTTAGTGAAAAAAACGAAAGTACAGCAGTATGGGAAACCTATTTATTTTTATGATTTTCCCAAGTTTAAACCATAATGTCTTGTCCTCACCTGAGAATGGCAGACGGTAAGCATTGGCCAACCAAGGTATGACACTGAACAATATCTGATCAACTCAAGGGGCCGACCAAAGTGTGAAAGTAAACAGTGTCCTACAAACTGAATACTGTGCCAATGCCTTAGGTAAGCTATTCCTGACCAAATCATCTTCCACGCTGTTACATTTTTTTTTTTCATGAACACATATGAACGTTTTTGTTCAGAACAGTCACTAATTTTTTCAGACATAAAAATCTTTTTCCCCTAAATAATTTGATCAAATTGCCCTTTTCCCAAAAATGGATAGTTTCACATATGTCTTACATTGGTGACCTGTGTTCATGCTTTTGTGGTGGAAGCAAAGATGAACTTTGAGATCCTGCTTTTTGTAGGCAGCTTATTTACTGCCAAGAGTGCAGGTTTTGCCTGCAGAAAAAAAAAATGCAGCAAAAACTCAAGGTGTGAACATAGCCTTATTAGGGCATTTTGCTGTCAGAAATGGAGCTCCAGCCCAAGACCCTCATGTATGCGTAGAATGACACCCAAGGATGCCTGTAGATTTCTCTGCCGATAGCAGCTGATCCCAGGACTCTTCGATCTCAGGGTTAGAACAACCCATTGATGTTCTCACCCTAAATAATACAGCAGCTATATCATGCATATATTAAAGAGCACAAGGAGTAAAGACACTTGTAGCATGCATAAATATTGGATAACAATTGCATAGGAATTCTGTTTTAATTAAGAATTAGTAACTCCACACTTAACTTTGAACCAAACGTTTCCATGCCTTTTAGAATTAATAAACCGTAAGCTGTGCTTATAAAAAAGTGACAGCCACATGCAGGTTTGTTCTGTTACCTTTGACCGAGGAGACTGTGTCTGCTGCCTGGATGTGATTTTCGTTAGCACAGAGGGTTGTGATACAGTGGATTGACAAAGTAAAGATGGAGAAATGCACTCGCCATGAAAAGGAAGACTAGAAGAAATGTGGGGAGGAGAATGTGCGGGAAACCTTTGCTTTCCAGAAGAAATGGAGGCGTTCTTAAATATTTAGAAAAGAATACATCTCAAAATCAAGGCACAGAAGTATCCGGAGTATTCCTATCAATAAGTTTAATTTAGTGTCCTAATCCTCATATCACCTCATTTAGGGATGTAGGGTCCAAATTAGAAGTTTGCCAAAAAAAAAGTGGTTAAGAAAAACAAGCATCAGAATTGACTACATGCATCGGGATAAAACATACAAGACGTAATGAGCGGAGATCTCACAATATATGGATTGTACTGTAAGACGCCACAAATAGCAGCTTTGTGAAAAGAACATTTACACCAGCATGACTGAATAGCAATGTCATCAAAACCAACACAAACAGATTGTGCGGTCACAGGCAGGTGCTGATCAAGGGCCTAAGCAGACAGTGTGCTAACTAGGCAATATAATACAATTTTAGGATGCATATTGTTAGATTTCTTAAATCGCTTACTTTTTGATGAACTCAAGTAGTTCAGTAGGTGATGACCTGACACTGTGGCCTGACATATCTGCCTAACCTGTGCAGTTAAATATATTATTGGGTTTACTATAGTCATTTTCACTTTGGAATAGACTGAAAATAAACAATATAACAGGACACTGTTGGAAAAACGCACAAGACAGCATGCAGCATCTTGATCTTAGTAACTGAATACCTCTGAATTGATACCGGGCGAATACTCTTCATGACATACAATAGGTTGCGCTATGCTTTCTACTGGTTGCTGTAGGTTTTCACATTCACCAGCTTCTTCGATGTAGAGTCTTGGCTCTGTTTTTGGTTCACATCTAGAAAACCCTGACTCTTGACATGCCAGTTGACTTCCTTGGATTATGGACATTAGTTCTTGACAGATCTCCTCTTCTTGTTCATCACCGTACGTTGTGTTCATTGGCGAGGATGGCGCTGGTGCACACCCTGAAAGAGCCAGTTTGTTTCCAAGAGTCTCAGGTATAGTAATATGATCTGTACATCCTTCTGTTGCTTGGTTCATACTTATTTGTCCATTTGAATTTGTCTGGTCCAAGTATTTTCTCTGTTGTTCCATCAGACTACTATCAGAATTAGTTGAAGGCATAGAAGGGACCTCAAGCTGCTGAATTACAGGAGAGGAAAGTGTTGTGTCAGGAAATGGAGACGGTATGGTATTATGATGACAACTTGAAAGGGTCTCTGGTGATGCAATAGGAACAAAATGACCGTCTTTAATTCGGGAACTTATATCTCCTGAGAACAACTGTTCAGGCTGTAAAATGGTTAATGGCAAGGATGTAGGCTTCTCTACAACAGGAAAGAAGTGGTCAGGGAAAGGTGAAGGAGTAGTGATAGGAGTGGTAGAAGGTGAAAAGCCGACAGTCAGTGACAACCATTCACTGGTCACAACTTCTAAGTTCCCCTTACTAGAGTCTGTACAAGAGGATGAGTCTGCTCTGAGAGTAGCGGGTGGAGTATGGGGTCTCTGAGATGAAGATAACTTTAGAAATAAAAGATAGGTTAAGAATCAAAGAAAAGAAAACAAATACTGTAATGAAAAAACAGAAAAAGTAATTCAAAGGATATGACAAAATATAGAATTGTGCAGGTGCACATGCCAAACACTATTAGCACATGAAACCAAAAGAGTGAGAGAAAGCAATGTGTAAAATGTAATGGCATCTGCTGATAGACCGGATTCTAAATGTCAAACATGGAGAGAAGTCGGAGTCATCCTAGTCAAAGCAGCAGTGTGACTTTCACGAGCGAGTTATGGGATTCCTCTGTGCAAATGCTAAACTGCACTGTGTCTCACTGTAGTGAAGCAGGAACCAAATACGCATCATAATTTCAGTACTTCATCAAATCTAGTCACTAATCAACCAAGAACAATGCACTGAGAATTACAGCATAAGTATGGGTATACAGAAAAAAACATATCACAGTTTTCTATAATGTATACTTATAGTTCATTCACAGAACAGCACTCATTTATCAATCCAGGATAGAGCGCAGGTTTGTGGTCTTTGTAGGAAGTCGTTGCAGCAGCCATTGCTCTGGTCCCTGCGACACTCGTATTTAGATTCAGAAGCAATGGTGCAACGTCACTATGGCCAGAACGTCACCACAGGCCGAAACGATTAGTTACTGTTCCATTATTTCATTGTGAACAATAATTAGCTAATCTCTGAATCTTTAAACAGAAGCATGAGGAGCATTGGAAATTGACTTAGGTTTAAATTGCTATAAGGGGAACTTTACTTATTTTCAGAAAACCCAATTGTCATTTTTTATTAAATCTGCTTTAGGGTGTTCACTCTATGGCACGGGTGGGGAATCTTTCTTCCAAGGGCCATTTAGATATTTAAACCATCCTTCGGGGGCCATACAAATTGTGCACTAACTGCACCCACAAAGTACATCCTGACTCTGGCACTGGTGTCAGGATGTAATCTTTCATTGCACGCGCCTCAGTGCATTGTATTAGTAGAGTTTTTACACTGCTTTTACACTTTTCTTAAGTTCACCCAGCAGAGTTGAACCTTCAATCTCTTGTACAATACACTGCAAGACTTGTGTTGCAGTGTACTGTAATTTTGTTTTCCTTGTAGGAGTATTAACATGACAGAAGTGGACACTTCAGTAGGCCACCTAGCCCACCCATCAAACGTCCTGGATGCTGCTACTTTTGTCTGACTGCAGCAGTTACAGTCAGCTCCCAGCTGTATATAACACTGGAGTATGGAGCGGTCTCAGCTCCTGAGCCCACTCCACACATCTTGTTTGCACATATCCCGTACATTTGCTGTGGATTTGTAAAGGGATTCAAAGAGTTTACTGTTGCGTGTAAAGTAGAAAAGGATCAGTGTCACTAATATACTTTAAGAAAGTTGTTTCAATTTCAAGATCTCATCAGTCCATGACAACTCAACTGTGAGCACTGTTGCAAGTGCTGACATTGGAACATTCTCCACAGAAGAGGAGCTGCCGACAATCAGGACTGACAATTCTGAACTTTAAAGGGGACCGGTCATGCCAAAAAACGCTATTAACCTGCAGATATGGGGTTAATCTGCAGGTTGATAGCATTCTAAAGCCGTGTGGCCGCCGCAATGAAAGCCTAGTTACTGGGAAGATATTAAATGTATTCCGTCTGGTAGCCTCGGGCCTTCAGTCATAGAGGTGTGGTCAGCACAGCTTCAATCACCGCTCAGCACATAGTGAGTGGTGGATATTAAACACTGCACTGACTGACAGATGGCCCACCAGTGCCTCTGTGTAGAGCGAGTTATCAGGGGTGTGGTTACAGCTGCCCCTCGCTACGTATTGAGCAGGGACTGAAGCGGTGTTGGCCGCGCCTCAATGACAAAGCTGGAGCCTGCCGGGAGAAATAAAGTTCCCTTCTTCCCAGTAGCCGGGCTCTCAGTGCGGCAGCCACACGGCTTTAGAACGCTACCAACATGCAGATTAACCCAATAATTGCAGGTTAATAGCATGTTTTGACAGGATAGGTTTAATTTAAATAAATTAAAACAACTTTTTCGAGCAGGACAAATCAAGAATATCTTAAAAATATCATTGGGAATGGGCTATCATTTCACTAGTTCACCGTGTGTCCAGGACTCATAGCATGCTATTATATACTAATTTATACAGATTTGTGACTTCTTCCCAAATGTAACGCTCCTGGCATACAGAGAGGCCTTCTGCTTGCACTACTGACAAACAAAGATGTGAACTGGTAACAGATCATCGAGTACAGTATTTAATTTTAGAAGTTTGACATCCTAATGTCAGTCACCAGTATTAGAACTTACAGCAGCCATGTTGGAGGGCAGGACACCAGTCACTTAATGTATTGTACACTGTCTACTGGCAGGATCCTGATACAAGTATAGTGTGAGAGTACAAAAAAAAAATTATATATATACACACATACATATATATATACACACACATACATTACATATATATATATATATATATGCATGTATGTGTGTATATACTATATATATATATATATATATATATATATATATATACATATACATATATATATATATATATATATATATATATATATATATATATACACACACACACATACAGTGGTTATGGAGAGTATTCAGCCCCTTAAACATTTTCACACTGTTTCATTGCATCCATTTGGTAAATTCAAAAAAGTTCATTTTTTTTCTCATTAATGTGCACTCTGCACCCCATCTTGACTGAAAAAAGAAATGTAGAAATTTTTGCAAATTTATTAAAAAAATAAAAACTGAAAAATCACATGGTCATAAATATTCAGACCCATTTCCTTGTGATCCTCCTTGAGATGGTTCTACTCCTTCATTGGAGTCCAGCTGTGTTTAATTACACAGATAGGACTTGATTTGTAAAGGCACACACCTGTCTATATAAGACCTTACAGCTTACAGTGCATGTCAGACCAAATGAGAATCATGAGGTCAAAGGAACTGGCCAAGGAGCTTAAGGGTATGCCACACTGAACAATATCGCTAACGGGATCGCTAAAAAACGTCACTATTTAGCGATCCCGTTAGCGATGTTGTAGTGTGCGGCAGCTGCCAGCGACGAGCTTCCTGCTGTGATCTCGCTCGTCGCTGGAATCGTTCCGGACCCTATTTTCTCGTCGGCGCTCCCGCTGGGTAAGTATATATCGCTAGTGTGGCACCTTTTCTTAGCGATTTAGCGGTACTTTTGTACCGCTAAAGTCGTTAAGAAGATCGCTAACGGCGATAGCGTCGTTAACTATATCGCTAAATGTGGCCGCACTTAGCGATATAGAAACAATCCCGCTAGCGATCGCATTAGTATGCGTCGTTATCGTGATCGCTAGCGGGATTGTTTAGTGTGGCAGTACCTTTAGAGACAGAATTGTGGCAAGGCACAGATCTGACCAAGGTTACAAAAGAATTTCTGCAGTACTCAAGCTTCCTATGAGCACAGTGGCCTCCATAATCCTGAAATGGAAGAAGTTTGGGACCACCAGAAGTCTTCCTAGACCTGGCCGTCCAGCCAAATTGACCAATCGTGGGAGAAGAGCCTTGGTGAGAGAGGTAAAAGGAGAACCCCAAGATCACTGTGACTGAGTTCCACAGATGCAGTAGGGAGTTGGGAGAAAGTTCCACAAAGTCAACTATTACTGCAGCCCTCCACCAGTCGGGCCTTTATGGCAAAGTGGCCCGACGGAAGCCTCTCTTCAGTGCCAGACATATGAAAGCCCACATAGAGTTTGCTAAAAAAACACATGAATGACTCCCAGACTATGAGAAATAAGATTCTCTGGTCTGATGAGACAAAGATAGAACTTTTTGGTGATAATTCTAAGCGGTATGCGTGGAGAAAACCAGGCACTGCTCATCACCTGCCCTATACAATCCCAACAGTGAAACATGGTGGTTGCAGCATCATGCTATGGGGGTGTTTTTCAGCTGCAGGGACAGGATGACTGGTTGTAATTGAAGGAAACATGAATGCGTTCAAGTACAGAGATATCCTGGATGAAAACCTCATCCAGAATGCTCTGGGACTCAGACTTGGCCCGAAGGTTCACCTTCCAACAAGACAATGACCTAAGCACACAGCTAAAATAACAAAGGAGTGGCTTCAGAACAACTCTGTGACCATTCTTGACTGGCCCAGCCAGAGCCCTGACCTAAACCCAATTGAGCATCTCTGGAGAGACCTGAAAATGCCTGACGGAACTGGAGAGGATCTGCAAGGAAGAATGGCAGAGGATCCCCAAATCCAGGTGTGAAAAACTTGTTGCATCATTCCCAAGAAGACTCATGACTGTACTAGCTCAAAAGGTTGCTTCTACTCACTACTGAGCAAAAGGTTTGAATACTTAAGACCATTTGACATTTCAGTTTTTCTTTTTAAATACATTTGCAAAAATTTCTACATTTCTGTTTCTTTTTCAGTCAAGATGAGGTGCAGTGTACATTAATGAGAAAAAAAATGAACTTTTTTGAATTTATCAAATGGCTGCAATGAAAAAAAGTGAAAAATTTAAAGAGATCTGAATACTTTCCATACCCACTGTATATATATATATACACACATATAAATACACACACACACATATATATATATATATATATATATATATATACATATATATACACACAGTTGTGCTCAAAAGTTTACATACCCCAGCAGAATTTTTGCCTTCTTGGCCTTTTTTTTTTTTCCAGAGAATAACATCACAACTTCTTCTCAACTCATGGTTAGTGGTTGGGTGAAGCCATCCATTTATTGTCAACAAAACTACTGTGTTTTCACTTTTTAAATCATAATGACAACCCAAAATATCAAAATGACCCTAATAAAAAGTTCACATACACTGGTGATTTTGGCCTGATAACATGCACAGAAGTTGACACAAATGGGTTTGAATGGCTACTAAAGGTAACATCCTTACATGTGACCTGTTTGTTTGTAATCAGTGTGTGTGCATAAAAGCTGAGTGAGATTCTGTGATCCAGACAGACTCTTGCATCTTTCATCCAGCCACTGACGTTTCTGGATTGTGAGTCTTGGGGAAAGCAAAAGAATTGTCAATGGATCTACAGGAAAAGGTATCAGTTTGACAATAAATGGCTTCACCCAACCACTAACCATGAGTGGAGAAAAAGTTTATATACATATAATCATCTAATTCTGTCTGTCTAAATCCCGCGTCGCTGATTGGTCGCGCCCGGCCGGACGCGACCATTCAGCGACAGGCGCAGTCCGACCGTGAATTGGCGCAGGATTTGAACCACACACGCCACCGCTATCGTCGGGAGATCAGTGGCGCTAGCCGCAGGTCATCTCCTGCCGCATGGAGGTCATCGGCGACGCAGCCAGGAGATGACAGGCGCCAGTCGGTCATCTCCCGGCAGCTAGCAGCGGAAGTACCATGACCGGCGGCCTCCACGTACTCCCCAGCAGCAGCCTTCACGTACTCCCCAGCAGCAGTAGCAGCAGCCTTTATATACCCCAGCAGCAGCAGCCTCCACATATACCCCAGCAGCAGCATATATATTTCAGCTGCAGTAAATGTGTACAAAAATATTTTGGGTTGATATTGTTAACATACATACATAAACTACATACATATTCTAGAATACCCGATGCGTTAGAATCGGGCCACCATCTAGTGTTTATATATATATATATATATATATAAAAACACACACACACATACACATACAGTCACACATGCATACACCTATACATAAGATATAAAATCATGGCCGAAGGTGTTGGCACCCTTGAAATTGTTCCAGAAAATGAAGTATTCTCCCAGAAAATTATGTATGTATTGGAATAATAATAAAAAAACCCCTGAAAATAAATGCAGATTTGATATAATTTCACACAAAACTGCAAAAATAGGCCAGTCAAAATTGTTGGCCACAACATAATATTTGGTTGCACACCCTTTGGAATAAATAATTGCAATCAATTGCTTCCTATACCCATCAACAAGCTTCTTACACCTCTCAACTGGAGTTTTGGACCACTCTTCTTTTGCAAACTGTTCCAGGTCTCTCATATTTGAAGGCTGCCTTCGCCCAACAGCAATTTTAAGATCTGTCCACAGGTGTTCAATGGGATTTAGATCCAGACTCATTGTTGGCCACTTCAGAACTCTCCAGTGCTTTTTTTCCATTCATTTCTGGGTGCTTCTTGAAGTATGTTTGTGGTGATTGTACTACTGGAAGACCCATGACTTAAGACACAAACCAGCTTTCTGACACTGGGTATCATATTGCGACCCAAAATCCTTTGGTAATCTTCAGATTTCATGATCCCTTGCACACAGTCAAGGCTCCCAGTGCCAGGAACAGCAAAACATCTTTGAACCTCCACCATATTTGACTGTAGGTACTGTGTTCTTTTCTTCGTAGGCTTCATTCTGTTTTCGGTAAAAAGCAGAATGAAGTGTTTACCAAAAAGCTATAAGTCTCATCTGTCCACAAGATGTTTCCCAGAAGGATTTTGGCAAACTGCCGTCTAGCTTTTTTATGTCTCTGTGTTAACAGTGGAGACTCCTGCCACAGTGATTAATTTCATTCAAATGTCCACAGATATTCAAGCTTTCCTTGAGGCCCAGGATGCAAAAGTGTCAGCGCAAACTATCTCAGGAACTTGATTGTGGCTACTTATACACCATCCAGACTACACGGTGTTGCAACCTTTCTGCCCTCCACGTTCAGGTAGATTAGCTACAGTGCCATAGGTTATAAACTTCTTGATTATGTTGCACACCATGGGCAAAGAAACATCAAAATCTCTAGAGATGGACTTGTGACCTTGAGATTGTTGATATTGTTTAAAAATTTTGGCTCTCAAGTCCTCAGACAGTTCTCTTCTCTCTTTCTGTTCTCCATGCTTAGTGTGGCAAACACAGACACACATTGCAAAGATTGAGTCAACTTCTCCCCTTTTTTATCTGGTTTTAGGTGTTATGTTCATATTGCCCACACCTGTTACTTGCCACAGGTGAGTTTGAAAAAGCATGTCATGCTTGAAACAAAGTTGTTTACCCACAATTTTGGAAAGGAGCCAACAATTTTGCCTTACACATTTTGGGAGTTTTGTGTGAAATTAAGTCCAATTTGCCTTTTCTTCTATGTTTTTTTTGTGTTGTTATAATGCTCACAAAGGAAATAAACATGTATAGAACAAAACATATGTCATAGCAATACATTTTTTGGAGTAATACTTCATTTTCTGGAACAATTTCTAGAGTGCCAACTCTTTCGGCCATGACTATATGTATAAATAATTTAAGGACGACTTGAAAAGCAGAAACCTTTAAATATTCCTACATCTGGTTTCCAGTGATCACAATGAAAAGATCTGGAAATTGCCTACAATTCATAAAACAAAAATAGTAAAAGTTTGGGAACTTCATACAAAGAAAGCTGGACCCTCCTCAGATGGCCATTCACACCAGATAGCTGTTCAGTCAAAGACCATCTCTCCTGAGCTCTTCATGAATATGCTTTTTTGAATGGAAAACAAGCTGTTGTTAGAAAACTGTGAAAGTTGGTTTTCTCCTAGAAAAACAAGAATTGTCCATGTTGCCCTAAAAAATTCCAGATTCTTCTTTCCCTTCACCTCATTTCATCTAACCTCTATGGCATGCTTTACTTTTCACTATTATGAATGTGAGGGAAAACTTGCTCCAAAGCTCCACCTGGCTGTTAAGTGTGTGCCTGCATATGTTCTGCCGGAAGATAAAGTTTGTGATATTGATATATTGTGCCTTGGATAAAGTTTGTGATAATTCCCATTTTCCCTACTTCATGACCACATTTGAACCTTTCATCACAAACCAAATTTTTATTTTCGTACACTTTTTTATTTATCACCTTCTCTTAAGAACCATAAACATTTTATTTCTCATACGAGGGCTTGTTTTTTGAGGGACAAGTTGTAGTTTTGAATGGCACCATTGATTTTGCTATGTAATGTACTGAAAAATTAGAAAAATAAAATGCAGTAAAATAAACTCTCACAGGTTTTGTTTTTACGCCCTTCAATGTGCATTAAAAGCGACCTGGAAACATGATTCACCAGGTCACTACGATTATGCCAATACTAATTTTTAGTTTATATATACAGGTGCTTCTCACAAAATTAGAATATCATCAACAAGTTAATTTATTTCAGTTCTTCAATACAAAAAGTGAAACTCATATTATATAGAGTCATTACAAATAGAGTTGAGTGAATATCTTCGGTTCCCCGCTTATTCGACAAGCTATAGAGCTTGCCGAATAAGCTACAGCGGGAACCCGGCTTTCTGGATCGCGCCGGATGAACAGCTGAACGCCACCGCAGCAGTATGTGTCGCGGCTGTGTCACAGTCACAGCACATGCATGGAGAGCCTGAGTAATTAATTCAGTAAATTAGAATACTTTATAACGCCAGCTTAAAAAATTATTTTAAAATCCGAAATGTTGACCTACTGAAATGTATGTTCAGTAAAGGCAGTCAATACTTGGTCGGGGCTTCTTTTGCATCAATTACTGCATCAATGCGGTGTGGCATGGAGGCGATCAGCCTGTGGCACTGCTTTATTATCACGTTTTATTCCACTTTATCCCAGTGGTATTCCACTTTATCCCAGTGGTAGGATGACAAAGCATAGTTTGCTACTTTTTTCGTGTTTATTTTTACGGCGTTACTGAAGGGGTTATTTAGTGTGACTCTAGATCGGGTTGTTCCGGACACGGCGATAAAAAAAGTATATTTTTGGCGTACATTTTTGGTTTATTAAAAAAAATGTACATAAAAATGTGTATTTATCAGTGTAATATTTTTATATATATATATATATATATATATATATATATACATATACATATACATATATATGTATATATATATATATATATATATATATATATTTGTGCTCAAAAGTTTACATACCCCAGCAGAATTTTTGTTTTCTTGGCCTTTTTTCAGAGAATATGAATAACACCAAAATTTTTCTCCACTCATGGTTAGTGGTTGGGTGAAGCCATTTATTGTCAAACTACTGAGTTTTCGCTTTCTAAATCATAATGACAACCCAAAACATCCAAATGACCCTGGTGATTTTGGCCCGACACAAATGGGTTTGAATGGCTACTAAAGGTAACATCCTCACCTGTAGCCTGCTTGCTTGTAATCAGTGTGTGCATAAAAGCTGAGTGAGTTTCTGGGATCCAGACATCTTTCATTCAGCCACTGACATTTCTGGATTGTGAGTCATAGGGAAAGCAAAAGAATGGTCATTGGATCTAAGGTGAAGGTAGTTGAACTGTATAAAACAGGAAAGGGATACAAAAAGATATCAAAGGAATTGATAATGCCAGTCAGCAGCATTTAAACTGTGATTAACAAAAGGAAAATCAGGGGCTCTGTAAAAACAAAACCACGGTCAGGTAGACCCACAAAAAGTTTGTCCACAACTGCCAGGAAAACTGTTCGGGATGCAAAGAAAAACCCACAAATAACATCAGCTGAAATACTGTACTCTCTGAAAACTAGCAGTGTGGCTGTTTCAAGATGCACAATAAGGAGGCACTTGAAGAAAAATGGGCTGTATGGTCGAGTCGCCAGAAGAAAGACATAAATACCGCAAAGTATCTTGCATACAATACGCAAAACAGCAGAGACAAGCCTCAAAACTTCTGGAACAAGGTAATTTGGAGTGATGAGACTAAAGAACTTTTTGGCCACAACCATTAACGTTACATTTGGAGAGAAGTCAACAAGGCCTATGATGAAAGGCACACTATTCCTACTGTAAAGCATGGAGGTGGATCGCTGATGTTTTGGGGATGTATGAGCTACAAAGGCACAGGAAACTTGGTCAAAGTTGAAGGAAAGATGAATGCAGCACGTTATTAGCAAATACTGGAGGCAAATTTGCAATCATCAGCCCGGAAGCTGCGCATGGGACGTACTTGGACGTTCCAAAATGACAACGATCCAAAACACAAGGCCAAGTTGACCTGTCATTGGAACCAGCATAACAAAGTGAAGGTTCTGGAGTGGCCATCTCAGTCTCCTGACCTCAATATCATTGAGCCACTCTGGGGGAGATCTCAAGCGTGCAGTTCATGCTAGAAAGCCCAGGAATTTACAGGAACTGGAGGCTTTTTGCCAAGAAGAGTGGGCAGCTTTACCATCTGAGAAAATAAAGAACCTCATCCACAACTACCACAAAAGACTTCAAGCTGTCATTGATGTTAGAGGGGCAATATACAGTATTAAGAAATGGGGTATGTGAACTTTTGATCAGGGTCATTTGGATGTTTTGGGTTATGATTTAAAAAGAGAAAACACACTAGTTTGACAATAAATGTCTTCACCCAACCACTAATCATGAGTGGAGAAAAAGTCTTGGTGCTATCATTCATATTCTCTGAAAAAAAGGCCAAGAAAGCAAAAATTCTGCTGGGGTATGTAAACTTTTCAGCATAACTGTATATATATTATAGACATATATATATATATATATATATATATATATATATATTTTTTTTTTTTTACTTAGTCCTTTTATGAAACTTTCACTTTTTTTTCTTATTTAGATGCAGGTATAAAGCATTGCAATGCATTATACCTATACTGAGAGCTTCTGACACTATACTGTGAGTACTGTGAGGATGGTCTCAAAGTGTTCCGTAGCTTGGTGACCTGGGGTTCGTCATAACAACCCCAGGTCACCATGGTAACAATCGGGCCCCCGTGATGGCGTTGCGGGGGAACCGATCTGAAGGCAGAGGGAGCTCCCGTCCCTCTGCATGCCTCCTGAATCTTGCAATCGCACTAGATTGCAGCATCTAGGGGGTTAACAGCCAGGGGCGGCACTGACACTGCTCCTGGATGTTTAGTACAGAAAGTCAGCCAATGGTGGCACCAAGCCTCTGCATGGATCGGGAAGGAGGTGCTGATATTTCAGCATCTCGCGCGATCATGCTGTGATCGGTCAGACTGACTGACTGATCACAGCAATTTGGGTGCGGGGACCAATGGCATGGGTCCCTGCACCTCTTCTCGTGCCTCTCAGCTGTCAGTGACAGCTCATGACCTGCTATGTCCGTCATTGGACGTAAAGGTGTTTAATGGCTCTAAATGTTTTATTTGCTTTTCTTTTCTTTTATTCCTTAAAGGGAATCTGTCAGTATGATAAACCCTCCTAAGGAGTCTATATGGGCAAGCAGGTTATAGAAATAAAATGCTACTTTGATATCTGCAATCCGATGTCTTATTCCAGAGAAATCCACATTTCTTTAGTATGTAAATGCATTGTTCAGGGCTATGGGCATGACCCTGATCTGCATGAGAATCTGCCTTCAGAGCTTATTTTAAATGAAAGGAGAAATTACCAGTGTGAGACATGTAATGACTGCTCTCCTGATTACACTGAAGAGTTAAGTGTGAATATAACGAACATATTTTCAGCTTCCATCTCACGAGCAGCTAGTGTAGGGGGAGGGACAGAACAGTAGAGCTGACAGCACCTTGAAAGGAGAGTTCTGCACCAAAGATCTGCTCTGCTGTACTATGTTAGTTCTAATCACACACAGCTCTGGTGAGATCTGGAGAGCAGAATGTCAGTCATTTCATGTCTCACACTGGTAATGTCCCATTTTATTTAAAATAATCTCTTGAGGCCGATCCTCAGGTAGATCAGTGTCCGGCCCATAGATCTTAACAGCTCATTTACATATTAAGAAAACGTGGATTTCATCAGATCACAGATCTCAAGGTATTATTTTATTCAGTGTCCTATGAACTGCAAGGCCATATAGATGGATTAGGAGGGTTGTTTCTATTGATAGATTCCCGTAAAAACAAATGAAACATTGGACAGTTGCTAATATACCACCTGCACATTCTCTCTAACAGGCAAAGGATATAATAAATCACATAACATCACTTTTTTAGGCACCACTAAATAATAAACTCTCCATATGTGTATACTTTCTCCAGATGGTAATGTAATCAGATACTGCAGAAAACAAAAGGTCTTTTACATTTATTCTCATATTAAATGTACACAACACTTAACTATTAACCAGAAAACTGCTCCCACCAATGTCACCGTCTGTATATGGTTCACGCATAATGGTTAGGATGCCATAAGATTATCACATAATGAAATAAGAAATAAGCTCAGGGATATGGATGGAAATATTTCTAGAAGGAAAGACTTACTGTGCTACTTGAATTATGTATCCTCTCAGTGGAATAATTCTGGTGACGTAACCTTTCTGGAGATACACCTGGACTCTTGGACGGACTCTTTCTTACAATTTCCACGTAGGACACTGGGAAGATGCCTTGTCTGCTGGTTCCAAGAATTTTACCTTCATACCAGTTTTGATCAACCTTCTTTAGAAGTGTCACCTTGTCACCCTGGAAGTCAAAATAGTTAGTATTGATGAGAAGCCTTTTTTATCAGGTTTAAGGGCAACCCTGTAAAGTGGAGTAAATGTTGATCACAACATTTGATGGGCAGACGGGACTGGTGAGATATGTCCAAGTCAAGTCACTTCTCCACTTTAGAGATTGAGAACTAAAAGCCTTTCCTATAGCTCCTCAGTTACAGTTCCATAGCTCCACATTCTGCTTCCATAGCCCTTCTGAACGGGACTTGGAGCCACACTTCTGCATTACCAGTCAGGGGCTCTCTTTCATTTAGTCTTGACGAACTGTCTGTGCAGAACACAAACTTGACAACCATAAACTCTCATTTTGGGGGATTTCATGCCCACTGATTAATCCTTTATAGGCTTCTTATAAACATCCTGATTAAAAATGCTACAGGTATGACAATGTCGTTTTAAAGGCTTTTTCCATTTGCATGGTAGAAACAACCAAGTAAGCTGGGTTTACTTTTCTGCTTAATTTTTGCGACTTTGGCTATCAATCATCCTGCAAGAAACTTGTTTAATAACGACTTTTATTACTTTATTCCTTGGTTATTAATTACTTCTATATTCTTGATACAGTAAAGATGTATATCTTTGTACCGTGTTAGCCAGTAGATAGAAAAATATTTAGAATTGAGAGTCCTCAGTGGTTGATACCTTTTAATGGCTAACTGAAAAGATGGTAACAAATTGCAAGCTTTCGAGACTACTCAGGTCTCTTCATCAGGCATAGACTAATACAACATCTGAAGAATCACATATTTATACACAAAATAGCACAGAAAAAATGCAATAGGTAGGACAAGTGACGTGAAGCAGAATAGTCATTATGGCAGAGGGATGAGCATAAATATTGGAACAGTTCATAGATAAGGAGTGTGAAAGTTTTATTACCCTCTGATTGGGGTCTGGTAATGTTTTGTGATGTTTTCACAGGGTATTTGGAGTAAATTCCTTAATTGATGTAGTAGGCCATAAATCCACGTGATAGGTTCATTCCAGCATTAAGAGTGTCAAAGGTCACCATCAATTTGTATTCGTAAATTCTTCTTTGTCTCAGAGATGTGAAATTGCCTCTGAGTACAAGTTGATGGTGACCTTTGACACTCTTAATGCTGGAATGAACCTATCACATGGATTTATGGCCTACTACATCAATTAAGGAATTTACTCCAAATACCCTGTGAAAACATCACAAAACATTACCAGACCCCAATCAGAGGTTAATAAAACTTTCACACTCCTTATCTATGAACTGTTCCAATATTTATGCTCATCCCTCTGCCATAATGACAGTTCTGCTTCACGTCACTTGTCCTACCTATTGCATTTTTTCTGTGCTATTTTGTGTATAAATATGTGATTCTTCAGATGTTGTATTAGTCTATGCCTGATGAAGAGACCTGAGTAGTCTCGAAAGCTTGCAATTTGTTACCATCTTTTCAGTTAGCCATTAAAAGGTATCAACCACTGAGGACTCTCAATTCTAAATATTTTTATATTCTTGGCAGACAAGACAGTGACAATAACCATGTGAGAAGATAAAACACGAAGAAAAAATAAATGGTTTTACATGCATTTCCCCACAAGACATATTTATCACAGATTCATAGGACATATCATATGATGGCATATTTTTCAATTAAAATGTGAGATTTTCCAGAAAATGTTTCAAAATAAGAACCAAAAAGCCCAACTGAGCAGAACAAAGTAAAGCCTTCAGCATCGCTGGCCTTATCCATCAGGGGACTCACCTTTCTCAGTGTTAGCTCCACATTTGTGTCAGCAGTGAAATTATATTTAGCTATTGCTTCTCCGATCTCTCGAACTTGTGCAGGAGGTGGGGGTCGTACTGGCTGTGATTTCTCAGTAGGATTTATTTTCTGTATAAAGAAATAAAAAAGGACTGTGAGATACCATATGCCCAAAAAGACAAAAGTTCTAAAAACATTGTAGGGATTCATGCTCTCAGGAAGGCACTAAGTAGAATTCACTTCAGCACTGACAGGGGTGTAACGATTGAGGTCACAGAGGTCGCAACCTCTACCAGGCCCGTGTGTGTGAGGGGCACGCTGATGCAGGCACAAACTTCAACTGGATGTGTATGTTCAGACGCACATTCAGCTGAAGTGTATTTCGACACAGACTCGCAGGGTCTGTGCACTGCAATACACGTTGCCGGCCAATCAGAGGCCAGCAGCTGACATCGACATGCATGTGACTCGAGGCACATGGTGGCGACGTCATGCAGTCCCGTCGCTTGCATGCTGAACTCAACTGCCGACTTTAGACAAAGACGCCACACGGGGAAGCAGAGGAAAGGTGAGAATCATTTATTTTTTTTATATGCATTAAAAAACAGTGGCAAAATGGGAGACATATATACCAGGATGTGGGATATATACCAGGATGGGGAACATGCATACCAGCACTGAGATCTCATCTCCCGAGATCTTGGTGCTGAGATCTCCATCTGCGCATGCGCCGCCTCCAGCAGCCATTTTCCCAGAGTCCACCACATAGGAAACCATGGAACTGCGGGGTTCTGGACTTTCACAAAATGTCGGCAAAGCCCCCACAGCACCAGACACCCGCAGCGGCGCGCCGCACATCCGAACACCCCTTCATCCCAGGCTGCGGCCTGCAGCAATGCTCCACTCTTGCCTCTTCCAGCAGCTACCCTGGGACCCTGCACCACCCCGGGTAAGCAATAAGACGGATGGATTATATGAAGCACCACCATTTTATTAAAAAAAAGTTTTTTTCCTATTTTTGTCCTCAAAATTTGGAGTGCGTCTTATAATCCGGAATGTCTAATATGGTATGCGAGTAAGCCAAAATACTTCTGGATAAGCATCTTGTGGACATATGAGACCAAAATAGAGTTTTTTTGGTGAAGCACATTATTCTACTGTATACCGAAAACAGAATGAGGCCTACGAAAAAAAGAACATAGTACCTACAGTCAAATATGGTGGAGTTTCAAAGATGTTTTGGGGTTGTTTTTATGCCTCTGTCACTGGGTAACTTGATTGTGTGCAAGGCATTAGGAAATCTGATGATTACCAATGGATTTTGGGTCACAATGTAGTGCCCAGTGTCAGAAAGCTGGGTGAGTTGGCGTCCTAGTTCATTGGTCTTCCAACACGTCAATAACCCCAAACATACTTCAAGAAGCACCCAGAAATGGATAGAAACAAAGTACTGAAGAGTTCTAAAGTGTCCAGCAATGAGTCTGGATCTAAATCTTATTGAACACCTGTGGAGAGATCTTAAAAGTTCTGTTGGTAGAAGGCACCCTTCAAATATGAGATACCTGGAGCAGTTTGCAAAAGAAGAAAATTCAAGCTGAGAGGTGTAAGAAGCTTTCTGATGGTTATAGGAAGCGACAGATTGCAGTTATTTATTCCAAAGGGTGTGAAACCAAATATTAAGTTGAGGGTGCCAACAATTTTGTCCGGCCATTTTGGGGTTTTGTGTGCAATGATGTTGAGTTTACCTATTTCTATCTGTTTTTTTGTGTTTTTACAATACACACACAGGAAATAAACATTTGTACAACAAAACATGTGTAATTGAAATAATTTTCTGGGAGCAATACTTCATTTTCTGGAACAATTTCAAGTGTGCCATCACTTTCGGCAATGACTGTATGTTCTAACAAACACAAAAAAAGTAGAGGCCTCATACTATGCACATTCAGAATCTGGAGAGATATTTTGCCACCTACACTGAAATGACCATCCTTCCTCCATACTGACCAGGATTTATTCCGCTTGTCATCTGGAGATAACTAGACAAGCTAGGACAGCTGGGCAATGTGCTTGAGTTACACTCTGGATGACTCCAGGATAAGTTACTAAATACATCAAGTGTAGTAGGTGTAAGGGATATAGTTTGGAATGGAAACTTGGTTTCTCAAATTAATACTAAATCTTAGTTTTTTTTTCCCTTCAGAAAACCACTTGTAGCCAGAAATAGCGATAACTATGGAGGCATCCACTATTCCCATGGACATTTCTATCACTTGTCTTTCTTTATTTCTGTGCTCATTTGACAGAATAGTTGTTGCTGAAAAGCCTTTCGCGCCTATAAAAGTTGCTTAATATAGTTGGGACACTCCCAAAATTAAAACTACTCAGCGGACCACAGGTCACCAAGTAGAGCTCTGTTGTGATTGTACCCTACATTCACCGACAACAAGCAGATCTCGTGAAAATACTGAGTACTAGAAAAAAAAAGCATATTATAAAATATCAGAATGACCAGAACCTTTTATTATTCAGGGATTATGTTTCAGTGACATAAAACAAGAAAATTCACATAGGCCTGTGAACAACTTTCTGTAACTTGGAGGAACAACTACAATGTACTAAGGGAGTCCCACAAACCTCAACGTAAGAAATTGGCAATATTCCCACTCGTCCGTGATGTTCGCCCTCGTACCAGTTCTTGTCTATTTTCCGGAGGATGTACACAGTATCTCCTTTTTTAAAGGACAGCTCTCTGTAAAATGAAGTAATATTCATAAAAAGCATAAATTGCATGTGAGGACAGTAAGACTGTGCTGGATGAGTTATCATCCCATCATAAGCTAAGCACTTACTTTGGTGTCTGAGCCTTGAAGTCATACACAGCTCTGGCGGGCTAGACATGAAAAAGTCAAAACAGAGGACTATTATGGAAGGTACGTTTTTTACATGTATAGAAAGTGTATACAAACATAGAAATGGACTGGAGTTTGTAAGCCTGAAACTCCCTCAGAAGGAGCTAAGAGGAGCACAGTCGAAGGGTTCGCAAAACTGCACGTATGGCTCATAAAATTACCAAAACATTCTCCCGAATAAAACTAGATCTAGCAATGATCTGCAGATAAATATCTCATGTTTATGGCTGTCTCTTTGGAAACTGCCCATATGAACGTTGGTATGAACTTCATTCCTGATAATTACCCAGCGTTAACCTGGTCTGCGATCAAATAAAAACACGTTCATTCATTATCGCAAAAAAAATTATCGGGAGCGCATTGTCTTATGCACAAAGAGGGCGTGCTGCCGACAGTAACGGAAAGGGTTTCATAGGAATGGCGGCACAAATAAATTGTATGAAACCTTCCTGATGCTGCAGCCAATTCATCTGCATAGGTAAAAAGCGCCTGGGTGAGGTCTATTATGTCCTATAAGGTGATATTTATAGAATCCTACACAATTCAGTAACATTATTTTTTTTACTGAGATCATATTTAGGACTTGTTCACACATCGGTATTTTTGGTCCAAGTGCTGTCCGTGAAAAAACAGACAGCATTCGGACTAAGGTTATTCAATGAGGCAGTGCAGATGAGAGATTTTTTTTACTGACTGATTCTGTGTGTCAAAAAAATTGCAGCATGCATTTTCTATTGTAAATTGGATGAGACTCACCCATTAAAGTCTATGGCAGTGTGAAAAAAAAAAAATTGGATCCCATACAGAGACACAGTATAGCATCAATTTTTTATGGATACATTGCAGTTCTGTAAGACAGGAAATTCTAAATGGTCCTGTAAATTATTAATTGCGGCTACTATAAAAAAAAAAAAGTTCTGTATGGATGACAAATGAGAAAAAAATCGTCTGAGTTTTCTGAACTAATCTCTGAACGATTTTTTATTAGGGGAGGTTCACGAGTGTATAAAAAAATCATTCAGAGCTTCAGCCGCAAAACTTTGATGAATTTTTTCTTCAACTGCCATCTGTGTGCTGTCCGTACGCTACGTGTTTTTTTTTACAGTAGCAGCAATTACAGGACCATTTACAGTTTCCCATATTACAGAATTGTAATGTATCTGTAAAATTCAGATATTATACTGTGGCTCCATATGGGATCCACATTTTTTGCGCACCCATAGATTTGAATAGGCGATTCTCATCCGATTTTCGGAAGAAACTAGTGCATGCGGCGATACTTTGACAGATTCAGTTAGTGAAAAAAAAATTGCTTAGGCCTCTTTCACACATCCGTTTTGTGCCGTCAGGCACCATCCGTCCAAAACCGGAAAGGACGGACCCGGCGCTGATTGTGGAAAAACTGATGCAACGTATCAGATTTTTTGCTGGATCTGTCCTGAAATTTTCAACCCGGAAAATGCAGGTACGCATGTCTGGACCGAGGCGAGAGAGAGAGAGAGAGACCTTGGTTTCCAGAATCCGGATCAGGCTTTTGCCGGATTGCACAAAAGATGGGTCCGGCACCATAGACTTGTATTGTTTGCGCCCGCCGGATGCGCCGCTTCAGGCGTTCCCGGCGGGTGCAGCAGAAAAAAAAAAACGTTGCAGTGTCCGTTTTGTCCGGCCGCCGGAATGTACATTTCCGCCAGATCCGGAAAAAAAACGGACGCAACGCAAGGACATCTGGTACTAATGATAGTCAATGACAAAAAAACGCATCCGGCGGTTTAAAAAAAAACGGATGTGTGAAAGAGGCCTTATCTGTGCTGCCCCTTTGAACATAGGTCCGAGTATAATAATTTTTTTCCACTGATAGAACTTGGAGCGAAAGCACGGTCTGGTGTACGATCCCTTAGGGTGAATAACCAGTTTAGGTCCAGGATTGTACAGAATGGAAGTTACCTCCTTTTCTCGTACTGCCCTCCTTGCAGAACTCTTGCTCACATCAGTGAAGGCTGATGAATAATTTCTTGGAGAATCTTGATCCACTATAAAAACAGAATATTATTAAGTAAGATGAGCTCTTATTTATGTTTTACGGTTTCTGACACTTCGATATCTATGATAACTTCATAGATCTCCTACTTACTGCATATCCTAAATGTGCAGTCTATTTTAAGTGATGACACGCGCCCCGATCTTCCACTACATGGTAGGTATGCTGCTCTTAGCCCTCATGGCGGTCAATGCATTCCTGAGCAGTGACTTCACTGCAGCCTTCCCTGTGCGGAAGGCTTCATCTAACAGGCACAGTGTGCTCCAATACTCTCATGCGCTATTTTCTGCTCACGTATCTGTTGTAAACATTAACTCAACCAACAGTGTGGATGTTAAACACAGATGGACACGGATGGGTGCATCACCTATGGGATGTCATGCCTTATATACACATGCATGGAACAACTGCATGCAAAACAAACTTACGAGATAAAATACCTGATCTTAGATTTACGCTACTTTTTATAAACCTGTGCTTTTCTGGAGCACTTATAGTTCATAATCTTGAAAGACGCTAGCAGAATATTTATTTGACCGTGTTTTTGGTACAATGCTGATTAACCCGCAAATTGTTAAGACTGTGAAAACCTCTCACAACATTTGGTTATTCTGGTGTATTCCAGAAGTGTACCTCGCGTTTGAGAGAGGAGTCAGCAGACAGACCCTACATGTGCCACATACATTTAGGTCATCCTCCTGGTCTACACTTTATAAAGTGTCTGGTTTACCCCTTGTGAGGGATTGCTGAAGGCGAGTACAAGCAGCAGGAGGTGACCAGAAGGAGCTCCAACCCTGACCGAACACCAAGACAGGGTATTTATAAAGTGCACGACAATCTTATTGAGTAAGGTCATGTAAACGGCATGTCTTGAAAGTGTAAAGAAAGTGAACTGGACAGACGTAATGTATGATTGACATGTGCACCATATTATTATTCAATGGACATAACAGGTAGAAATAAATGACTCGGAATTTACAGGCTATAAATATTTTGCTTGTTTTAAGACAACTTAAATTCGAGTCAGTGATAACGCCCCACAGATTTTCTCTGACCGCCATCATCTGTGACAACTTCGTGCATTAAGCAGCAGTGGGCATGCATTGACGTCTCATCTGGTGTGGTAAGCACCATCTTGGCACTGTGTACTAATCCCTGGTTGTGGTGTAGCCATGTGTCCTGCTCTATGCCTCCCTTGACATACAAAGAACACTGCGCTTCTTCCGTGACCAATAGAGAAGACAACTATGTAAAATATATATCCGCATCACAAGCAGATATTATTGTACAGTGTCAGGAAAGAAGAACGGTCTAAGAGTGTCCATCCCTGCTTGATACAATAGGTGAACACAGATATGGGCAATTAGCCACAAATCTGGAGTAACAACAACTGACTCCAAGTTATCTGAAGAACATACAAAGTATTTTCAATACATTTAAATTGCAAAGTGATTTATTTTTACATGTTCTATCCATTGACTAGTCTAATTTTTCGTGGGATAACCCCTTCAAATAGAATTGTCATGCTTTTTCCTTGGCATTACTTTCTGTGGAACATTAAAGGGGTTGACCACTGCTCAGACAAAAGTTTCAGAATCCCCATGTTTCCCAAGTATAATAGTAACACTTATCACCTCCGGTGCTGGCTCCGTTCCAACTGTGTCTCCCGGGGCTTGCGTGGCATGGTTATGTCATGTGATCTCTGCGGTCAATCATCGCTGGCTTCACTATCCTATAGACATAATTGACATCTGGAGAAACTAAGAGAGAAGCTGTCAGTTCCTCAGGATGTCTAGACACGAGCCCCGGGAGAGCCAGTGCCGATACTGCTGAAACGGCGCCAGTACAGGAGGAGAGTATAAGTGTTATTATTTTACTGGGGGGAACATAGGGATTCAGAAGGGCTTGTTTGAGTAGTGGACAACCCCTTTAGCTTTATAGCAAGCTGGACTATAGGGATTTCTAAACTACCAACTATGTTAACTAACTATAGTCATTTAGATACGGCAATTTTTAGTATCTGCAATTTATTGAACGTCCTATAGCCTGCTGGAGGGGACACAGGAATGCTGTAGAGAATTTCAGCTTCCATAACGTTACATTACACAATTAGATCTGTATTGATTGAATAGAATAGGTCAGTCATCAAAAAGGTCGTAAATGTAAGCAGAGTTTGTAGGCTTGCCAAGCTGATATAGTGATAGAAGAGGTAAAACTTGCCAAAAGAACTAAATCGATGGCGTACATATGAAAATTTTTTTGAAACAGAGATGAAGAGAAAGCAGGAAAGGTATAATGTTGGACTAAATGCTAACATTAGAGTATTATTTTTCCAATACTTTTGTATCAATCTGAAGTAGTCTGAACAATCCATCTGTTCCTACAACATCTCTGCGTCACAAATGGCTCCACAAATTTAGAAACTGGCATGAATGAAATGAGGTGGATACATTGTGAAATTTAGGGAAATGAGAGTGGAGCACCTTTGAAAGGATATGGGCTATCCTGGGAGTTGTTGTTGGTTGCATCCACATTCTGGTAAGAGGCACTGATAGGCAATCTTCCACAATCATTCTGATAAGGTGGGCAATGGATAGCACCATCCTGAGGCAGCTGGTAGTAAGATGGGTTAGGGGTGGATAAAGGAAATGCTTTTAAAGAAGAATTTCTTTCAGGAACATCTGGTAGAAGCTCGCTAATAAGTCTGTGCAGGATGCTGTTGTCGGGCAAGCTCCCACGCCTTTTCTCAGCTTTAATTTGGTCACAGATATCTTGAAGAGCAGAGTCCAGAGCTTCAAACATGGATGCTTTACTCCGGCTCTTTTCAGACTGCCTTTTAGGCGTAGAACTTTTTTTCCTACGAAAAGGCACTGGACTGACAAGAAAAGCAATTTTAGAAAGGCCTGAATCGGTTTCTTTAGTTCCAGAAGTTTCACTTTTCTCCTGCTTAGCCCTCTCATGTTTCAACATGGTGGTGAAGCGGGTATATGATGCTGGGCACCTTCCTTTACAAGAGTTGATGAGGTGTCGGTGGTGGTGGTGATGATGGTGGTGGTGGTGATGGTGATGCCCAGAACCGTAAAAACTTTCAGAAGATGTAAACGAATAGTGGTCGAAATCACTTTCACTGCAAAATGAAGATCCTTCTATTTGTATGTAGTCACTCAGGTCAGAAACAACCGCCTCGGGGTCGCTATCCGAAAATTCCACGTGTGATTTTGGAGCCTGCTCACTCGTCACTTCAATGTGGACAGGAACTAACGGTTTCGCTTTCCCATTCTGCTGTACCTGAGATATATGTCTTTCTTGAGCTTCTTCATCGAGTAGAGATTCAATAGAAAACCTACGTTTAGGGCAGGTGCTGGTAGAGATATCTAGACTGACTGCAGACAGCATTTCATCCCCGAGGTTAGGCATGGACTTGGATTTCTTTATAAGCTGTTCAAACTCTGATATTCTTGTAGGGACCATATCTCTTGGTACCTCTTCAGAGTCTGTTCTCCAACCTGTGAATATTCCTTTTTGCTGTTCCTTTTCATACTGCATGATCCGAGATTTCACAGAACAGATTACTTCAGAGCTCATTAAGTCCTCGCGGTTGATGCGATGCATTTTTTTGTACAACTTTAGGAAGCCTGGAGTGTCATGTGCTGACCTATGACGAACCCTGGACTTGTTTGGAGCCCACCCGCCAGACGTGAAGGAGTTTTCCCACACCGTGTGACTACTCTGCTTAAATTTGTCTTCACATAATAAGGATCCCATGCTTTCAGATTTGGCCTGGTTTGTAGAGAAGTCATTGTGATCCTCTGTTAACAAATCATCACAACTCCGTGACTTAATTTTTGGTGACGCTGTTTCCTCTGTACTGTTCCACACCTCGGCATTCTGTCGATTCATCTGCCAGCCATTCTTAAAGCTGATTGCACGTTTTGTATCATCAGGCACAGCTAAGTGGTAACTATAGCCACCACAGTTATCTATTGAGTTTGAGGCATTTGGTTTATGTACAGAATAAGCGAATACAGGGGGATACATTCTGCTAACATCCCCACCTTCAAAATCCAAAGAGCAGCATGACAAGAGAGAGACATGTCCAGAAATTAACAGACTTATAGAAAAAGAGAAAGCATTGGTAACAGAATAAAATATAGAGAAAAGGCATAGCGACATGATATACTGTAAGTAACCTCAGCAAAACCCATAAAAGTTACCAAAACATAATATATTGGTATTCTCTGTCAGAACATATCATCAACTATAATACAGAAACCAATACACTATCTCATTTATAACCATTGGCCACAATATTTTACTTTGGACTATTTTTTCAAACAAAAATTTGTGATCTACAGAAAAATATGTCTCTGCTTATTAAATGGCGCTATAATAATAATTTGAATCAAAATTACATTCTAAGAGCACAAGAGTATTTCTGTAATAAGGAGCTTCTGACATTAAGAAAGAAAAGGAATTCGGTAACATACACTTCTCAACATTGATATAGAAACCCCAAGAAGGAAAAGCAATGGAATTATGGAAATTGTGAAATGCAAATGATGGAGAACTGGAAACAAAAGTTTCAAATCATCTCAATTTATTTAATATTGAGTATGAGGGCACCACACAGAAATCCCTGCTCTTTCATGCTTGGCATGCCATCAATCTGGTTATTAATGGTTGTCTGAGGAATGTTCTACATGCACTTGGGTCCACAAATCAAGAACCGCTGCAATCAGCTCTCATTGCAATTGGTGATCAATTATGTCCCAGATATGCTCGATGAAAGACAAGTCCATAGACGTGGCAGGCCATGAAAACACATTTGTGCTGCACAGGCAGCTCACAGTAGCATGCGCAACATACAACCTGGCATTGTTTTAGAAAACAGCTACGGGTACACTTTGGAGAAATAGCCGCACCACTGGTTCCATAACTGAATGAATGTATGGTAAATCTGATCACGTACCTGGAATGAAGACTACAGGGGTCTGGCTACTGTATATTATGCCAATCTACACCATAATCTTGGGAGTAGGACCAGTGTGACATTCGCTAGTGAAGGCATCTTCAATACTCATTTGGTTTCCACACCAATGTGTAGCTACTATTGCTTCCAAAACAAAGGCAGAACTCATAGCTGAGAAAGACTGACCTCCACCAGCCTCTACTGCTATCTAGCTCTGCATCTTGACAGTCTTTCAGAGAGATGACTTGAAGTCAGTGTAACACCTATAACTGGACATAGCTCATTGTGGTGCAAATGCCTTCTGATGCTTTGTGTAGACTCTTTAACATTTAATGTTTTAGTCGCTTGATGCTTTAGGCTTGATAAGCGACGTCCAACTTGCAGAACAGAATGGATCAATTGTGGAGCCAGTAGTATGGTAATTTTTACTGGGTCCCAGGAGCCGTTTTTCAACCCAACAACTCCTCATACTACAGTGAGCAGCCTGCATGGCCTAAATGTGTTACCATGGCCTCCTACAGTGAGCAGCCTGCATGGCCTAAATGTGCTACCATGGCCTCCTACAGTGAGCAGCCTGCATGGCCTAAATGTGCTACCATGGCCTCCTACAGTGAGCAGCCTGCATGGCCTAAATGTGCTACCATGGCCTCCTACAGTGAGCAGCCTGCATGACCTAAATGTGCTACCATGGCCTCCTACAGTGAGCAGCCTGCATGGCCTAAATGTGCTACCATGGCCTCCTACAGTGAGCAGCCTGCATGGCCTAAATGTGCTACCATGGCCTCCTACAGTGAGCAGCCTGCATGGCCTAAATGTGCTACCATGGCCTCCTACAGTGAGCAGCCTGCATGGCCTAAATGTGCTACCATGGCCTCCTACAGTGAGCAGCCTGCATGGCCTAAATGTGCTACCATGGCCTCCTACAGTGAGCAGCCTGCATGGCCTAAATGTGCTAGCATGGTCTGCAGGTCTCCAGACTTGTCTCCCATTGAGCATATCTGGGACATCATTGATTGGCAATTACAAAAGGAAGCTGCCAGCAGATCTTTATGATTTGCGTGCCCAAGTGTATTCAGCATGGCAGAACATTCTTCAACCATTCATAGCCTCATTGATACCATGCCAAGACGTGAGAGGTTTTGAAATTGTTTACAGTTTTTCATAATTTTATTATTATCATGTCTATCAATCCTGTGATTTCCGTAATTTCACGACTTTTCCGGCTTGGTGCTACAATTTGAATGTGGAGGAGGAGTGTAGATTAAAGTGAGTTTATCAGCACAAAATGACTTCAAATCAAGCACTGGCGCTCAGTGCTTCTTGGTATTGCTAAACAAATCAGTCCACGTTCCCACCTACTTATATTTCCATCTATCTCAGTCTCCCCCAACTCCTATAAAGCCAGAGCTGTCAATCATGGAAGAGGAGGGCGGAAATAGATGGAAATACGTAGGTGGAAGAATGCACTGAAATGTTTAGCCATGCTAAGGAAGCTCGGAGCGTTAGTGCTTGGTTTGAACAGTCATTCTGTGCTGACAGACTCCCATTAACAAAGTTTAGACATGCACACACAGCTACATTCACAGTCAATACTAACAAACTAGCAGAAGTCATTTTAATCAGTGAGCAGACAAACTTTACTAACTAGAAATGTCGCTAAAATGTAAATTTGCAATTGTTCTACAGTTATGGCTGGTAAAATAAATGCAAGCAGTATTCAAAGTTCTGCAGGCTTCAGAGCTGAAACCTCCCAAGTATTCCCTGCTGGCTCATCATAGGGTTTGTTAGCTCTGGCGAATTATATTTTAAGACAATAGTCTTTACACCAGCACCAGTACAGTTTCCAACAACAACCAGCAGAATTATGAATGCAGCTCTGTATAAGGTAATACAATTCATTTACCATGTCCTCCAATATTTAATGCAGATTATATCGCTATATAAAATTTAGAATAATGCTTAAAGCATAGTTATTGAAAACGGCTTTAGTTATCAGAAAAACTTTGTTCCAGTATTTATTTTAAATGTATTCTGATAAGAACTAAAAGCCCTGACAATATTCAGTAAATTGCCAGCATGGGATAAATGTGTTCTACAAGAGTGGACCAGCAGAGGGCGTTATTGCACTGTGAATGATCATCTCTAACCACCATGCCTACCTTTTGTCCGCGAAGGAGATGGAGGTGAGGAATTAATGAAAGGTTTTTGCGGGGTGGTACTTGTGCCTTGTATTCCTGTCCGACCAAGGCTGTGTCTGTTGGCATTCTGGTCACTGCTGACTTTTTGATGACCAACACTGGGCTCAGACTTCCGTCTTTTTCTGTAATCACTTGCAGAACTTGGAAAATAAAAACCTCATTTAATTTCTGTGCAAAACATCCAAATGTGTGTTACAGGTTTTTTTTGCAGGTGTGGTTCTTTTCACATTACCAGTTATATGACACTCAGGGACATCTATCATTCCCACCATCTTCTTGTGATAGTTCTTTACTCCGATGTTATATTATATTGACTGCAGATGTTCAGTAAAATAAACTACAATTGCTGATGTTCCATCAAAGGGGTATTCCCAGAAATTATATCAAAGGCCTCCATACACATTAGACTAATGTCGGCAGAACATGCCAAAATCAGTGGGTTCGGTTGACAGGCTAATAAATGTGGCCCCCCGACTCTCCACCCCCAGATGATTTCAGGGGAGAAGGATATGGTATATCTGCCAGAGATGTCTATCAGGAGCTCTTTAATAAAGACCACAATGGCACGAGCGCTGTTGTGTATGGGAGAGTCGGTCAAGATAGTGCCGGCCGAACAATCGGCTGAACCATTAATCAACCGATGGCTATCTAAAGTGTAATGGAGGTTTTATTCCTTATCCATAGGACAATCTTCCTGAGTGGGGCTGAACCCAATTATTTCCCCCCAGTCCCAGAGACAAGAAATAGAGTTGATGTTGAGCACGTGCACCTCCAGTCCATTCAAGCCCCGTTCTTAGGTAGGTTTTCAGTTCTGGAACACCCCTTGAAATTTCCAGAACAAACTTCTCAAGTAAGTGTAGACATGATAGATCCCAAAGATACGGTTTGCTCATGTCATAAAACCACCCACTATGGACCTGAAACTTGCGAACATCAAACAGATGCTAAAATGCATATCCACATGTCATCTGTCTGGGGCAGGAGACAAAGCTACACAAATTTTATGCAAGAATCAAATTTAAATGTGTGGCACCATTAATGTCTGTTGTTTTCAGTTTATCACAGTGAGAAAAAAGAAAACCATACAGTTTGGCCTATGCTTTCTGTGAGTTAGTAGAGTTACCACCTATGGTAGAAATCACAGCCTTCTTTAACAGGGCAGACACAGGCTCTCTAGGGAGTCCATCACCCCCAAAATGGGCTATACAGTGCTGTATGGGACTTAGCCCATATAACAACCATACTAGCACAGTACAGTGTCTGAGAAAATAACTTTTAATTCGCATGCAAATGAGGAGGCCAAGAGTTTGGTGCACCGCTATGCACCAACATTATTTCACCCCACTTCACATCTAGAAATGCAGCGATTGTCGGCAGAGAAACGAGACAGGGAGGAAAACGCTCACTGCCACTGTACGCATGCCGGCAGCATACAGAATCAGAAGTGGTGGAAAGGCCTAAATATATAAATGAGGAGGTGTAATGGTGCACCAAACTCGTGGCCACAACAAGGGCGCCCTGAAAACCTCCTCACTTACAAATGAATTAAAAGGTAATTTAGGCATTGTACCAATAACAGGTACAGTGCTAGTATGGTTGCTATAGGGGCTAAGTCCCCTACAACACTGTTTAGCCCATTTATAAAGTATTTTGGGGTGACTGACACCCTTTATGGATTTTCCACAACGCTTCTGCTTTGGGAATATTATTTGGTTGTCTTGCATTCACAGCATGTTTGAGAGCTTCTCAGGGACAAATATTCAATACTTCAAAGTATGGGGACTGTGGATTTTTTGCTTCTTTATGTGCCAACACTGATTTTAAAGAATGTCTTGGACCAGTATTTCTATTTTAGAAATAGATGTTCTAAGTTATTAGAATTAATGGATTTTCACAGTCTGTGTATATATATATATATATATATATATATATATGATTACAGGGTGTACATGAGTAGTAATAATTTGTAGAGGGTATGTACAAAATCATTCCAGTTACATTACCTGGAAGGTCTTTCATTGCCTATCGATGGTTGGTATAATGATGTCTGTAGGAAGAAAAGAACATATTACTGAATGAATGAAGACACTGTACACATCGGATGCATATTATGTACTTTGCAGCCATCTGTCTGCTGATAAAGCACCAACACAAATATTTAAGAAAAGACTAATCAGTGCACAGAACATTTCCATCAGGCTGTCGAGAACATACTGTCCTGGTCATATATAGGACTGCCTGCAGTAATAATGCTTGGCACGTCAAATGATGCTCTTTGACATCCTGGCTGTTGCAGAAATGTGGGGTTAGGAAAGGACAGAGATGAAAGCGCCAACTGTATACTGGCTGCTCATGGAAAATGACAAAATCGTGCAGTTAAATATAGTGATTGGGTAGGCATAGGAGCTTAAACTGAGGCCTCGTACATCTCAGCCTTCCATGACTCCAGGGGGATCTATAAATATATGTAAATTCTGTACCGGCAAAGTCTGCAACGCTCTGATCCTTTCAGATGGAAAATCTTACATATATATATATATATATATATATATATACACATATACACACACACGCACACATATACACATAGTCTGATTAAAAAGAAAAGTAAATCAACTTTGGAAATAGTCTTGTGACTGTAAATCGTATGACCTTTGCATCTCCATGGTAACAGACTGCAAACAAACCGTGTGTAGTCTGATCCTGAGACATTAAAAAAAAAAAAAGGTTGTGAATGGGGATATTAAACATGCAGTCTGTCTGATCTATAACACTCTGATGGCTCATTAGAGAAGCTGAACAGATTGATATACATGTTGTGGGGAAAGGCTCAGTATAATAGATTTTATTTATTAAATTCCTGCATAGTCTGGGTCAGCAGGAAAGTGGGCGGTTCTAGCGAAGATTAACATATATTTGCATAATTATGCATAGACGGCAATCCTTTAGTGATTAGGACCACCCCATTGACTGATAAAGTGAAAATAAGCATACATATCAACAAATAAAGCACAAGTTAGGGCAGGTGCAGACAACTGTATTTTTTTGGTTTGAGTGTGATCCGACAAAACATTGGATCGCACTCAGACCAATGTTAGACTATAGGGCCGTGCACACGTCTGATTTACTTCTCCTCTGTCCGAGGACAAAAATCGCTGCACGCCCCCAAGTTTGATTTCACTTTCAGATCGCACTAAGACATGCAAGTCAATGAGTCCATGGAAACCAGTTGGATTTCCGCGCACTCAGAAAATGGAGATTTTGGAAAAAAAATTTCCAACTCTCCTCATCTGAGAGAATCGGATCAGACCCAGACCACAGTTTGAACAGTGTCATTTGCATAATCGGCCCATTCTCTCGGATGAGAGAATCTACGGCCGTTTGCACCTGCTCTCGTACCAAGTTATTTCCCACAAACCTATGTATCTATCAGTTCCGTCTGCCCTACAACAGGCTGCTCACAGATCTGCACTGCGTTTCCAAGCTGAGGGGTTCACTTTCATTACACTTGAGAGCAGTTTCAGGGTACTACAGGTCTACAAGTGCTAAAGAGGAGAGTGTAAGTCTGAACTGACCATGTTAAAGACTATCCTCTGCTTGGAAGTGCTTTACATGACGTATTATAGAGCTACATGCAAAGCCCCTATTATGCTCATGTCAATTAAATTCCTACAAGGGCGGGAGAGGCATCCGTGGGAATTTTAAATGGGGAGGATTTGAGTAAGATATCCATGGAAATTTTACATTCTCAGCAGTTTCCTGTTCAACCTGTCAGCAAGCCGTCAACAGAAATATAGGTTTACAGTAAGAAATGGAATACTCCTTCTGCAGCTTCTAAGTCCACGAGGCTCTTGCGGTTTATGGCAGTATTTAAGAAAAAGAATAGCAAAAATTATGAAACCGCTGATTGAAATAATCTATGCAAAATGTTATATTTCGTCTTACTAGATATATGTACTTAAGGGAAGGACAATCATTTTCAGTGACGGGTGCACGTTCAGGCCATTCTCAGTTACTGATATCTGATTAGATTCACTGAATGGTTTCTGAATAATAAGTGAAATGCGTTGTGTGACCTTCAATCTGCTTATTGGATATTGAGAATTCTATGACCTGTAAGTTATTCTGACGATGAATAGCACCTGACCTTTCATTATGTTTTATTCACCTTGTATCTCTGGAATAATAATCAATTATAAAAGATAACATAAAGGCGGCACTAAGAAGGTTGTATCTGCTGATGCATGAGAAAAAAACTGCTAAATGCAAAGAAAAAAAACCTAAAAAAGAAGGGATTCTTTGTAGAAATATGGGATTATCATTAAGGCAAGGTTTTGCAATATGCAGAAAAATATTACGGTAGTTAAATTTACATATACAGTATATAGTGAGTAAAAATATAAAAAGCACCAAGATACTCATTATCTGTTTCTTTAGAGCAGGCATGTGATGAATCTATTATGCACTATGAATTTGGGATTTTCTTCAAGTAACTTACACTGCTGTCCATCCCGAGTTTCATCCTTCTAAATGGATGCTGATAAATTTTCATTAGTGGTTCAACCATCTTTATAATAGTGGATCAGTCGATCGGGTCACTTGACATACTAGGTTAAATTTACACTGCAGCCTTTAAGCTCAATAGTTACAAGCGAACCCTTCAGACTACGGTAATTTGCCAGAATGTGAAAAAAAAAAAAAAGACATAAAAGAACACTAAAAATTTAAGGGACACAAATTCTTTTAATGTCCACAAAGGAATATAATGTACACAGATAGGGACTAGACCCCAAAGTTGGAGACCGATGCACTGACAAGACTGCTGCTCATATTTTACTTCTGGACCATTATCTATCGCAAAATGTTCTAAGTTATATAAAAATATCTATGTTATAAAAAAAGACAGTCATAAAAAATATAATAATGCTTTACTTTTTTCAACATGTAAATCAAAAGATCACAGGCTACAATTCATGTTTGGTATAGGCTGGATTTTGCAGGAAATTGCAGAAATTAAATAGTCACATTTAAGGGAACCTGTCAAGTCGGATAACGCTATTAATCTGCAGATACAGGGTTAATCTGCAAGTTAATAGCGTTATGAAGGTGCTCGGCCGCTGTACTGAAAATGCGGCACTTGGGAGAAAATGAACTTTTCTCCTGGGAGCTGCCGGCTTTCAGTCGTACAGGTGTGCCCAAGCGGCTACAGTCATTGCTTACTATACTGTGAGTAAGCGCACCCGACACTTGACTAAAAACCGATTCAGCAGTACATCAGTGCAGAGCCGGCTGTCCGTACAAACCGCAGCTCTCAGTGTTGTGAGCAGTGATGGCAATTGCTTTGGGCACAACTATGACTGAAAGCTGTCGGCTCCTGGGAGACATAATTTATTCTCCCCTGGTGCCACACTTTCAGTCCAGTGGTCGGGCATCATCATAATGTCATTGACCTGCAGATTAACCATATATCTGCAAGTTAATAGAGTCATCCAACCTGACAGGTTTCCTATAAATTAAATTAAAAATTTGAATATTTTGTCTTCTGTTTTACTCAAGAGAACATGTGGGAAGAGTACAGTTGGCCATTTTGCTCCCTTCCGGCCACAGCATGGGAAAGGTGGGGTTGCTAGTGACTTATGCTAGAGATAGAACCTTCTTTTGAAAAGGGTGGGCTTTAGGAGAAAACCCCTGCCATATAAATACAGTGCACAAAAATGGATAAAAAAAAGCTATATTGCCATTCTTCAAGTAATTATAGTAACTTTGCCCCAAAAGAGACCCCCAAATACTTTTTAAAGGTAAAACACATGAGAGCTTGTAAAAATCCTGTCTGTCCAGTTCCTACTTTGTATGTAATTCCTTCTCTATGTATATTTACACAGATCTAAGGGTGAGATAAATACAAATCAGTGTTATTATGAAGGAAAGATTCATCAACTACAGTATATCAAATAATTAAATGATTCGTATATTTCTTATGTAAATCTAGTGTTATGGAAAAGGTATACTCTAACACCCTCTAGGGTACGTCTACACACAGAGGAAATGCTGCGGAAAATTTCTGCACCACAGAGAAATATCTACACCAAATCCCCAGCACTTATGAACCAAATTGTGAAAATTTTGATAGCGGTTTTAGTGCAATACCACAATACCCAACTCTAATGACACCTCCAAGGCTCCTTACATGATCTCTGTACAAGGTGTCCCATGTAACCGCTGCAGCAGTCATAAAGAGCGAAACGTCACAGCAGGCGGTCAGGTTGTACAGGGACCAGTTGAGGATCAGACAGGGTAGATGGAGAAGTATAGTAGTTTTATTTTATTTTTAGATTTTATAGATTTTTCTGCAGCAAAATCCTCAGTCACTGCAGATTTTTTTTTTCCTCATTTAACTATATGGGAAAAATTTACAACAAATTAGTAATGAACCCAGAGAAAGAATTAAAGTGTGAAATTAAATGAAGCATCACATGTCAATTTATGCGCAAATATTTTTTCACAGTAAGTGAATTGGATTAGATTTGCTTAAAGGGGTTGTCTCATCTTAATAAATGGGTAAAAGTGAAAAATATTGGTAAGAACAAGGAACTGTGCAATTTACCTCTTATGAAAAATCCTTTATGTTCCAAAAAAGAGAGATATTTTTAATTCAGGAGGTTATTGCCAAGTTTACAATTGACGTCAGAACAGGCCGTTCTCTTGGCACGGACCCACGCTCGTAGGCTCTTAGCTACAGAGATTGAAAGCGCAGCTCTGAAACGGTCTGGGTTGCGGAATCTAGCAGCCTCAGTGTCCCCGCGTTTCTCCAATGGAGAAGAGTCTGCGTCTGCTGACAGTATGGGAAAAGATACAATTTGGCCGTCAGCAGAGCCATGCCGCCAGCCTGGACGTTCTTTAGGACCGCACAACCCTCCAACAAGCAGAAAGGTGGAAGACTGCAGCAGTGTGCCCCAGAAAATGGGAACATGAGACAACCCCTTCCATTTTGCTGCTCCTGTGTTATGCAACAGATTTTTCACCCACAAATCAGAAAATTGACATTTCCTCCACTTGTGAACGTAGCCTAAATGTCCCCATAAACAGACAGATGAAGAACTTCAAACAATGAATAAGATTTACCTCAGTAGACACACGAGGGGGACTCTCCTGCACATAATCCAATAGTTTTTTAGGAGGCTGGCGGCAGACACAGAACAGAAATGCAGAGGTGAAATGGATAATCATGATAGTAGACCATTACCAAATTGATGGAGAATGTTGGTGTTACTTTTTCCAAAAAAAGGCTTCAAAAGGTAAAGAAAGCAAACTACTGGCATGAGGAAAAACAGAGAAATTAGTGGAAGGTTGTGAAATGTCTACATGCAAGCCACACAAAGCTATAAGCACACGTCTGCTGAGTGCTGGGGACACGTTAATGCCACGGATGTCCTATGCAGGTATTCACTCTAGAAGCTTTTAGCAATGGAGAGAAAACACAAAAACACCACACATTGACAAGAGGAAGACATGCAGTCCCAGCACTCGGTAAACCCCCTATTTTGCACCATTTCTCCTGTGCACCTCTTTCCACACCTACTATACTAGTCAATAAATGCCTAATAAATGTAATGGCAAATTATATGTGGACTTATGATGTGTTGTGGTCGCACTGAGAATTTACCACAGTAACCTTAGAAAAGCTGACTGACAAAAGCTCATGATGACTGATTGCTAACTTTTGTCAATAAGCAAGTCAAGAACGCAGCACCATTAATGACTGGAAAAATTTTTTTTCCCTAGAATTAAGTCTTTAGGAACTTGCATTGCCCTATCAACAAAATATACATAAAAATGCACATGAAGCGGGAAATTCATTTTTATTTTACTAAATTAATAGAAAAAAAAGAAACACCACATAGTGTACATCTGGCAGATTAAACAAGAACTACAGAAAGCCCTAAAACCTAGTTTTTTTTAATCACAGTGTGTGAATTAAGAAGTTTCTGCAATTTTTTTTCCATGATTGGTACTAATTATGTAGTTCGGTGCAAATGTATTAAAATACTTACCGAACGTCCTCATTTTCACCAGTTTCCAGCTCTGCGCCGGTTGTCTTCTAGCCCATGTGACTGGTCTCCAGTTTTGTTGGCTCACACTGAGTGTGGGGCGCTGCTTCTTTTCCAATGGAAGACACTCAAAATGAGGCTCCACAGACTTACATTAAGGACACGTTCACACAGTCAGTGTTTGGTCAGTATTTTACATCAGTACTTGGAAGCCAAAACCAGGAGTGGAACAATCAGAGGAAAAGCATAATAGAAACACGTCACCACTTCTACATTATTCACCTACTCCTGGTTTTTGCTTACAAGTACGGCGGTAAAATACTGACCAAATACTGAACATGGCCTAAGAAAGCAACTTCTGCCGCTACACATGAAGACCAGTATGAGGTAGAGAGTGAGATTTCAGGTCACACAAGCCAGAAGAGGACCGCTGGGGTGCTGGAAACTAGGGAAGAAGATGATCGGTAAATGTTTTAATCCACCTACACTACATTACATAGATATTTTGGAGGAATAGGTGAAAAAAATTCCTGGGAGACATTTAAATCACACACAAAATTCTGTATACTGTAGTATCTGGTCACTGAGGTCATTAATCGCAGAAACAATAATACACTGTAAATGTACTAGGATACAAAATGTTGATAAGTTGCCTGTCAATGTTCTGCTCTGCACGAATGATCATTTTTTGGACAGATGATCAGCATGACTTAAAGAAGCAGTATTTTTGAATATACAATACAGCATACAGGCTATTATGAAAAAAATTGGAAGGCCTTGTGCATACTTGTTTTAGTGAAGGTGGGATTTTGTCCGTTATCTTGGTTCCTTCCTTTTCTCTAATATGGTTTCTCTAGAATGTCACACGTTACTCTTGCTCTTTGTAGTCAGATGGGCATAATCTTATTATATTGCACTTACTCTGCTCCTACCTAACAGCAGCAGTGATAGATAAGTGCCATAAATCTTCTGTCCCCGACTTACCCTGCAGAGACTCACTGTACCCCGAGTGATGCAGTTTCACAAAGTAAAGTCTCAGTTTATACTATGTAACACAGCTTCTGCCTGTCTTCCCTGCTATCTGCTTGTGATAGATTTCACCCTGTCAGAATTCAGTGAAAACAGGAAAAAGCTGAATTTTCAGCAGCACCACTTGTCAACTGGAAATGTATTTCTAAAGAAGCAATTACACCCAAGCAGATTTATATTTTTTAACAAGTCATGATCTGTGTGTGAGAGCTTGTTTGGCAGTATGTTACCAAATACATCTTATTAGAGCACAAGGACGTATCAGCACTAAGCTGCAAATTTGAAGTGGATCAGCACTAATTTAGATGTGTATTTCAAAGCTCAGATGACCTAGATAAGTAGAAATTTTAAGTATATATACAATACCGTTCAAAAGTCAGAGAATACCCTGAAGGGAGGACGTGTGGGATAAAAAGCAGTTTAGATGTTTTTTAAAATTAAAACTAATTAAATTACTCTTACACCTAAAGCAGTTCTCCAGTCTAAAATGAAAAGTCTACAATCAATCTGTGTGACTGCAGACTTTTGAATCCCCCCAGTGTGTGCGCTGTGAGGATTCGCCAGTTCATGAGCTGGGAACGGCGGTGATATAAGCATACTCCCGGGCAGAAGCCGTCTAGTGGGCACGGCCTTGCGTCATAGAAGTGTATTGAGTGAGGCCACACCGCCTGGACAGCCTCGCGCGCTAGAAACTGAAGCTCAGAAACTGGCAAATCCTGGGGGGACTTTTTTTTGGTGGGGATTCAAAATCTGCAGTCACTCTTTTTCATTTAGACCAGAGAACCACTTTAAGTATGAACATTGTAGGCCTGATTTCAGCACCCTTTCGCCACTCCAGCAACTCCGCTTTCGACACACACACACCGCTTTCGACACACACACACAAAGTACTCCCTTCGCGGTTGTATGCCAGCATGTGATGAATGGACCTAACTATCAAGCTCAGTTCAATTAGACAAGCCTGCCCCCTTTTCTGTTACGGTTGTTGCAGATTACAAAAGCTGATTTTTTTTTTAAAGTGTTTATCCGTAAGAGGGGTGAGAAGAAGACACTGAGTCAAGAAGAAGTTAAATGTTATAGTATGAATATTAATATTTTATAGTTATATGTTTTCATATAGATTTGCATTTTCTCATTATGACCAGTTTGGGTCTTGATTTGCTTGGAGGTTTCATCTCAAGGCTGTTCCCGGGGATAGGGAGGGCTGTCCATAGGGGAACCAGTGGAAGACATAGGGATACAGTTTGCATCACTCAGGGTAGTATATAGTTAAAAGCTTGGGAATAATCCATATGTTGGGAGGGGTTAGATGAGATAAAAAGGGTAAGTATTTCCTAGTCAGTGTCCGAGCAGAGGAAGTCTCAGAAAGTGACAGGTGTGACAGGTTCAAGTTCAGTGTATGCAGCAGTGGCAAAGGGTCAGTAACAAGTCTCCAGTACAGTATGAGGACACATCCAAAGTTTTGCACAGATTCCGGGGTGGTCCAGGGAATAGGACCCAGAAGAGGCATTGGATTCCATGACTCTTTCCTCCCTAGGTGGAAGAAACCAATCTGGTCACAGTGAGAGGAAAATATGGTGGGCCTCAAGAAAGCTGTAATGTCTGATAGGCATTCCCCGGTACCAACAGAAGCTGTTGAGGTGGGGCAGGTTGGGCAGAATGGCGGCAAGGACTGATAGTGCACCAAACAAAGGGAACATAAACCAGAGGGGACTCTGTCTCATTCTACTGTATGTGCCGCAACCGCCTGTATGCATATGGCACAGTAAAGCTGAACCTGTTAAACTGAACCTAAAGTCTCCTGTTGAGTGTGCAGCTGTATCCGTTCCCATGGATGAGAATGTAACAAGGACTGCCATCCGACAAGTGATTACAGAATGAATCCCACAGCACATCACACACATCATCAGATTCCTGTTTAGAAGAAGGGTTTCAGGGCAAAGAGAATTCAGTTCCGGCCAACAGCACCAAGCCATGATTTTCATGATTAGGAATACACGTGGATACATAAAACTTGAAAATATGAACTGGTTTTGAATGCCCATCTCCGTCACTGGTGATTGTCAGCAATCACTGACTTGTCTGAGCTTTTGCTGCAGACAGTACTTAATCCAGACAAGACAATACTGTCCAACAACAGTGATGAAGGAGGAGTTTGCAAAAGCAGTGAGATGAATGGTGCACTGAGCCTCTAGGCCGCACCAAGCATGCACTGAGTGCGCTAATTAGAACATTTCATTAAACTTTGGTTTCTGCTAAGTGAAGGCAGAAATCAGAACAGTAAAGATGCAATTTTTATAGGGGCTGTATCCATTACAAGGTTATGTGCCATGTGCTTAGTTTATATTGTGAATTTGAACTGACATTATGGAAAAAGGAAGAAACTATAGACAAAAGTTTTTTTGTATGTAGCTTTTTTCCATAATGTGGCTTTCTCATACACAAAAGCAGCACTTTGTTTTCAATTTGGACGGCGGAGCACGGTTTTTGTAGCAAAAAAGTTTGTACTGACAGACTTCCATTCACAATCAGCGTTCCAGTACAACATCATCAGGGGGATGACAGAGTAGTCGCAGCAGATGAAAGGAATAAGGATTCAAGGTTTGCAGGTATTAGGCTGAATATACTGCACTCAGGGACTAAACATTTTTTGAAAGGGGACAACCCTTTTAAAGGAGTGTTCTAATCTTCCGTCTCCCTGACTGTCAATCTTCAAGAGTGCACCACATCCAGCAAATGGGAAGCTGGGAGGCAGTGGAGCGGATTGCTCCTGAAAAGCCCCAAATTATCTGTAGCTTAGGGGCACATGGGATTGTGCTGCTCTCCCTCTCTCCTAATTTCCCTATTCCTCCATCTCTCACCTTTCTGCTAGTTTTTAGACGGTTAAGTAGAGAAGATTAACTTGCATGACTGATTGGCAGGGAGGAATTTTGACTGACTCATCACAGCTACTTATCTACCCTGAACGCCAGTTTCTGTGCAGTTTACCTCAGGATCCTGGAAGAGGAACATCGTCCCGCCTGCCCCTGTTGTAATTGAAGAATGTCACAGAGTTTGTTGGCGAATGATTGCCTAGCCAACGTTAGGTGGACATTGGTCTTAATGTGATTTAATATGTTATTTACTGGTACTGAGATTAATTCAAGGTTTTAAGAAATATTATTATATTTGTTAACCCAAAATAAATACCGCGGCCTTTACTGCCAAATTCTGTTTTGTGCGTTTGGTCCTTTTTCCATGGGATAGTGGGGTTGCCGCTACGGTTCCATGAAGTTTGACAGTTCGGACCAGAGTCATGGCTGCATCACTGGTCCAAAGTGAGAGTCTTCTGATGTAGCTAGTAGAAACAACTTTGCCTCTGCAAGAAAGAAAAAGTGCAGAGGGACTAAAGCTTGCCAAACCATCAGTCAGGGTAGCTTCTGAGTGGCGCTAGCAGGCATTAAAGCATAGCGCCTAGAAGCAGCGCTACCTCCTTGCCTAGGTAAACGGCAATGCTGAGACTGCAGGGTGGTTGGTGATCGAAGCAACAAGCTGTAAACTATAAAATAACAAATCCCTCTGTTGAGAATGGAGATGAATTTTCATAGGATGTAAACTGCAAGAGCCTTGTTTTTACAAGCACTTGGCAATTTATTTTTATATTTTTTTTTATTTTTGAATGTTACAAAGGAAGACAAGAACATGGGTATTAACATGAATGCAATCACATGGAAAAATATCAACATTCATTTTACATATGAGGTAAATGTAATATATATATATTTGGGAAATACAGGAGTAAAATGGAAGAGGGGAGCAGAGGTGAGGGGGGAAGGAATTGGACAAAGGAAGGGTAACGAGGATGGTGAGAGGGGAGAAAGTCCTGTTGAGAACTAACAAATATTCAAAGCGATGAGAGTGGGTCTAATAACAGATGTTTATGTATGGTATAAACATTTATTTCATTTTTTTACTATCTTTTTTGTTTGAAATTCTAACCATTTAAGAACTTGAGACAACCCTTTAACTAAATTAAAGTAAATACACTATTTACTGTATCCACACATGCTTCCATTACAGCATTCATGTTTTCAGTAGATTTGCTTTCAGTTTTTCTAAAATCTGCAAGGATATTATGTATGCTTCTTGCGAACACCTCAAAAATTAAATTTTTTTATGGTGGATTATGCATAAAGGTACTATGTCTTGTATGTATGTACATTCAGCCATAGTAAAGTCAAAAACTTTTTGGATCTTTCCAATGCTTGACTGACGGGTGTAGACACTGTACATACTGCCTTAATTTACTTCCAAGGATCTCAAAATTTATACCAATCAGTTCATAACGAAATCTGCATCTCATATCTCCAATTTCAGTGTTGTGGTGTATATTTTTTTTTTTTTTTTTTTTATTTGAGATCCATAAAATTACGTTGCCTTCTATTAATAGATAGAAGGGTAGAGATATCAATTATTTTCCACAGAAAAATCTTCAAGAAAAATCTTTAATAGGGGGTTTCTCATCAGGAAATTGGTTGATAATGATGGGTTCACCTTCATAAAACCCTTGAATATGGCCATATATGAAAAGAAATTCTCCTAGCAGGAAAACTCATTTAAAAGGATTCCTTTCTTTGGACAATGTTTACTTGTTGGTAAGATGATCATTAAGTCCCTCCTGCTAATACCCCAAGAAATATACTGTAATCTGGGGCAACCTGGCAGAAAAACTGTTTAGAGTCACTGCCTTTATGACTATTTTGACTGCAAATTAAGGAAACATAAAGGTGGTCTCTGACTTTTGCACAGTACTGTATAAACTTTGGAGAACAAATATGTATGGTATTCCTACTCGGGCATTTTCCAGTTCTCAAAACTCATTCAGTGTCGCTAACGTTCTGAATCTACTATTACTATTAGTTCCCTTTTCATGAAACTAGTGAAAGGATGTATTTACTTAGGCATACTGCAGAACAATGACAACACACAGACCACTTGTTATATTTTTGTACCTACTTCAGATCGGACGTAATTCCTTAAAATTATTTCAAATTCCAAACTATTTATAGAAAAATATTTAGACTTGAGAGTCCTCAGTGGTTGATACCTTTTAATGGCTAACTGAAAAGATGGTAACAAATTGCAAGCTTTCGAGACTACGCAGGTCTCTTCATCAGGCAAAGACTAAAACAAAAGCTGAAGAATCACATATTTATACACAAGAGGACACAGGACACTAAAAGCCATTAAAAGGTATCAACCACTGAGGACTCTCAAGTCTAAATATTTTTCTATCTACTGGCTAACACGGTACGAAGATACACATCTTTCCTATATCAAACTATTTATATGCACATGTAGCTCTTTCAAAGACAAGTCCAGCAATACCTTTACACGGCCAGTACGATCCTCCGTTACTGAGAAATCAGCGTTTGAATTGATATGCAAATCAGGCTGAAGATGTAGTATAGGTCTGAAGCCTCTGTCACTCCAGCTCTATTTCCCACCCAGCACTGCCTCCTCATGCGTAATCGAGAGCCTCTATGATTTGTGACTTTAGGCAAAAGATCCCTCAGTCAAGCAGGAGGAGGAAGCACTGGGTGAGGAATAGAGTTGGAGTGACAGAGGCTTCAGATCTACAAACAGATCTTCAGTCTCATTCACTTATCAATTTCTCACTAATTGAAGAACAAACTGGACATTTAACATTGAACATTTCTGGACTTGTTTATAAAAGAGCTATATATAACTAGTTTGGGGTGTGAAACCCTGCTGACAGATTCCCTTTTAAAAGACGTTATTTGTGTCACTACAGTCATTAAAAAATTATCTAATTTTTTCACACTACTCGATAATGTTTGTGCGTGATAAATTGTATTCTGATATATGTATAGGCTTTCATGATAGATTTAATCACAGATGGACACTGTGTTTAATTCATGAAGCAGACGTGTAAAAGTAAGAAGTCCTTGCCGGCTTTAATGGTTTCTGCGGTTTGTACTGTGATAAGCATTTTTCACTTTCTGTAGAGTATGCAGACATTAGACTCCCTAAAATATCACAAAATATACTCCTCAATATCTATCAGGTTAAAACAAGTGTGACTCTTAATTTTTCACATTGTTAGGACTGTGGATTGTTCCTGTCTACCATAGGTGCACAGAATACGCTAATCCTCGATGGTGCATAAGTGGGAGTTAATAAACCATAAGCTTCACAGGATTAGATAGTCCTAACACCTATTGGAAGAATTAGTATCTAACCTCACTTACCGGATGTCCAAACTCCAGCTCTGAAAAGAATTTATACCATGGTTCATTTTCTAAATCTATCTCATCTGGATTTATACGACCGTTCTGGAGTAGGAAGCAAGGAGGGGAGGTCAAAGGTACTCAAAATGGGTTCAAATTCTAGAATGATAGCAGTATACAAGCATCAAACAATAGAGCAGGGGTGTGCAACAAGAGATGCTTATAAACAGCACCAACACTTAAAACAGATCGGTCACCAGATTTTACAATACAAACTACATACATTACTAACGAGATCTTTTAGACCTGATGAGGATATTGTATTCACTTTGAAAATCCAAATCAGAATAGCTGTATAATCCTTTATGAACATTTAGCTAAATCTTTGCCCACTTCACCTGATTGACAGCTCCTCAGTATCCCTCCTGCTGCGGAGATGAGTACGAGCTGCAGTCACTCAGGCTGGGTGGGCAGAGGTTAAACTTGGACTCATGAGCTTTTTCATGCACAAATATGGCAGCCAGCCGCAATCCTCAACTAAAGACACATAACGTCCAAAGACCAAGGACTCTACAAAAGGTAAAAAGAAAGTCGGCGTCAAGTATGCTTGATAAAGCCCTACACTAGGTCAAAATATAGTGAAGTATTAGGATTAATATTTTTTCTTACAACCTCATCTTAGCTTGAGGATTATGTAGCCATCCTGAACTAGATTTTCATCAGGCCTTAAGGAAGCTATTAAAAATGCCTGCAGTGTGTGCTGTGGAATCTGAAGACAGATCTCCTTTATAACAGATCACCTGCTGATTGGTTGGCCTCATAGCAGTGAGTACAGTAAGTCTTACATATACCTAAAATGTAGGTTTACTGTTATACATTATTTTTACGTTTACTACAACGTATAAAAATTCTACATAAAGGTTGATTAACAATATTAAAAAATTGCTTATATTTTCTTCAACTGCTCTTAATCTTCGTAAATTGAAAGCAGATTCACATTTCTGAAAATTGCCACTGGAATCAGTCAATACTCTGTCAACAGACCATCACCAACCAAGCAGAGCTCCTAGGATGAAATGCACATTACTGCCCTACACTGTGGGAAGGTTGTCTGTGTTTTTACAAGCTTTTTGATCCTTGTATGTAAATGTCGACAATGATAAAGATCTTTGTCATGCGTCTTACCACTTAACGTGCCAACTTCCTAAAGACATGCCCACTTGCCTAATGACTTACTGTGCAGAGTCCAAATATCTTTGCACTTGGTATTTCTTGGTAGCCTAGTGTAACAAATATGGCTAGCTTGGATCTGGATGGGAAATTCATGCATATAATCTGTGCTGTCTTTAGCGTTCATTCAGTCTGTAAATTACAACCTCTTCACCACTGACATTAGATGCCGATCTGCCAGGGCGGGAGTCACTAACACACATTTCCAATGTCAGGTGATAGGTAAGTATGAGATTACTTGTTATTCCATCACATGGGGCCTATTATCAGTGTCTGTCAGGAGAAAAAGCCTTAACGGGCATTACACTGTACCCAAATGGGGAAGGTGCTTACTGTGTTTGTGGCTACATAATAATGGTTACCTAATTTCACACAAAACCCCAAAAATGGGCAGGACAAAAACAGTTGGCACCTTTCCTACAACCTTGTTTCAAGCATGTGATTCTCGTTCAAACTCAGCTGTGGCAAGTAACAGGTGTGGGCAATATGAAAAACACACCCAAAATCAGATAAAAAGGAGAGAAGTTGACTCAATCTTTGCATTGTGTGTCTGACTATGCCATACTAAGTATGGAGAACAGAAAGAGGAGAAGAGAACTGTCTGAGAACTTGAGAACCAAAATTGTTGAAAAATATCACAAATCCCAAAGTTACAAGTCCAACTCCAGAGATCTTGATGTTCCCTTGTCCACAGTGTGCAACATAATCAAGACATTTAGAACCTATGGCACTGTAGCTAATCTTACTGGACATGGACAGCAGAGAAAACTTGAAAGGTTGTAACGCAGGATAGTCTCAATGGTGGATAAGCAGCTCCAATCAAGGTACTGCCATCTCCATTGGGCTGCGTTTGCCATAAACCTGAGGATCAGGTGACTGCGTAGGTGAATCCTAGTGGTCGAGGCGTCCTCACCGTATGTTGTTTCAGGTGAGGTCCGGTGTTAAGGGTCCAGAGGCCACTCGTTCAAAGGGGGTACTGTCACAAAACATTTTGGATTTGTGGCAGCTCTGGTTCCACTATAATTTAAATGTAGCTTTTTTTCCTTTCAGGTCAGCAGGGGTTAATGTCAATTTTCCTTGCTGGCAGCGTGCTGCAGCGTTGCTATTTCAGCTGATGTGGGTGGTGACCACTCCCACCATCCTTTAAATAGTGTTATGATCTGCTACAAGCACTAAGGAAAGGTAGGAATTCTGTCCCTACAATAGTACTAAGCTGGATCCCTACGATGTAACGGGGAACCTGATCCTGCGACCAGACCCGCTAAAGTCCTCAGCTAGTCTGAACGAAGACCTATAGTTGCGAGGGAGGAATCCCTACAAGAACTAGGGACTGGGTGAAAAGGTGGACACCTCCTAACAGAAATTGTAGCAGGGAAAAATAAAACAGAAAACAAATTACTAAGAGATCCTAAGATCAAGCAAAACTGACAGAGTAAGGCACCTAAGCACCCGGCTAGCTTAAGAGTAGATAATACAATGAAGTCCAGCAAAGCCAGAAGGGCGGAGCCAGACTAAATAGGGTAAAAAGGTCATGTGACCAGCAAACTGAAACAAAACCTAACAAGAGGGTTATAACAAATAGTCACCTGACAATTCAGCTGAATGTTGGTGATAGAGTTGTTCTATGGAGACCAGCCTTGCAGTTGCAGCTCTCTGATATCAGCGCTGTATCAGCTACTTCTGGAGTTTGGGGTCTTGTTTCCATGTCCTCTTCGGAAATGGATAGAAACAAAGCACTGGAAAGTTCTGAATTGAGAACTCTCAATGAGTCCGGATCTAAATCCCACTGAACACCTGTGGAGGGATCTTAAAACTGCTGTTGGGAGAAGGCACTCTTCAAATATGTGAGACCTGGAGCAGTCTGCAATAGAAGAGTGGTCCAAAATTCCAGTTCAGAGGTGCAAAAACACGGATTTTGGTAAGAACTTACCGGTAAAATCCTTTTCAGCGAAGGAAGGGAGGGAGACACAGGAATTCATTACTGATGGGTAGGCGGAGCCCCAGATCAGGATGTCACCTCAGATCAAAAGAGTGCTGACTGGCTGGCCCCTCCAGCTCGGGCTCCTCCTACTCAGCTCCAGTCGTACCAAAGCTTTTAGGAAAAGAGCCAAGATCACCAGCGGAGCAACATAACCCCTTCTGAAGGAACTCAGAGAAAAAACACAAGGATACAGGTTATGCATGCAAAGAAAGCCAAAAACCACAGAGTTCCAGGTACTACTCACGGAACCTGACTACTGCGATGAGCTGGCGATGCTGGAACAGAACCTTAGCGCGCTGACCTCAGCCCAGATAATCGCTATCAGATAAGGGTCGCGCTGCATCTGAAAACATCAACACACTTCTGCCTTGGGAGGGTGCTGTGTCTCCCTCCCTTCCTTCGCTGAAAAGGATTTTACCGGTAAGTTCTTACCAAAATCCGTGTTTCAGCTGCAGAATGGAAGGGAGGGAGACACAGGAATTCATTACTGATGGGACGTCCCAAAGCAGTTCAAAAATAAGGGTGGGAAAAAACCAACAAGAGGCAGAAACCCAACAACCTTATCAACAAAGCGCAACCAGCGCTAAACACAAGTTCATCCAGAACTTTAAACTACAGCTGCCTGCAGGACCCTACGTCCGAGGCTGCATCAGCGGAAGCACTGACGTCCACTTTATAAAACTTCGTAAACGTGTGGACAGAGCGCCAAGTTGCCGCCCGGCAGAGCTGCACTGCCGAAGCACCTTGGTGAAAAGCCCACGATGAAGCCACAGCCCTCGTGGAATGGGCTTGAATCTTAATCGGGCAAGATTCACCCTGAAGACGGTAAGCTTCCAATATAGCTGACCGGATCCAACGAGCTATAGAATCCTTGGAAGCTCGTTGACCACGCCGACGACCGACTGGAACCACAAATAGGGAGTCCGTCTTACGAAAACCTTGAGTAATAGATAGATAAAACTTCAAGGCCCGCACTAAATCCAATGTGTGTAAAGCTCGCTCTTTCACATTCTTCGGATCCGGGCAGAATGAAGGCAACACAATATCCTGGTTGACATGAAATTGTGACACCACTTTAGGCAAAAAATCACCCCGAGTGCGAAGTACTACACGATCCGTAAAAAACCTCAGAAAAGGAGGCGAACAAGAAAGAGCTGCCAACTCAGAAACTCTCCTCAAGGAAGTGACTGCAACAAGGAAAGCCACCTTCCAAGAAAGTAAAGAAAGGCTAGCAGAAACCATAGGCTCAAAAGGTTTATGCTGAAGAGCCTCCAAAACAAGGTTGAGCCGCCAAGGAGACACGGGTGCCTTCCGCGGCGGGAACTTACGAGATATACCTCGGAAAAAGGAGAGCACGTCTCTATTTGAAGCAATGGTTCTCCGGAACAATAAGGACAGAGCAGAAATCTGACCTTTCAGGGTGCTGACTGCCAAACCCTTGTCTAGCCCATGCTGCAGAAAAGCCAACAGGTTGGGAATGGAAAATTTTCTCGGGTTCCGAGAGGACCCCAAACACCACGAAAAGAAGGTTTCCCAAATTTGTGGTAAATCCTATTAGTAGCCGGACTTCTTGCAGCACGAAGGGTAGCAATGACCTCGGCTGAGAAACCTCTACGGATCAAGATTTCGGTCTCAAGAGCCACGCCGTCAAACGCAGGGACATCAAGTCCGGATGACAAACGGGCCCCTGAGTCAACAAGTCCGGTTGAAGAGGGAGTGGAAAAGGAGGTGCCGCCAACAGCGACATTATTGTCGAGAACCACACCCTTCTTGGCCAGTCTGGAGCTATCAAAATAGCTGGAATTCTCTCTAGTCTGATCCGACGCAGTACTAGAGGAATTAAGGATATCGGCGGGAATACATAGATCACCTCGAACTGATCCCACTGAGCCACTAGAGCATCCACCGCCACAGCCTTCGGGTCCTTGTACCTGGACATGAACGTCAGTAACTTGGCATTGGACCTGGATGCCATCAAATCCACTTGGGGGGTTCCCCAGCGAGAGCACAGTAGTGCAAAAACTTCCGGGTGGAGGCTCCATTCCCCGGGATCCATCCTTCTGCGACTGAGAAAGTCCGCTGTAATATTCTGAACCCCTGGAATGTGAATCGCCGAAATGGCTGGTACACTGGCCTCTGCCCAAATCAGAATTCGGGACACCTCTACCATGAGTCTGGAACTCCTTGTCCCACCTTGGTGATTGATATACGCGACAGCCGTCGCATTGTCTGTCTGCACTCGGACTGGCAGACCGCTCAAAGGGACCGTCCAATGTTGGAGGCAAAGGAAAATCGCCCTCAATTCCAGGATGTTGATCGGAAGAACAGACTCTTCCGATGACCATACCCCCTGAATCCAGAGATTGTTCCAAACACCCCCCCAGCCCGTCAGGCTGGCATCGGTGGTTATGACTGACCACTTCGGAGGGAGGAAAGACTTCCCCAGGGAGAATGCCCCTGGACGTAACCACCATTCTAGAGAATCCCGCACCGCGCGAGAAATGGTGACACTGCAATCCAGCGATTGCGACTGGTTCCATCGACTCAAGATGAACCTTTGGAGAGTCCTGGAATGGAACTGGGCAAAAGGAATTGCCTCCATGGACGCCACCATCAGTCCCAGAAGACGCATACACTTCCGTAGGGACATTGCCGTTGAGGATTTCATAATCTGTACATGTCGAAGAAGACATGACTGTTTGTCTGGTGGTAGGGAAACTACCGACCGAAACGTGTCGAGATGCATTCCCAAAAAGAGGATTGTCCTCGATGGTTCCAGGGACGACTTCTCCCAATTGACCAGCCAACCGAAGTCCTTCAGAAACTGAAGAGACAAATCCCGAGCCGTCAACGCCTCCTCCTCCGAGGAAGCCACAAACAAAAGATCGTCCAGATAAGGGAGAATCGTAATCCCCTGTCTTCGAAGGATTGCCATGAGGGGCGCCAGAATTTTTGTAAAGACCCTTGGCGCTGAGGCTAAGCCGAACGGCAGAGCCACGAACTGGTAATGATTCTGACCTATGGCAAATCGAAGAAAGCGCTGATGAGCCTCTACGATGGGAATATGCAAATAGGCGTCGCGAATGTCGATTGACACCAGAAAATCGTTTGTGACAGAGCTGCCACAACGGAGCGAAGCGACTCCATGCGAAATTTCCGGGCATGGACATGCCGGTTTAATCGCTTGAGATCCAGAATCGGGCGAAATTTGTTCTCCTTTTTGGGAACTATAAAAAGGTTGGAATAAAAACCTTTCCCTCGGTCCTCTGACGGAACCGGTATCACTACACCCTTTTGTAGCAGAGATTCGACCTCTCGCTGTAGAGCGACAACAAGCTCGGGTTCCGACGGAACGCGAGATTGACAAAAAACATTTGGGGGTCGAGAAGCAAACTCTATGAAATAGCCTGCCGACACTATCCGCGTTACCCAGGAATCTGGAACGCGAGCCATCCAAGTCGCCTTGAAAAGAAGCAGGCGACCCCCCACTCGAGAATCCTCGAGTGGACCCCTGGCGTCAATCCGACTTGGCGGGCTTCTTGTCAAGTTCCCGCTTGTCCTGGCGGAAACTCTGCTTCCAGGGAGTACGAGTTTTCTGAGAGGATTTCTTTCCTGAGAAGGAAGGACGACCCGATCCCCACGAGGAGTGACTAGATCGTCCTCGGCCCCGAAAGGACCGCCGACCACTATAGACACCAGGCTTACTGGACACCGAGGCCATGGCCCTACGCTGTGGTAATGCTGATTCCTTCGCCTTAGCCTTGGAAATCAGCTCTGTGAGGTCGGATCCAAAAAGATGGCCACCCTTGTAAGGTAAGGCCAACAACCCTTGTTTGGAAACTGCGTCCCCGGCCCACTGTCTGAGCCATAAAGCTCTTCTGACTGTGACCGCTGAAGCTTGCGCTTTGGCCAGCAGAGATGCCGTATCCAGACCGGCATCAAAGATATAACAGGCTGCCGTTTCCAACCATTCACAAGTTTCCCGTATCTCAGATAACGGAGATTCATTTTGCAACTCCGTCTTCAGACGTGCCAACCAGCCTAGAGAAGCTCTAGCAGCACACATGGATCCTAGCACTGCTCGGAATCCATGACCCGCAGCCTCATAGCTTGCTTTTGCCCAATTCTGTTTTTCTATCCAAAGGCTCCTGTAAGCTCGCTTTCCCCTTAATAGGGAGTAGTGAGGATTTACTAAGCTGAGATAAAGACACATCCACTTCAGGAGCAGAAGTCCAATTAGCCTTTAACTCCGCAGAGCAAGGATAAAGTGTATCCAAGAAATGCGTTCCATAAAAACGCTTATCTGGACACAGACGTTCCTCCTCTATTACACTATTAAGCTCATCCAGAGCTGGCAATGTTGTACGCGAAGCACGGGACTCCTGGAACATGCGTGCTGATTTACCAGGACGACTAGTTACCTCCTCCGGTAACTGTAATATATCTCTCATGGCTTCAATTAATGCCTCCGTACGCTTCGCCATAGAGGAACGCCCCTGCGGCTCGTCCGCATCTGAATCGGATATTTCTCCATCCGAATTTAAAGGGGAACTCTGCCCAATATCAGATACATCTGACTCGCTCCGTGTAGAGGCCGGTAACGGCCTGCGTCGCTTCCTCTGAGAGGAATTAGCAGACACATATTGACCTAAAAGGTCAGACAAGTTGTTGATCGATCGAGCGATATCATCCAATTTTTCACCGCTGTCGACCGCAGCGCTAGACGCTGTGGAGGTCTGCGTTTCTGATTGCCGCAATGGCACTGGGACGTGGTCCGCGGCATCTGAACTCTGTTCAGACATGTCTCACCTGTATGAGCAGGTCAAAGCGGTAATACCAGCAAAAACTATGCGGTTTTTTTTTTTTTTTTTTTTTTTTAAACGCTGAAGGGTTAACGCTCCACCAGGCAGGGTTACCCCAGCGGTATTCAGTCAAAAAATTTAGCTGGTAGAAATAACCCTCAGAGGGGTTAATATTGCAAACTCACCACAATATATATTTGTGAGCCCCAGCCAATTTTATGTCTCTAATGAGACTGCAGCTGCAGGATAGCGATCGCTGCGCTGCGGGGTGAGGAATCAGCACTCACCCAGCTGGCCGTGGTGTCTTATGAGGAGAGGAGCGGTCTGAGGAGCCCAGGAGCCTGTGTAATGGCCGCCACAGTGAGGAGTCGCAGGAGAAACGCCAGAGCGCGCGTCTTCCTGCTCAGAAGACCGGGAATAGTTAGGCCACGCCCCCCGCCAGCTCAAATATTGAGCGCGAACTCCCCCGCTCCTGCTCCCTCTCTGTCCTGCAGGTATCTGCCTGCGGACAAAAGATCACCACATCTACTATGTAACAGCGTTGTCACAGCAGCGCTGAAGCATACTGACATACAAGTAATAGCGCTGCTCACTCAGACGCTAAAGCACTCACACATTATTATAATAAAAATTGGTGGAGTACTCACCAGCTTAGCGCCACAGGGACCCTCAGGGTTTCTGGCGCTATGCCCATGCTTCCCCCCAGGGCGGGAAGCGCAGTGACCCCAGTGTGTGGTTTGCGCCCCCGCCAGGGAAAACTCTCCTCATCCCCCAGGGCCGGCAAGATTCTGCAGGGACCATTATGTAGTTACAGATCCGCCAAGGGAGAGGCTGGTGAAATACACTGATAAACATGTAATAGCGCTGCTCACTCAGACGCTAAAGCACTCACACATAATTATAATAAAAAATTTTGTGTGGAGTACTCACCAGCCAAAGCGCCACAGGGACCCTCAGGGTTTCTGGCGCTGTGCCCATGCTTCCCCCCAGGGCGAGGAACCAGTGACCGCACGTGTGGTTTGCGTCCCGCCAGGAAGCTCCTCCTCATCCCCAGGGCCGGCAAGGATTCTGCAGGGACTTTGAGTAAATACAGATCCGCCAAGGGAGAGGTTGGGGTACAGCAGCGCTGGTACCCCTGAGACCTCTAGACCAACTGGTGATCCAAGTCTCCTGTCCGAATATAAAATAATAAAATCTTCTGAGGAGCTGCATTAGCAGCGACCATCCTCTGGACCTCAAATCTTAGACTGAAGGAGCTGAGTAGGAGGAGCCCGAGCTGGAGGAGCCAGCCAGTCAACACGCTTTTGATCTGAGGTGACATCCTGATCTGGGGCTCCGCCTACCCATCAGTAATGAATTACTGTGTCCAGCTGAAAAATTGTTGATGGTTATAGGAAGCGATTGATTGCAGTTATTTATTCCAAAGGGTGTGCACCCAATATTAAGTTGAGAGTGCAAACAATTTTGTCAGGCACATTCTTGGGGTTTTGTGTGAATTTATGTCCAATTTGCCTTTTTATTGTCTGTTTTTTGTTGTGTTGTTCCAATAGACATAAAGGAAATAAACATGCGTATAACAAAACATGTGTAATTGCAATAATTTCCTTGGAGAAATACTTAATTTTCTGGAACGATTTCAAGTGTGCCAATACTTTCCGCCATGACGGTTATTTATATATATATAATATATATATAATTATATTAT
>JARQOD010000001.1:112901538-112954950 GCA_033576555.1 Oophaga sylvatica | reverse complement strand
AAAGAATCCGCATGGTATGCTTCCTTGATGTCCTTAAGTAGGTCTTGATTATGAATCACTCCCAGGAATCTAGAGTCAGGAAGAATAGTCTAGGAGGAGTAAGTGGACGTGTCTCTGCTGAATGAATCCTAGAGAGTGCATCAGCCTTTCCATTGCGCGATCCTGGTCTATAAGAAATGACAAAATTAAATTGGTTTAGGAAAAGATTCCAGCGAGCCTGGCGAGGAGTCAGGCACTTAGCCGACCTGATAAATTCAAGGTTACGATGGTCTGTCAGGACGACTATTTGCTGTGCAGCTCCCTGAAGAAGGTGTCTCCATTCCTTGAAGGCGGCAATAATGGCCAACAATTCTCTATTGCCCACATCGTAGTTCCTCTCAGCCGAAGACAACTGCTGGGAAAAGAAGGCACAGGGATGCAAGACATTCTTCTCACCTGTTCTCTGAGAGAGTATAGCTCCAACGGCACAGTCTGAAGCATCCACCTCTATTATGAAGGCAAGCTCGGGGTTGGGATGTACTAAGATAGGTGCGGTGGTAAATTTATCCTTTAAACAGGAAAATGCTTCCTGAGCTTGCGGGGTCCAGGAGAACCTAGACTGTTTCCGGGTAAGTTGGGTGATAGGTGACACTACCTCAGAAAAATTCTTAATGAAACGTCTATAGAAGTTGGCAAACCCGATGAAACGCTGCACCTCCTTCACATTTCTAGGAATTGGCCAATCCTTGATGGCTTGGGTCTTGCTTCCATTCATGCTAATCCCTTGCGTAGATAGTACATACCCCAGAAATTGAATTTCGGTCCTATGGAATTCACATTTTTCAAGTTTGATGTAGAGATGGTTTTGTCTTAGGCGTTCTAAGACCATTCTCACATGTCCATGATGTTCCTCTGTGGAGTTAGAAAAAATTAGAATATCATCCAGATAAATCACCACAAATGTATCTAGGAGATCCCTGAAGATATCATTCACGAAGTGTTGGAAAGTGGCTGGGCGGTACTCAGACCAAAAGGCATAACTAGATATTCAAAGTGTCCATAGCGTGACCTGAAAGCAGTCTTCCATTAAACCTCAGGTCTGATACGGACCAAGTTATAGGCCCCACGGAGTCCAGTTTAGAGAAAATTTTGGCATGCCGCACTCTCTCCAACAACTCAGGGATTAAAGGCAATGGATAACGGTTTCTAATAGTAACCTTATTGAGTTCCCTATAGTCTATGCAGGGTCTCAGAGATCCATCTTTCTTCTTCACAAAGAAGATGGGTGCACCTGCGGGAGATGAAGAGGGGCGTATGAAGCCCTTGGCTAAATTTTCGTCTATATAATCCTTCAAAGCTTTTAGCTCGGGCCCCGCTAGGGGGTAGATCTTACCAAAAGGTATCTCGGCTCCGGGTAATAATTCAATTGGACAATCATATGGACGGTGAGGAGGAAGCTGATCAGCGTTCTTCTTGTCACATAAATCGTCATAGTCCTGGTATACAGCTGGTAGTTCAGGGACTGACATGGTTCCTTTAGGAACAGAGCAAGCTGAAACTCCTTGACTCATCTGTTTCTCCAGAAAGTGTAATTCCTTGGTCTCCAGTTAATCGTAGGATTCTGCGCCTGCAGCCATGGTAGCCCTAGAATGATGGGAAAGTGGGGAGAAGAGATAAGCAAAAAATACATTTTCTCTTGATGATCTTTACCCATAAGGACCCTCAAAGGCTCTGTTTCTCGATCCACTGGTCCAGAAGTCAGTAGAGAGCCATCCACAGTCTCCATCTGTACTGGAGTAGCCTTCTTCACTGAACGTATCCCCTGTTTCAGAGCAAAGGAGATATCCATAAAATTTCCACTTGCTCCTGAGTCGATCATAGCAGAGCTAGACACCCAGACTGAGTCAACCCAGAGTTTGATGGAAAGGAAGCAATGAGAATTGTTTCTTTTACAACTCAGCTGGGACACCGCTGAGGAAACTTGAAAAATTGCAGCGTTTATACCGTCATCGTTCCCAGAACTAACAGAGTTTAAGTCCGAGAAATCAAGATCTCTTGCAGCAGATCTCTCTGGAGCCTGAGGCTCGGACATGACAGAGCTCCTCTCGCAACACTCACAGTGAATGACTGCTGCAGTAGTCTTACGAGAACGGCTGGGGCAGTTTATAATGAAGTGCCCTGACTTACCACAGTAGAAACATAGATTTTCCTTTATACGATGTTCTTTGCGTGCATCACTAACCCGTCTTTGTAAAGAGTCCACCTGCATGGGTTCAGGTTCTGGTTCCCTTGTGATCCTACTCAAAGGTTCCTTAGCTGAGGAGGGAGGTAGTAAAAGGTTAGTGCGATTATTTTCGAACCATCTCTCTTGTCTGCGTTCAGTCAGACGAGCATCAATACGGATACAATAGTTAATAAAGTCACCTAACGAAGTGGGAGGGTCGGCACAAGCAAGTTCATCCTTAATCAGTGAGACAACCCTTTCCGAAAAATAGATTTTTAGCGGAAGTGTCCCAAGTGGTATCAAGAGCCCATCTCCTGAAATCCAGGGCATATTTGGCTACTGAACGCTTACCTTGGCGCAAAGTTAACATGGCTGCTTCAGCTGTTGCACCTCGATTGGGGTCATCAAACACCTGCCCCATGGCTGAAATAAAAGCATCAAGGTGATTCAAACAATCATCCTCAGTCTCAATCAGAGGGTTTGCCCACATCAAAGCCTTATTGGTAAGCAACATGATTATAGTAAGCACTTTGGATCGTTCAGTGGGAAATTGTGAAGCATGTGCAGAGAAAAATAAATTGCATTGATTAATAAATCCCCTGAATTTCTCACGTTCACCGCCAAAACGAAAAGGAGGTAATTTGGGGATCCCAGAACTTGGGGTTATGGCAGGAGCCTGGGCTCGTTCCTCTAGACCTCAATCCTGGCTCACAATTCCTGGGTAGTCTGTCCAAACACTTGCAAATTATGATTAGTGAGGTCCTGTAGGCTTGCAAAACGGGTTTTTAAAGTCTGTACATCTGAAAGGATTGTATCAGTCACTCCGCAAAGTTCCTTTATGCGGGCCTCCATCTTCCAGATCTTTTAAGGAGAGGTGCTGGAAGGAGAAGAGGAAAGGAAAAAAAAACAATAGTGTTTACCTGTGGTAACACTCCAGAGTAAAATTTTAAGGGAATGCGCTCACCTGGAATGGTTGTGAGAAGTCACAACCACTGTCATCACATAAGGTATTAAACGGACATCTGATATCCACAGTCACAGCAGACACGGCTTTCCCAGACCCAGCAGACACTAAACATTGGCTCCTGAATCTTGTCATGTATAGTGTACAGTTCCTATAGCGTCTTGTGCTTGGGTGCGAGGAAAACACAGGAGACATAGGTTGAAATGAAATGACTTGTATTACTTCATACAAGCATGCTGAAAAGTTCACACAGTTTGCAGGAACAGCGACAGGAGACACAGCAGGCCAGAGTAACTTCAAGCACTACAATAAATCTCCAAAGCAGGTTCAGGATCTCTTCTCTGTACCGTAATTCCTCTGCAAACATGGATTCACCAAACAGCAGGTTTCCAGAGTCCAAAAGTGTTCCAAGGTTCCTCAGTAGGGAATAGCTGGAGTACAAGTCCAAGGCTTCCAGGAGTCAGGTCACAGACTGACTGAGGCTTGATTCAGGAGCACTGATTGTTCAGCTGAGGCTGCTTAAGAAGCAAGAGGGAAGAATCAGGGCGGGAACATGAAAACTGGAAACTCCATATTAACTGAGGGCAAGAGCTGCAGAAAGACAGAAAGCAAAATGGCCGACGGAAAGCTGAGTTTCAAGGAACATGTCAACAGAGACAAAGAACCTTACACTCCCTCTGGTGGTTGCAAACAGTGCTGAACCATTCAATGAAGATTGTGAAGATTGGCAATCAGGAGTTACAGACTGGTCTTATATAAGGGAGGTTCCCTCCCATCAGGGTTGCCGGTGATCAATTGTTCTTATCTCAACCTTGGTTCCTGGTTCTCTTGGAAGCTTGCTGAGTCTTGCCTGCATCTTCTGCTAACAGATAAGATATTTTCTGCTTTTATTTTTGTGCTTGTTTTTTGCATTTTTTCCTGCACTTCTGTGGAGGTCAGCCAGGTCCCCTCGGGGGCTTGTGCTCCTCTCAGTTTATCTGAGCCACTGTTATTTGTTCATTTGCCTTTTCCAGTTTTTTCAGTGGCTGCGGCTTAGTTTTGTTACACCAGAGAACTAATTTAGGTGGTAGAGGTCGTGTGATCTCAGGTGTTTTTGCAATAAGTAGAGTTGGTATTTTTTTAGGGTTTTTTGGATTGCAGTAAGTGTCCTTCCTATCCTTTTCTTTCTAGGAAGATTGGGCCCCAACGTTTGCTCATACTATTTTCTGTCTGTGTCTGTATTTCCTCTTGTCTAACCGCCATTACATGTTTGGGTGCTTCCTATGTTCTTTGGGGATCTGCTCCGGGGCAGATAGCTTTCCTCTTTCTATCTTTAGGTGTAGTTAGCCTCTCAGGCTGTGACAAGGCGTCTAGGACCAACGTAGGTACGCTCCACGGCTGCCTTTAGTTGTGATGGTTAGTCAGGGTACTGCAATCCAGTAGATTCCAACCTCTCTGTGTATTGCCGTTTTTGCCTGCTCTCCTCAGCTACCAAATCATAACAGGTTTGTTGTGATTTATCTTGATGGCATAATAATTTATTTGTAATATATATGACACCTCTCCATTACTATCCCCATAGTCATATTGTCAGTAAAAATACCCAGAATAAAGTCCTTTATTTATTTGAAATAAAAATACACACCGTTTTACAAATTTATTTAAAAATAACAAATAGTTCCAATAATTCCATTGAAGCCCTCATCCTCTTTAGAAAACAAAAAATAGTTAACAACAGAAATACTAACCTATTGCCCATTCCATTGAAGCCCTGTTCTCCTGTAAGAAAAAGCAAAAATAAAAAACAATATCACTCACCTGTCTGACATACTTTCCTGCGCCATAATCCATGTCTGCAATAATTAGCTTTCAACATGAATAGTGCCAAGATGCTACCGTCCAGGCTGAAAACCACGGGAGAATGAGCTGCTGCGAGCACAGAGTCAGTGACTAGCGGTGACATCATCCAGGCCACTGCGTCTGTGTTCCCACTTCACTTCAGTGTGAGCTGGGCCAACGAACTGTGGTGACCTCAGTGGGTCAAAAAAATTTTCACGGTGCAGCGCTGAGCTCAGTGAGTTCACCGAAGTTCATTGTGAACATCCAGGGTTTGGCCCATTACTATTTATAATGTGTTTTGCTGGTCTCTGCTTAAAAAGTACATTGCGCCCTCTGGGCTATCACTGCCACCTCCAGTTCTGGTCATTGTTGATAGAAATTTGGAGTTTCATATAGCTAAGATCGAGTTTTCTCGTTTTTTCCATCGATCTCTTCAGTATCTGGTACACTGGCAGGGTTATGGTCCTGAAAAGAGAATGTGAGTACCAGCATCTGATGCACTCAGGTTGATGTGGTCCTTTCATATGGCACACCCTGATAGACCCGGCCCTGAGGTTACGGAGGTCCCTCTTAGAAGGAAGGGGTTCTGTTACAGGTTTAACGCAACAGAGAGAGGCCAGAAAACCACAGCGTCTCATTTCATGTACTAATGCACAGTTTAGAAGAACATCATCATCATATTAAATGGTGCATGTTTCTGCTAGCAGTGCAGGGATTAATATGTTTAGCCTGAGTGCTACTGGAGCCCTAGGGCTTTGATGGTCTCAGCTGTTCAGTATTGGCCACTCCCCTCTTCTATATATACTCGTCTCTGGAAATCAGGATTGCCAGTGTTAGTTCAATTCTGCCCTGGTTCAGGAGCATGGAGGAGCTTGCTGTTTGAGGAGGTGTTTGGAGTGTTGTTCTAAGACTGTTAATTGGAGTTTTGTCTGTATGTTTACCCTCATCCTTTCTCATTTGTTTTCTTTCCCTTCCTTCACTCCCTGGTGTTCCGTTCTTTTGTTTATGCGTACATATTTGTGTGATTGGTATTTTCCTTTATCCCTGTACGTATTCCCTTGTAAGTCTAGGTTGTGTATTCTTATATGCTACAACTTCCCATTTCCGTGGGTGGTGGAGGGGACATTTTAAGGTTGATCTAGCAGCTCAGCAAGGTATGTGGTTCTGGTGTCGTCTCCATTAGAAGTAATCTGGGGAGCAGGTATAGCTAGGGCTCCCCTACCTTTAGGGATAGGGAAGGAACCCCTAGCCCCGATATATCTGAGCCGTGACAACACTACTAATGTCTACAAAAAGAGAAAATATTTGCATAAGAAATTACATTTAAAGTTTTCTTCACACTGTTGTATATAATTATTATTGCTGGAACCAACACTGTTATACCAGATCATGATGGAATCTTTTTTTTTCATGATAGAAATGCATCAGAAAACTGCACTATAGAGGCCACAGAGAGAACCTATATAATCTGACAAGATTTCTTGCATGACAAACACTAGATGGCAGACTGCACTAACAAGTAGCAATTTCACATAGAACTATACACATGTATAAGTATAGTATTCAGTGCGTTAATTCCTATGGAGACTGAATAGGAAAATTAATATTTTCAATATTTTTGCTTATATAAAAGAAAGTCACTACTTTTTTAACCCCTTAGTGACAGAGCCATTTTGCAGCTTAATGAACGGGCCAATTTTTACAATTCTGACCACTGTCACTTTATGAGGTTATAACTCTGGAACGCTTTAACGAATCCCGCTGATTCTGAGATGTTTTTTCATGACATATTGTACTTCACGTTAGTGGTAAAATTTCTTTGATATGACTTGTGTTTATTTATGAAAAAAACCAAAATATGGCGAAAATTTTGAAAATTTAGCAATTTTCAAATTTTAAATTTTTATGCCCTTAAATCAGAGAGATATGTCACACAAATTTCTTAATAAATAACATTTCCCACATGTCTACTTTACATCAGCACAATTTTGGGAACAAAATTTTCTTTTGTTACGAAGTTATAAGGGTTTAAAGTTGACCAGCGATTTCTCATTTTTACAACACCATTTTTTTTTAGGGACCACATCACATTTGAAGTCACTTTGAGGGGTCTATATTATAGAAAATACCCAAAAGTGACACCATTCTAAAAACTGCACCCCTCAAGGTGCTCAAAACCACATTCAAGAAGTATATTAACCCTTCAAGTGCTTCACAGGAGCTGAAGCAATGTGGAAGGAAAAAATTGACATTTAACTTTTTTTGCAAAAGCTTTACTTCGGAACCAAGTTTTTTTATTTTCACAAGTGTTAAAAGTAAAAATGAACCACAAAATTTGTTGTGAATTTCTTCTGAATACGCCGATACCCCATATGTGGGGTAAACCACTTTCTGGGCGCATGGCAGAGGTCGCAAGGGAAGGAGCACCGTTTGACTTTTTCAACGCAGAATTGGCTGAATGCCATGTCACGTTTAGATAGCCCTTGATGTGCCTAAACAGTGGAAACACCCCACAAGTGACCCCATTTTGGAAACAAGACCCCTTAAGGAACTTATCTAGATGTGTGGTGAGCACTTTGAACCTCCAAGTGCTTCACACAAGTTTATAACGTAGAGCCGTGAAAAAAAAAATATTTTTTTTTCACAAAAATGATCTTTTCACCCCAATTTTTAATTTCCCAAAGGTAATAAGACCGCAAAAGATTTTTTGCAATTTGTCCTGAGCATGCTGATACCCCATATGTGGGGGTAAACCACTTTTTGGGCGCACGGCAGAGGTCGCAAGGGAAGGAGCGCTGTTTGACTTTTTCAGCGCAGAATTGGCTGGATGCCATGTCGCGTTTAGAGAGCCCCTGATGTGCCTAAACAGTGGAAACCCCCAACAAGTGACCCCATTTTGGAAACTAGACCCCTTAAGGAACTTATCTAGATGTGTGGTGAGCACTTTGAACCTCCAAGTGATTCACACAAGTTTATAACGTAGAGCCGTGAAAATAAAAAATCATATTTTTTTCCACAAAAATGATCTTTTCACCCCAATTTTTATTTTCCCAAGGCTAACAAGACCCCAAAAGTTTTTGTGCAATTTGTCCTGAGCATGCCGATACCCCATATGTTGGGGTAAACCACTTTTTGGGCGCACGGCAGAGGTTGCAAGGAAAGGAGCTCCGTTTGACTTTTTCAACGCGGAATTGGCTGGACGCCATGTCGCATTTGTAGAGGCCCTGATGTGTCTAAACAGTGGAAACCCCCCACAAGTGACCCCATTTTGGAAACTAGACCCCCTAAGGAACTTATCTAGATGTGTGGTGAGCACTTTGAACCCCCAAGTGCTTCACAGAAGTTTATAACGCCCGGGCGTGAAAATAAAAAATCATATTTTTTCCACAAACCTGATCGTTTAGTCCCCAATTTTTTATTTTCCCAAGGGTAATAGGAGAAATTAGACCACAAAAGTTGTTGTCCAATTTGTCCTGAGTATGCTGATACCCCATATATGGGGGGGGACCACTGTTTGGGCGCACGGCAGGGCTTGGAATGGAAGCAGCACCGTTTGACTTTTTCAAACCAAAATTGGCTGGAATTGAGATTGGACACCATGTCGCGTTTGGAGAGCCCCTGATGCGCCTAAACAGTGGAAACCCCCCACAAGTAACACCATTTTGTAAACTAGACCCCTATGGAACTTATCTAGATCTGTTGTGAGCACTTTGAACCCCCAAGTGTTTCACAAAAATTTATAATGCCTGGGTGTGAAAAAAAAAAAAAATTTCCACAAAAATGATTTTTTAGTCCCAAATTTTTTATTTTTCACAAGGAAATTGGACCCTAAAAGTTGTTGTCCAATTTGTCCTGAGTACGCTGATACCAAATATGTGGGGGGGGAAACTGTTTGGGCGCACGGCAGGGCTTGGAAAGGAAGTAATAAAGCTTTGGAATACAGACGTTGATGGGGGTCATGTTCCGTTTGCAGTGCCCCAGATGTGCCTAAACAGTGGAAAACCCCCACAAGTGACCCCATTTTGGAAACTAGACCCCCTAAGTAACTTATCTAGATCTGTGGTGAGCACTTTGAACCCCCAAGTGTTTCACAAAAGTTTATAACGCCTGGGTGTGAAAAAAAAAATCCTATTTTTTTCCCACGAAAATTATCTTTTAGTCACTACTTTTTTATTTTCCCAAGGTTAACAGGAGAAATTGGACCACAACAGTTGTTGTCCAATATGTCCTGAGTACGCTGATACCCCATATGTGGGGGGGAACCACTATTTGGGCGCTCGGCAGGGCTCTTAAGGGAGGGAGCGCCATCTGACTTTTTGAACCTCACGTCATGTTTGGAGACCCCCTGATGTGCCTAAATAGTGGAAACCCCTCAATTCTAGCTCCAACCCTAACCCCAACACACCCCTAATCCCAACCCTAACCCTAATCCTAACCCTAATCCCAACCCTAATTCCAACCCTAATTGTAACCCTAACCCTAATTGTAACCCTAACCCTAATTGTAACCCTAACCCTAATTGTAGCCCTAACCCTAATTGTAACCCTAAACCTAATTGTAACCCTAACCCTAATTATAACCCTAACCCTAAGGCTGGGTTAATTTTGCGTTTTACCAGCCCGTTCAACATATAGCATTGACGGCTGGTAACCGTATAGCATAACGCGATCGCGTTATGCTATACCCGCTAGCGCAGAGGAATCAGCAGATGATTCATCTGCGCTAGCGGTGACGGAGCCCAGACGCTGCAGCCCGCGTCCGAGGCTCCGTCACTGAATGATGGCACGTCGCGAACGCATGCCGCTTTACGGCATTCGTCGCGATGCGCCCTCAAATGGGGGTGAATGGTAGCGTTAACGGACTGCGTTACACCGCGTTATACCACGGTGTAACGCAGTCCGTCTAATGGACTGCCATAACGCAGTATGAACCCAGCCTAACCCTAATTATAATAACCCTAACCCTAATTATAACCCTAACCCTAATTATAACCCTAACCCTAATTATAACCCTAAGCCTAACCCTAACCCTAGCCTTAACCCTAACCCTAACAGAAAAATGAAAAAAAATATAATTTCTATATTTTATTATATGTCCCTAACTAAGGGGGTGATAAATGGGGGGGTTATGTACTGTTTTTTTTTATTTTGATCACTGTGATAGTTTATCACAGTGATCAAAATGTACTTTTGTGAGAATGAATGAAACTTTTTTTGAATCTGCCGCCAAGCAGATCGGCGGGCGCACTGCCGATCTGCTTGGCGGCAGATTCAAAAAAAGTTTCATTCATTCTCACAAAAAGTACATTTTGATCACTGTGATAAACTATCACGTGATCAAAATAAAAAAAAACAGTACATAACCCCCCCATTATCCCCGCCATTTTTTTTTTTGCAGGAAGAAGACGCCGGGATCCTGTGGCCTGGATGAGGACGGAGGACACCGGTAAGTATAGGGGGGGCGATCGAGGGACCGGGGAACCCTCATTTTCTCCCCTCTGATGTGCGATCACATCAAAGAGGAGAGAAATCATTTTTTTTTTTTTTTTGCGTCGCCCTTTCTTGTTAATGGCGATCGCGACACGGGGTCGGGAACTACAATCCGATCATGTTCTCTGGTCTCGGCTACCTCGGCAGCCGAGACCCCAGAGAAATTGCCACCACCCCCGGCAGAACGCGGCGGGCGCACTGAGCATGCGCCCGCCATTCAAGTAGCGGCGCCCACCGGAGGAGGAAGGTGGGCCCGCGGGCCACAACGGGACCATTGGGGAACACGAGGGGGTCCCAGGGACCCTTTTTCTCTGTCCTCTGATGTCCGATGACATCAGGGGACAGAGAAATTAAATGGCACATCATTTTTTTTGTTGTTGCGGTCGCCGTTATAGGGTTAATAACGGCGACCGCAACATCGGGTCGGTAAAAATCGACCCGATTCATGTTCTCTGGGGTCTCGGCTACACCCGGTAGCCGAGACCCAGGAGAAAATGCGCCTCTGGGGGGCGCTATTCACTTTTTCCACATCGCCGTTAATTAACGGCGATGTGGTTTAAGTACCCTTAATGACCGCCGTTAAAAGGCGTATCGGCGGTCGTTAAGGGGTTAATGAGATGTTATATTGTGTATATTTGTTTATATACTTTGGGCATGATTAATTATTACATTTGTGCCTTTTTTTATTGAATTTGTGACTTTTTTGCCTGTTTTTCATTTATACCTAATTCTTCTTTTAATTTGTGATTTATTTGTTTTTTAAGTCTATCTTATGTATTTACCTGTTTTTTTGTTTTTTTTAGTTGTTCACCATTGTAGACAGAGTTTAGAATTTCCATAAGCTTTTACCTGATTTCTTATAATAAAAAAGTATATACCTTTTTCACTCTGTGGAATAGTGTTAGAAACTGTGATTTGTCATACAGAAGCCAATACAGGATCTTTCCATCAAAGGTTTATGTTAGTAAATACAATGTCCCGTTATATTCCTCTGATAGGAAATGGACTGGGCATAATTTGGAGATGCAAAACAGCATTAAATAAATCTTAATATGGTTAAAGTCAATATATTTGTGATTCTTTGGCTGTGCAGGGGTTAATATCACTGCCTATGGCAGTGAAAAGGGTTAATGTAAAAAGCCTGGATGCTCCAAGGTAGCGAAGATGCTAATGACAGTGAAGAAAATCAATTTTAGAATCTATGATGAAAGTCAGTGAAGGAGTTAAAATATTATAACTTCAGTCCATCTTCCTTGTCTATATGAAAAAAATATGTATAGGAATAGGGGTTAGGGGTGATACTATCTCTATTAGTGTTAAGTATGACACACATCAGTGTGCTCAGAATGTGGTTATCAGGGATGAGCAGCGTGCTCGGTGATAATAATAATCTTTATTTATATAGCGCCATCATATTACCGCAGCGCTTTACAGTTTAACAGTTTCAAAACACAAGTCATAAGTAACAACGTTAACAATACAATAATTAAAGCAAAATAAGATGACCCTGCTCGTGAGAGCTTACAATCTACAATGAGGTGGGGGAGATACAAATACAGGTTGTATATACAATGGTGCATTACAATGATGGTCCAGCCATCTTGAGGGAGTGAGGGATGGATGGAGATAGTGAAGGGGCTACACAGAAACAACATAAAATGACTTTGATTAGTGAACGTGATAGGCTGCTCTAGAACAAAGGTGATATTCGGATATAACTAGAGATGAGTGAACTTGTTCGGAAAACGTTTGTCAATGTCAAATTCGGCATGAACATTGCCCATTCGGATTCATGTTCAGATTCCGGAGCATTTTTCCTAAAAATCTGCAAAATTTGGTCAAAGTTCAGTAAATGTTTAAGTTCACTAAGGGCTATTTCAGACGTCAGTGTTTCCTGTAGCAGCACAGGCTGCAAAAAATCCCCCACATGTGCACACTAATGACACATAGAGACATTCTGCAACACCTACCGGTGCATGGGAATCAGCGGTACTGTTTGCACTGTTCCCCAACGCATTCAGTGCTAGCAGGGGATAGTGTTGAGAGTTCTATTCAACTGTTAAGAGCGAGAGCAGATGGCAGCGACGGCTGATGGGTATTCGTATAAATAAATTTAAAAGAAATTATGTGGGGTTCCCCTGTATTTTTGATAACCAGCCAGGCAAAACTGACAGCCCTCAGCTCTCAGTATTCGCAAGCCTGGTTATCAAGAATAGGGGGGTACCCACTCTGTTTTTTTTAAATTATTTAAATAAATAATTTAAAAAATGGCTTGGGTCCCCCCCATTTTTGACAATTATCCAAAATAATTCTGACAGCTGGGGGCTGGTATTCTCAGGCTGGTAAGGGGCCATAGATGTTGCCTCCTCAGCCTAAACCGTACTCATGTAATTGACCAGTCCACAGAAGTCAATGTCTCCTGTAATAGAATTAAAAAAATAAACAATATTCCTTACCTGTCCACCGAGAAGATAATAATCCATGTGTGCCGAGACTGCAGGGTGGCAGGCTGCATTGCTGCATGATGCAACTATACAGCCTGCCATCCATCAGAGACACTGAGCAGCGTGCACTAGCGCTGCTCAATGTCTCACGGTGAACTCCTATGACCTGACTGATGTCACCACAAGCATGAAAAAGTTCTTACACTCGCGGGGCCGTCAAAAAGGTCCTGGGAGTTTACATCCAATTAACTAAGTTCAACTTGCTGACGTCAGCATGAGCGATGTGGGAAAAGTTGTAATGGCTCTCGCGCTGGCGTTAGAGAGTTGAACTGAGTTAAGGTGACATCAACCCACCCAACTATCATCCCACTTGACGCCGCACAAGGGCGAGTGGGAAGAGCTAGGCAAAGCGCCAGAATTGGCGTATCTAATTGATGCACCTTTTCTGGGGCAGCTGCAGGCTGTTATTTTTAGTCTGGCTCCTTACCAGCTTGAGAATACCAATCCCCAGCTGTCTGCTTTAGCTTGGATCATTGTCAAAAACAAGGGGACTCAATGCTGTTTTTTAAATAATTAATTTAAATAATTTTTAAAAAGGCATGGGATCCCTCTATTTTTGATAACTAACTTGCTAAAGTTGAACAGCTGAGGGTTGCACCCCGCAGCTGTCAGTTTTGAATGGCTGGTTATTAAAAGTACAGTGGAACCCACATCAATTTTTTAAATTAGCTATTTTTAGCGCAATTAATGGGTCAATTAATGCCACTTTTCCTGGTGTCTGCCCCTAACGTCCGCTGTTTTTTCAGCTTTTGGGCCCCTCTGAAGGTGTTGTCTATGCGTTTTGATTTCGCCTCCCATTGAATTGAATGGTGTTCTGCAAACACAGCTGAACCTTAAAAGGTTTGCTCATCTCTAGATATCACTGTAGTAACTGGGTGCTCTGAGGGACTCTAAGGGAGTTTTTGAACACAAAATTGGCTGGAATCAATGGCAGGCGCCATGTGTGTTTGGAGACCTCCTAATGTACCTAAACTATGGAACCCCCCCAATTCTAGCTCCAACTCCAACTCTAACCCCAACACACCCCTAACCCTAATCCCAACCCTAACCATAACCACAACCCTAACCCCAACATACCCCTAATCCCAACCCTAACCATAACCCTTACCACGACCCTAACCCTAACACACCCCTAACCCTATTCCCAACTGTAACCGTCATTCCAACCCTAACCCCAACACCACAACCCTAACCCTAGCCCCAACCCTAACCCTAGCCCAACCTTAACCCTAGCTCTAGCCCCAACCCTAACCCTAGCCCCAACCATAACCCTAGCTCTAACCCCAACCCTAACAATAGCCCCAACCCTAACCCTAATGGAAAAATGGATAAATACATTTCTTTAATTTTATTATTTTTACCTAACTAAGGGGGTGTTAACGGGGGATTTGATTTACTATTTTTTTATTTTGAATTTGATCACTGTGATAGGGTTTATCACAGTGATCAAAATGAACCAATAGGAAAAATGTCCTATTGCTGCCGGGTGCCGGCCGGCAGATGTCGAGGGGTGCACTGCGCATGCGCCCGCCATTTTCATCCCGGAAGAAGACGCTGCCGGCCGGAGGACATCACCAGGGGATGCAGGAGGGTCCAGGGACAGATCGTGGGACCCCATTTCTCTCTCCTCTGATGTGCGATCACATAAGAGGAGAGAGAAATTGAATGGAAAATGGAGCTTTTTTTTAGCGGTTGCCGTTATTTGTGAATAACGGTGATCACAAGACTGGGGTTGGTAAAAACTGACCCGAATTATGTTCTCTAGGGTCTCAGCTACCCCTAATAGCTGAGACCCTGGAGAATTTCAGACGCTGGGGGCGCTATACACTTATTTCTCAGCGCCGTTAAAAAGCGGCGCTGAGGAATAAGTACCCTTAACTGCCGCCGTTGAAAGGCTTATCAGAGGTCGTTGAGGGGTTAATATTAGGCAAAGATAACACAAGTAAACATAAAATGCAGTTTTATAAATGATGGTCTTTGTTACTAAGGGAAAAAAAATCCAAACCTACAGGGCCCTGTGTAAACCTGCTCTTGAGTGGCCGGATGACCAAAATTACCCCAAGAACGCAGCAACAACTCATCCAAGAGGTCACAAAAGATCCCACAACAACATCTAAAGAACTGAAGGCCTCACTTGCCTCAGTTAAGGTCAGTGTTCATCACTCCAGGTGTACAAATTTGGTTGTTCAAAAATTTACTATTGACATACAATATAATTGTAATGACCAGACCTATTGCAAACAACACTATATAACCCACATGATGATCACCAAAAAAAGTAAAAACATTGGTAGAATTGCTGTATTGTATTCTTTGTGCTGTACAAGCAACAGAATAAAATGACAAAGTCATTTGTTTCCCAAACTACCCTGTTAAATCTCTTGCAGTCTCTGCTCTCCGGATATTCTTACAATGCGCAACTCTTACAACTCTCCTGCCAGCTAGTTACTTCTTATCTGAGCAAACAAGCGAGCACACTGTCATTATACATATTGCACAGTGACTAGAATCTACAGAGCATATAAATCAGAACTGACATCCAAAAATGCTCAGTAGAGCAGGGACTAGCCCAGCCCCTGAAATGGTGGTCAGTGACGATGCTCCATCACAGGAAGGGGCTGGGGCAGGAGCAGCGGCGTCAACGAGGAAAGCGTCATCAAAGAGGAAATTGTAAAAAAAAAAAAAATCAGAGTACTGAGGGAAGGGTAGAGAGAGAATTTTTAATTAAAGTGTACTGGAAAAAAGTTTAGATTATGACATGAAATATATGGGCATTTAGGATTAACATTATTTGTGTTGGGAAGCGTGGTCAGAAGTGGAAGAGAGAGGAATCTTGCAGAGGAGCTCCTTACCAAATAGCCCTAAATCCATCATAATCTGTGGAACAGATACCCTACAGATAATCTCAAGAGACAAGAACAGTGCCCTGGCCTCCGAAGGATCATTTTAAGCCATACATCCCAGACGTTCAGGGCGATAACAAGGTGAAGCCTACTGATTTCCTAATGGCCGGAGGCCATTCTGGTATGGCCCTCGGCCCAAAGACATCAGCCCGCCTTCCCGTGAAACAACGGAGCAGATGTAGAAGTTACAGGATTCTTAGAACCTCGGTTCTCTGCCTGAAATGACTCTCTGCCATCCTGCTGCCTGAGATCCCCGAATGCACCACCACTGTGCGCACCAAGACCCATGTGGCCATTTCCAGCTAACTGCCACCATCTTGCAGTCTGTCGGCTTCGAATTGTGCAGCACTGCAGCAGAATTGAGCACTCCTTCCTCCACCACTCACAGCTTGGAAAATGCTCCTTACCTCCTTGAACTCCCACCCTGTCTGCCTCAGCACGGTGCCTGCTGCGGTCTCTCATTGCCCTTCTGGTTGCTGCTTGTGGAGGGATCTCTTTGCTGGGGGTTTCCTGATGCATTCAGGTAGCTGCTTTGGCCTTTTTCATCTATAGATTGGTTTGAGTCTAACTTTCTCATAATGTTGAAAGGGCACTAAATGTGGACTCACATACTCCATAGAATTCAATATAATTAAACATTGCTGGTGTTCTACTGCACCTAATAGAAAAATCTTTGAATGAGGTGTGTCCAAACTTTTGGTCTGTACTGTACCTGGATCGGAAGCTGGATCTTTCCTTCTTCTACTCATCATGCGGACATAGCTTCCTGCTGTAATGTGTTGGAGACGACTTCGGAGCTGAAGCTCGCTCTGGTGGTTGCTGAGGGTATTGAACCTATGTTGAACAGCAAAAATCCACCACCTGCAACTGACGATTGGTTATCAGGTGGTACGGACTGGCCTGATATAAGTGAGTTGACCTCCCATGGTTCTTGCCGGTGATCAATTGTTCTTCCTGGTTTAGGCTGGAATTCAGCTTGCTTTTCTGCTTTGTCCTGCTTGCATTCAGATAAGTCACTTTCAGTTTTTTTTACTGTGGTTTGAATTTCCTGGTTTCTTGCTGCATTACTTTTTGAGTTCAGCCGGGTCCCATTTGGGGGGCTTGGGCTGGTCTCCGTTCGCTTTTTGTATTTGTTCATTTGCTCAGTTCTTGTGATATTTTTCTGCTGGGTAGCTACGTGTCCACACCAGAGATCTGATATAGGTGGTCGAGACCGTGTGGTCTCAGCATTTTTGGATTCAGAAGTGTTGGAGTTTTTCCTAGGGTTTTTCTGGGTTGCAGACAGTATTCTGTGCTGTCCTATCTAGACAGTTTTGGGCCCCAGCGTTTGCTCAATCTATTTTCTGTCTGTGTTTGTGTTTTCATCTTGTCTAACTGCCATTATATGTTTGGGGCTTCCTATTCTTTTGGGGCTCTACTCCGGGGCAGTTAGCTTTCCTCTTTCCATCTTAAGGGATAGCTAATCTCTCCGGCTGTGACAAGGCGTCTAGGGCACCATAGGAACGTCCCACGGCTAGTGTTGAGTGATACTTTCCGATATCCAAAAATATCGGATCGGAATGGTATCGCCGATATCACTAAAATATCGGCGATACCCGATACCGATACCGGAAGTCCCATGTAAGTCTATGGGAACAAAATATCGCAACTAAAAAAACACTTTCTTTCCTTGTAAACACAAAATATACACACATAGAATACATATATATATATATATATATATATATATATACGTCATTGTGACATATATATAACATATATTTATAGTTTATTCACTTCTACATAGTAAAATAGCCTCTGATTCAATTGCCGGGTAAAGCCGGCATTTGTGAAAAGACAGAAGCACCCGAGGGTCCAGTCGCCACAGAGATGTTGCATCGCACCCAGCGGTGTGACAACTTACTCTCAGGTAAGGAGGAAACACTCCATTGACTCCAACCACTGCATTCAACAGTACACTATGCCAGCTGAGTGTAGGCGGACCCAATGGGATGGTCTAGCTCAGGCTGGTTAGAACAGGGTGTAGCTAGTTGGATGGGAGGGGTTGAGGCAGCCTTATGCTGCATGTCTTTGTAGTAAGAATTGTTTCCTTTCCTGCTTTCTTACTACGTCGCATACTCCACTCTGCTACATCACTCTGCACCATTGCTCTATCTCACATCTATCTGCCCTGGAAGGATACCGTCTTACCTGTAGAAGACTTATCACCTAGCTGCACTACACCATCCCTGCCAGAGGACCTGCACAGCAGCGCTGTTCACCCTGACCAGGTACTACAGGTGGCATCACGACAAACTACACAAACATTCTATCATCCCCTGGAAATATCCCACATTCCAGTGAGCGACCAGGGCACGGACATAGCTGTGCTACCCGTCACATCCCCCATAGAAGTCGACGGGCTTGGTGCCGAGTACCCCCAAAACCTGTGGCTCTGTGCGACTCAACTTTGGCGTCACGAACAGGATTCAGAAGCTCGCTATAAGCGAGTCCTGTGTGCCTTAATTGAACTGTTTTTTTGCTTGAGAATTGCAAAAATCATCATAGACTGTATTTGCCATTTTTCCGTCATATCTGCGCCACGAGGCACAGGTGAAGAATAAGGGCGTGTTCTCGTGGGCGTACACTCACTCCGTGGCGCGAAAACGATGTCCGCCCACTCTAAATGTTACTGCAATGTAAGATCGTGCCCCACAGCTCTGGAGTTCCTCCTCCTCATCCTCCTCAGTGGGCGGAAACGAACGCGAAGGTCCCGCCTCCCTACAAAAGATGGCGCCTCTCCTGATGCTAATGACACATGTGACTTGGCAGAGATGGCGAATGGACGTGAGCAGAAGTGGGAAGGGATGGAGGAGTCAGAGCTCTCCCCCCACGGAAGCGACCCGATCGCCACGGAGCCACCGTTTGGCACCCGGCCTGGAAACCGTCCTACGCTGGAAGAAGTGGAGGATACCCTGAGAGACCTGGCCCGGCACCGGGAGGAGGTCGCCAGGATGGAAGCGAGCTGGCGGGCCCTAAAACTACAGTTGGAGCGGCGCAATCCCTCTTACCCCCTGAAGTGTCTGTACCGGAAGGTGAGGCACCCGTTCCAGTAGAGGAGGCCGTGCGGGCATCCCAGCCCTTGCAATCTGAACCGGTTGCCAGTATCTCAGTGGAGGCACCCGTTCCAGTACAGGAGGCCGTGCGGGCATCCCAGCCCTTGCAATCTGAACCGGTTGCCAGTATCTCAGTGGAGGCACCCGTTCCAGTACAGGAGGCCGTGCGGGCATCCCAGCCCTTGCAATCTGAACCGGTTGCCAGTATCTCAGTGGAGGCACCCGTTCCAGTAGAGGAGGCCGTGCGGGCATCCCAGCCCTTGCAATCTGAACCGGTTGCCAGTATCACAGTGGAGGCACCCCTTCCTGCAGAAAACGCAGCACCAGCACCCCAGATCCCGCTGTCTTCCCCCGTCGCTGAGGCAGAAGAAGCGACACCCGTCCTCATGGAGGAGGCCGCGCAGGCACCAGAGCTCTACCTGCCTGTACCGGAGCCCCGACCGTCATCTGTTCCAGAGCCGGCTGCTTCCGCCACAGGTGAGCGCCGCCAGGACTGGCGGGCGCCAGGAGAGCTGCCGCAAACCGGACATCGTAAGCTGGCGTTTGATGGTGGAGACATGGAGCTGCTGGTGGAGGAGAATTACAACCGGCGTCAGGAGGAAGAGTGGAGACGTCGGGAGCGGGAAGCAGAGCGACAAAGGGAGCAGCAAGAATCCCAAAAGCTTCGGCAACGTCACCTGGACAAGGACCTGGCAGAGAAGGCACGTATGAGAAAGGATAAAAGTACGCTGAGGGAGCCGCGGCGTAAGGTGCAGTACGGAACTTTAAGTTAAAAGGTGGTTGGGGCTTCATCCAGGAGCCTGGACTTTATTTAGAAGTCTTTGTAACCCGGCGGGACGTGGAGGCTCACCTCCCAGAAGGACACCCGGGGAGGGACCTGTTGGCAGGAGACTTGGTGACTTACACCCGACACTGGGGTTACAATGGATGGTACGCCCTAAATGTTACCAGGTGCGACCCCTACTCCCCAGAGTGTCAGGAAACTGACAGACCCTCGAGCCTTCAGCCTCCCCCAACCAGGCCTCTGCACAAGTGCCCACCCCACGCCGTAAATCTCCCCAGCCTCCCTCAGTGGTCTCCTCAGCAGCCCCAGCTATGGACATGATAATGATAGCTGGCCCATACCCGGCGCCTGTTAGGCCCCCTGGGGTTCGTTCAGTCCGGGACATAGGGTTCCAGACCCGGAGGGAGACGAAAGAGGTGGCCACACAGACCCAGATAGCAGGTCACGACGTAACTGTACAGGCCACACGACGTCATCAGGTCTGGGTGGACCCTCCTGTCACGGATGTTTGGCAAGCTCCAGAAGAGTACCAGGTGGTACTTGGAAGAGGCCAGCCAAAGAAGTCTAAATAACCCGGACAGGGTCTCTGTATGTAAATAGTTAAATTTTGATGTACCCGGACGGGTGAATGTTCATAAAAAGAAGTTTATTGTTGCCTTAATATACCCAGGTTGGGTAATGGTGTTTCAATGTAATCAAAATGTTGAACTTTGAAGCCATGAACTGTACTGGCTCACAAACTTTTCTGTAAATAGTTGGCACTTCGGTGCTCCATCTTGGTTTTACAAAAAACTTAACTGTGCACTATTTTCAACTACCTCAGAAACTAAAAACCCGTTTGGTGTGGCCGAAAGTGAGGTCTGCTCAAGGAAAGTCTTGCAGCCCACCCAAGACCACCGTTGGAGGTTTGGAGCGGGTCCTCCACAAGCACAAGTAAAGGACACTGTGAAGTTACCCCGGTGGGGTAGTCCTAAGAAGTCTCAACGAACTTCGGCAGTAATGCTATTTGCACTTTTGTAATGTTATTATTAAAAATTTTATTATGCAACGTTTAACTTGAAGTGTTTCCTGCTTTCTTACTACGTCGCATAGTCCACTCTGCTACATCACTCTGCACCATTGCTCTATCTCACATCTATCTGCCCTGGAAGGATAGCGTGTTACCTGTAGAAGACTTATCACCTACCTGCACTACACCATCCCTTCCAGAGGACCTGCACAGCAGCGCTGGACACCCTGACCAGGTACTACAGGTGGCGTCACGACAAACTACACGAACATTCTATCATCCCCTGGAAATATCCCACATTCCAGTGATCGCCCAGGTCACGGACCGAGCTGTGCTACTCGTGACATCACCCATAGAAGTCGACGTGATCAGTGCCGAGTACCCCCAAAACCCCTGTCTCTGTGCGACTCAACTTCCCTCACTGTGCTGGCACTTTACATTTACAATGCCTCTGGTTTTTTTTTTGGGGGGGTGGGGAACATTCAGACTTTTGCTATGGGGCCCCATGATTTATATGTACGCCCCTGCTGCTGAGGCATGGTATTTAAGCTGTTAAGGAGCCAACATACATGGACCTTGCCAGCAGCGTCGGACTGGAGTACCTTGGGCCCACCAGAGAAAATATATTCTTGCGCCCAACATCATACTTCCCAACCTTTGAATAAGGGAAAGAGGGACAAAGGCTGTGGCACGCTGTGCATGCTGCAGAAAATTTTAGGCCATGCCACGTTGCACCATAGACTGTCCAGGAGTTGGTGGATGCTTTAGTCCAGGTGTGGGAGGAGATCCCTCACGAGACCATCCGTCGCGCTCATCAGGAGCATGGCCAGAAGTTGTAGGGAGGTCATACAGCATACCTCCCAAATTTGGAAGACAGGAAAGAGGATTAAAGGCTGCGGCGCGTGTTGCTGAAAATTTTAGGCCACGCCCCGACAACACCCATTTCACAGCTAATCACACCCATATCCTCGCCCCAAGCGTAACCATTTAGCACTGCTGATCACACTGACTGGTAATGAGGGCACAGTGGCTGGTACTGAGGAAAAGAAAGAAAGAGCAGCGAGAGAGAAAGAACAAACAGAGAAAGAAAGAGAGGAAAGAAAGAAAAGAGAGAAAGAAAGAACAGAGAGCGAGAAGTAAAGAACAAGAGCGAGAAAGAAAGACTAGAGAGAGAGCCATAGGCGTAGCTAGGGTTTTGGTTTAGTGGGTGCAAAACTTCTGAGTGGGCCCATCATCAGAGAACCTCAGCAAATGACCGCGCTGTTGGCCAAAATAATCTATATATAAAAAGACCAATATTGATATTACCGCCATATGGTCTGTGTTAAATAATACCAGTCCTACAGAACATATAGATTACAGCACAGGTACAGATAATGACTTACCGCTGATGTTCTTTCTAATGGAATTGTTCACTTTTCATGTCTTTTCTATCTGGCCCACACCGACATGACGACTTCTCCAGCCAGGACTCGACTGCACCCCCATTAAAAAAAAAATAAAAAAAATACTCACCTCCCGGCTCCTGTGCTGCTCACTGTTCTCCCTCTCAGCGTCTGACAGCGGGCGCCGGCAGGTGATGTTATTGCGCCCGCTGTCATACGCTGAGAGGGGGATTATGGGAGAGAAGGAGCGCTCGCTCCTTCTCTCTCTATGCGGTCAGCTTTATCGGCTGTATGCCGTAACAGCTGACCCTCCGATGACGGGTGGGGGGCCCACTGCTGGCACCGGGCCCCCCCAACGCCTGTTCAGGCCCCATAGCTTCCGGGCGGCAGAGCAGGGAGAGCGATTCTCCCTGCTCTGCCGCAGAATGTAACTGTATCGTAGCTCCGGGTGGGCCCCCTCAGAGCGCGGGCCCCGGGGCCACCGCCCCCTCTGCCCCGCGACCTATCCTTTCAAATCAGGGCCCACCACGCAGGAGCTGGGGCCCACCGTAGGTTTCTCCGGTGTCCCGGTGCCTCAGTCCGACCCTGCTTGCCAGCCTGATAATACCAGGCCACAGCAGTCTGCTTATCTTTGCTGGTTAACAAAAATAGGGGATCCCCTCGAAAAAAATTGGCGTGGGGTCCACCCTATTTTTGTTAACCAGCCAGATGAAGCAGACTGCTGAGGCCTGGTTTTTCAGGCTGGTAAGAGCCAATATCCATGGACCTTGCCAGCCTGATAATCCAGGCCACAGCAGTCTGCTTAGCTTGGCTGGTTAACAAAAATAGGGAATCCCCTCGAAAAAAATTGGCGTGGGGTCCCCCTATTTTTGTTAACCAGCCAGATGAAGCAGACTGCTGAGGCCTGGTTTTTCAGGCTGGTAAGGAGCCAAGATCCATGGACCTTGCCAGCCTGATAATACCAGGCCACAGCAGTCTGCATATCTTGGCTGGTTAACAAAAATAGGGGATCCCCTCGAAAAAAATTGGCGTGGGGTCCCCCCTATTTTTGTTAACCAGCCAGATGAAGCAGACTGCTGAGGCCTGGTTTTTCAGGCTGGTAAGGATCCAATATCCATGGACCTTGCAAGCCTGATAATACCAGGCCACAGCAGTCTGCTTAGCTTGGCTGGTTAACAAAAATAGGGGATCCCTCGAAAAAAAAAACGGCGTAGGGGTCCCCCTATTTTTGTTAACCAGCCAAGTAAAATGCAGACTGCTGCGGCCTGGTATTAAAAGACTGTCAAGGCCCATGGATTTTGGCCCTCAACAGCCTGATAATACCAGGCTACAGCAGCCCCACATTTGGCGCATCAAAAGATGTGCCAATTGTGGCACTTTACCCGGCTCTTCCCATGCCCTGTAGCGGTGGCAAGTGGGGTAATAAGGGGTTAATGTCACCGTTGATTGCACGGTGACAATAAGCCCGGTTAATAATGGAGAGGTGTCAATAAGACACCGATCCATTATTAATCCCAAAGTTTTTAAAGGTATAAAAAAAAGACACAGCAAGAAAAAAGTATTTTAATGAAATAAAAGAGACAACACAGTTTTCATTTCTTTTATTATACTCTCATCCTGCGACGCCATCGATCTCCTGTAAAAAAAGGAAAAAAACAAACCAACAGTATACCACCTGTCCGACGCAGTCCATAGTAACGACTGTCCCACGACGATCCAGCTCTGCTACATCGGAATGACAGGCAGAGGCTGTCATCCCGGCGCAGCACAGCTGATTACCTGCTTCCCCGGCGGTGACGTCATCGGACTGACTGCTTTACGGCCGGGATTACCCAGCAGTCACTGCAGTTATCGCGAGAAACTGCATGTGACCGCGGGGAAAGATGATGGCGGCCATCAACCAGTCCAGGCCGTGACCACCGGAGATCTTCTGCCAGGTAAGTGCCGCTGACTCCTGACAGACCCGACCGACGGACACTCACAGTGACAGTGACAATTCCGATTCCGGTATACGATATATGGGAAATATCGAAAGTCAATATCGAAAGTCCGATACAGCTAATATCGGCCGATACCCGATACTTGCGGTATCGTATCGCTCAACACTACCCACGGCTGCTTCTAGTTGTGCGGTTAGTTTAGGGGTCTGCAACCTATTAGTTTCCAACCTCTCTGGTGTTTGGCTACCTTTGCGGTTTTTTGCTCCTGCCTCCTCAGCTACCAAAACATAACAGCTTCCTATAGGAAACTCACTTAAACCTTATTGGGAACTGTAACTTCACCAAACACTTATATTCGACCATACACTTACTGTAGCTTCTCAGAGCAGCAAGAAAGCAGGAGTAGCCATACTGATTTCGGGATCATGCCCCGTTCAAGTAATATCAGCAATTTTGGATCCTCAAAAAAGATACGTACATCATACTACAGAGTACTTATAGGGATATTCCAATCTTATTATGTAATATATGTCCCTAAAGTTCCACAAATTTCTTTTCTAAATTAAGTTTTTTTAAAACTTTCCCAATGCCCCCATCTGTCCGGGTCATAGGATTTTAACGTTGTTTTTTTTGGTGGAAATGGTGGATAGATCAGTACATGGAACCTCACCAAACAGATCTTGGTGTAAACTATAAGCCAACTTTCAGAAAATAATTTATGTGACCTTTGACGCATTAATCATTCCACCTAAAAAACCTTATTTTTCTTCTTTCCTCCGCACAGCACCCATTCTAGAACAGATTATTTTTTTGGAAGCATCCAAAACTAAGATTGTCAATAGATGTAGACATAGGGGTAATATCATGGTCGAATCATTTGTAAATTGTAAGCTCTCACGAGCAGGGTCGGCTTATTTTGCTTTAATTATTGTATTGTTAACGTTGTTACCTATGACCTGTGTTTTGAAACTGTTAAACTGTAAAGCGCTGCGGAATATGTTGGCGCTATATAAATAAAGATTATTATTATTATTATTATTTGTCTGTGATCTGCCTGTGATCCTCACCCAAACATCAACTCAGACTAAAATATGCAACTGTACACTATAAGAGAACTTACTTAGAAAAAAACAATTCATTGAAATGAACTGGAAAAAAACAATTACTGAATACTTTGAAATTAACAAAGGTTCAGTTCCTAGATTTTCAACTATATGGGAAGCATGTAAGTCGTGTACCGGGTGTATTCCTCAGGATACAGCAAAATCACAGATGAGAAACCCGACTCTTACACAGTTCACTCACCATAATCATTGTACTTTGTTATGTGTATGACTCAACCAGAAAATAGGAAACATTTAATGCATTATACAGACATTCAACCAGGAGAATTAGGGCTCTTGTGTCTGCTGTGAGGCGCCCAAACAATTTGTACCTACTATCCTTTCTAAAAATTTACCTACTGGCATTCCTGCCTAAACTGGCCACATGTTAATGGTTAACACCCTAGGAAATAGGACAATTATATGAGAATAGCATACAGGCTCGTCGGCGGAACAGCACAACAGTTTACAATTTTACAATCAATTATCTATATCCCCCAACCAAATATTCCTTTCCCATCCTGAAGTGGCTTCATTGAGCTCAGAGGAATAGTCCGTCCTCAACTATACCGAGAATATCCTAACAGTTAACCAACTGCGACGGCTATTTAAGCATAAACTAAGTCTATCGACATTGAACAATTATCTCCTACTATAATGTTCTACAGGAACTCTATCTTGAAACAATAAGAAATTAAGTTTGGTCTGAAGTCTGTTGCGTGCCGTGACGGCACCTAGTTGTGAATTAGGATTTTCAATTATGGAACAAACAGGAAATGTGGCAGCAAAGTTTTGAATGCTGATTTAGGCAATAACTGTGACCTGAAACAGTCAATATGGCAGTCTAACTAACTACAGGCCTTTTGTAGTGAGGTGCATGTGTGGCGTCCCTGAGGGTTCAGTCGCCACAGAGGTATTGCACCTCATCCAGAGGTGTGATACCCCACTCTTAGGTAAGGAGGGAACACCACCCAATACTCTAACACTTACACCCAACACATACTATAGCATCCGGGCACCCTGGACGTACCCTAAGGGAGGATGGTCTCATCCCGGGCTGGGTAGGAAAGAGTGTTGAGAGGTGGGTGGAGAAAGTAAGAAGAAGGGGAAATGAAGCTTAGAAAGCGGGATAGACTGTAGAAGCAGAATAGGAGGGGGACCTGAAGCTGGTAGCAGCTTGTCTCTGGACAGAGAAAGTTAGAATAAGGAAGGAACAGAGAGAGAAGCTTCTGGAAGGACAGAAGGGTCCTAGGGGCACAGATCAGGGCCGGCGTCAGCACCCGGAACACCTGGGCAAGTACCGGGGCCCTGAGCAGGGGGGGACCCACTCACCGTCAGGCACCCCGGCGCCCGTTAGCGGTGTCAGCGCCGCCACTGGGCCCCCCCCGCTTGCTCAAGGCCCCGGCAGAAGCCGGCGCAATACTTACCTCTCCCGTGCCACCGTTGCCGCAGCTCCGAGCTCCAGGGGGCGCGGCGCTTCCTCTCTCACAGCAGCGCCGCTGAATGACATCATCATTCAGTGGCCGGCTGTGGCAGAGAGCGCGAGGATGCCGGACAGGTGAGGTGTGTGTGTGTGTCTGTCTGTGTGTATCAGTGTGTGTGTGTGTGCCTGCGTGTGTGTGTGTCTGCCTGTGTGTATGTGAGAAAGTGCTGCCTGCGGTGCTGTATGTGTGATGGTGGTGGGGGAGGCAGTGATGGTGGTGAGGAGGCGATGATGATGATGATGGGGAGGCAATGATAATGGGAAGGCAATGATGATAATGATATTAATGGGGAGGCAATGATAATGATGATGATGGGGAGGCAATGATAATGGGAAGGCAATGATGATGATATTAATGGGGAGGCAATGATAATGATGATGGGGAGGCAATGATAATGGGAAGGCAATGATGATGATGATATTAATGGGGAGGCAATGATGATGATAATGGGCAGGCAATGATGATGAGGGGAGGCAATGATGATGATAATGGGCAGGCAATGATGATGATGATGGGGAGTCTTTCCACAGTGCCTTTCCTGAGCTGTAACAGTGCAGAATGCAGCACAGTGTAGAGGAGAGCTCCATATTTTGTATGGAGCATTATATGTGGTCCAGTATTCTGCATGGAGTATTATATTGGGTCCAGTATTCTGTATGGAGCATTATAGGGGGGATGGCGGGTGACATCCTGCATGGGGTATTATATGGGTGATGAGGGAGAGACTATGTGGTGCCCATAATATTGTATGGAGGACTGTACTGTCCAGTCTGTACTGTGCGCTGTGAGGATTTGGCGGTTTTTGAGCTATTGTACAATTTACAATAGGTATCAGTCATGTAATGGAAGAAAAGAAGTGTTTGGCGTTGTGCTATACCCATATTTCTCTGCAGTATCTGTGCATCATGAATCGTGGTCTGTGTTAAGGGGGCCCACTGAGACTCTTTCGCCCGGGGCCCATAAAAACTTGGAGCCGGCCCTGGCACAGATAGTGAGTGATCCATCAGTGGGGCCTGATCCAATAGTGGAGGGACCAGGTCGCAGAAGGGACACCGGCCCCTAGACTAGTGGAGAACTTCAAGACTCAGCTAACAAGCCAGAGGCAGTGGCATCTTTAGGTGCCTCAGCTATAGAACCGCAGTTATCTTCTCCGAAAGAAAAGGTAGCCATATGGGAGCCAGGAGAGGCAGAGAGGACGTCATCCGTCAAGGTCCACGGCTACTGGCTTGGGACACTCATTGCGAGGTGTTGGATAGGAAGGAAAGGTGGAAAGTCAGCACAGTGAGATGACTGAGAAGGGAACATATTGAAGGGAGTTTGCTGAGCCCTTCACCTGGAGGACACGGCACCAAGCGGGCATCTGTGTACACAAGAACTGTGAGTAAAGCTTTGGAAACTGCACCCAGCTGTGTCCTGTAATTATTCCTGCGTCACTCAACCAACACTGCTACATCTACCCACATTACCACCTTCTACATACTACATCTGCCCTGGGATTAAGCTCTGCCTGTGGAGAGCTATACCAACTCTGCTGCATCACCACCTGTCCCAGAGGATCTGCACTACAGCGCTGATCACCTCTGACAGAAACCACAGGTGGCGTCACGAACACTTTATTACAAACTCTATTATCCCTTGTAAATATTCCCCTTTTATTGGACGCCCAGGGCCACGGACCGGGTCACTGCCGCTGTAACACTGCCCCTTTAAGAAGCGGCCCAGTACCGAGTACCAAACTGCCCTGGCGGGTGCTCCAATTTGGCTTCACAAACAGGTCATCGAAGCCCGGTATCACCGGGTCTTGTGTGCCTATTTTTGAACTGTCTATTGTGCCAGAGACTTTGCTGCAAGTTTTGTACAGCTGCCCCCATAGTTGCTCCACGAGGCGCACAGGGGGAAGAAGGGTGTGCTGTCGTGGGCGGGACCCCACAGCGAGGCACAAAAATTATGGCCACCCACTCTAAATGTTACTGTACATGTAGAACTTGTCCATCAGCCAGTGAGATCCGCCTCATGATTGTGGATGGCGGGAAGAGGAAAAAGAAGGCCCGCCCTCAGAAGAGAGAGCGGGAAGGCGAACGAGGTGCAGCGGAACAGCTAACCAGCAAAATGGCGACTGGTAGTGACCCGGGGTGCGGAGAAGCGGAGGGGAGCTTTTCCCGCAGGCAGAGTCAAGACCTGGACCCACCAGTAGCCAGAGACCAGAAGCTGCTAGACTTTAAAGTGGAGGAACTAAGTCGGCAAGTGCTGGGAGTGCAGCTGATTGCGATGGATAAGTGGCGGATGTCCTTACCAGCCAATCAACAGCTAGAGACGCAACATCCCATCTGGCGCCCAGCCACACCAGTCCCCGCGGAGAAGGAGCTCGGCGCTGGAACAACATCAACGGCAGGTAAAGACACCGACCTTGCCCCTGTAGCCAAAGCACCCCTACTAGGCTCGCTGCCGGTGCCTCCACCTCGTGAACCCGGCTGGCCTCGTGCGTCCCTGGATTGGGATCGGGCGTCCGGCCAGGAGGACCAGTTTGGAGCCATACTCCAGCCCACACACGTAGCAGAGCAAGTCTACGCGGAATGTGTCATCTATCACTGGACGCACCAGGGGACAGACCTCATGTGGTTCCCGGGCCAATAAGCGGAGGGGAGCAACCTAGAGGTCCTGAGCTCGGGGGAGTATAGCCAGCAACTCACCCACCAGTGGGAGCGAGAGGAACAAGAGCAGCAGGCCCTGCGGCGAGCTCAGGACGAGCAGGACCTGGAGGCCAAGAGGCAGGGCCACAAAGTTCGGGGGCAGACCAGGGGTCTCTGCAGCAAGGTACCGTGGTGGACTTCCGGCTGAAGCGAGGCTTCATCAAAGAACCCAACCTGCTGGCGGAAATATTTGTCAACAGACAAGACGTCGAATACCACCTCCTGGAAGGGCACCCGGATAGGGACCTATACCCGGGAGACTGCCTAACCTACACCCAGCATTGGGGTGTCAAGGGCTGGTACGCTCTTAACGTATAGAAGCGTAGGCTTGCAACCGCTGAGCAGGGAACACTCAGCAGGAAGCCCACACCAACGTCTACGCCACCTCAAACCGGAGCCACTACCCCTCAGCCAAGGCTCATCTGCGTAAGGAGCAGCAGCACACAGATACCCGTGGCAGGACACGATCTGACGGTGCATGCCACCATCAACCACCGCTTGTTTGTAGCGCCAGGTGTGGCCACAGTACACAAATTTTCCCAGAAATGGGAGCGGCCAAGACCAGGTGCTGCCTTCAAAAAGGAGAATTAAAGAGATCTTGAATAATTGTATATAGTTAAGTTAAGGTTAACCCGGCAGGGTTTCTGCAGCAGCTCACCTGTTCTTTTATAAACTAAGAGATCATGGACTAGGTATGATCCGAAAACTTTTACCTGTATATAGTTTAGCACCTCTTAAGGTGCTCCTTCTTGGTTTTACTTGAACGCCTGTAGGGTGCGCTGGCACCCTATATCACTGCATAACTGACCTCAGAACAAAAACCCGTTTGGCGTGGCCGAAGTATTGGTCCAAAGTGGAGACCAGCCATGCCTTGCAGCCCGCCCAAGGCCTACGTTGAGGGTTTGAGACGGGTCCCTCATGTTGCACTAAGAAAATACCCCAAATGGGGCTTGCACTAAAGGAAGAAGAAGAGAAAATTTTATTGAACTTGAATGAAAAAGTTTTGCTGCACGTACGCTGAACTGTCTTATAGCACTTTAAGGTGTCTGTCGCTGCTCTGGTCTCAGTGGGATGCTTCTATGAGAGGATGTCGTTGGATTCACCTCCGGCACATCCTCTCCCTGCTCTCATGCTCTCAATAATTGCAGACAGCCCTTAAGATGGCCGCACTTCCTCTTCCTGTGATTCACATCACCTCAGATTGTACTTTCACCTCAGACATTCTGCAAGAATCTTACAGTCTTTCATCAATGATTATGCAACAGCGACATCTTGTGACAAAATAACAACAATACTGCAGATATCAAACCTATTTACAACAGGCACAGTATTATACTGATGCGGAAACAGATATACACATTTATACCACCATGGTGAGCCAACAAACATCTCACAAGCACATAAGGCTGTTTTCAGATGAAACTGTATAGCTCTGTGCTCCTGTATTAAAAAAGATAAGACTCATCAAATGAATATTTAGATGGACGAATTTAAAGCCCTGAAGCCAAATTTGCCATTGCAATAATTTCCCTCAATAAAGAGATACCTCAGGAGGAAACAGGTGATGTCGTCACATCACTTCGTAAAGGTAAATCTCCTGGTCCGAGTAGACTGACTAATCTTTAATACAAAACACATTTAACCCCTTATCTAGCCTCCTTATTTAATGAATTCCTTTTAGTTTCATCAATACCATCCACGATGCTTCACTCTTATATCACTCTCATTCCAAAACCAGGAAAAGATCTGTTAGATTGCGCTAATTATAGGCCCATAGCCCTTCTTAATACTGATCTAAAAATTTTCACCAAAATATTAGCACTGTTATTTATTTGTCTTCCACATTTAATCCATAAAGATCAGGTAGGTTTTATACCATCAAATCAGATATAGATGACAATGCATAGTGTCAATGAGTAACAGACAGGTTTTATACCATGTAGACAAGGTGATAACAGAAAAAAGGTAAAGGACCTTATAGAAGTAGTAAACAAGATGGAGAGTACCACACTATTACTTAGTTTGGATGCTGAAAATGAATTTAATCACCTGAGTTGGGCATATGTGTTTGAAACACTGACCCAATATAGGAATCTCTTCAATAGAAAAAGTGTTGGCTGCAGATTATTCAGGATACTCTCCAAGCATGTGACAACAGAACTTGTGTATTCAAGAACAAACAGGAACAATATATGATAAGCTTAATACATCAGGAATAAATCATTTGTGTGTGTCTCTATCTGTGCATCATCTACAGCAGGCTGCTTCTCTCATACACAGACACAGGAAAAACAGGAAATACAATCACATACTCTTCCTGTGTGAGCCTATGGGAGTTTTTTTTGTTCTATCTTTATAACCAGTATACAAATCTAGCAACTAAACACTCAGACAGGAATGGAGTTGTTGCACCAAACAAATTCCAACACCCCCACTCAACAACTACTTATCCTATTAGTCCCATTGCGTTTCTGAAGTCCACAAACTTGGCTCTTGATAATGGTCTTGTCATACCATCAGCTATCATCTTGTCAGACTTGCAATAAACAAAACTCGAGTACACCACGTTCCACTAAGTCACGTAAGTGGTAATGTTTTAAATCAATGTGCTTAGTCCTTGCACTAATCTCACTGCTGACAAGTGGAATGCATCCTTGGTTGTCCTCATAGATATCTTTGGTTGAGCTAATGGCTTGCCGAAATCTTCCAATAGTTGTTTCAACCAAATTACTTCTTGACTTGCATAAGCAGCAGACATATATTCTGCTTCTGTAGAAGATAATGTGACTGACACTTGTTTTCTGCTGAACCAAGAATTGAATTTTCTCCTAACTTGAACAAGTAACCACTTGTTGATTTCCAATCACTTGAATCTCCAGCCAATCTGCATCCACATAACCTCTGAAAGTGAGTCTCCTGATGCAGATATCTTAAGATTTAGCCTTTGAGTTTCTTTAAGATATTGAAGAATCCTCTTAATTACATTCCAGTCTCTTTGGCGTGGCTTGCTTACAAGTCGGCAGAGAATTCCGACTGTGGCTGTGATATCCGGACGTGTGGTTGCTATGCACAGAAGCGCCCCCTCTACTTGTCTGTAACTCTCATTGCTGGGTAGCAGATCTTATTCTCATTCCAACTTTAAGTAAGATGGGTCCATTGGTGTTGACGCACCTTTGGCTTCTGACATTCCAAGCTGGTTTAGTATTGTGGAAATTTAGAACTTTGGTTGAGAAGAAAACTCCCATCTTCCTCTCTCTGGATTTGGATTCTCAAATATATCACATTTCCAAGGTCCTTAGTCTCAAGTGCTGTTTGAGAATTTCACCTAGCTTTGCAATTTCTTTTTCATTGTGGTAGCGCAGTAAACTCCATGTCTGGAGTTGGTGAAGAGACTTCATCTCTTCATTAGCGGCATTATCCACTTCTGCTTCTCGTGGACAGCATTTTTGCATCTATTTCTAACACTGTGGCTCTGGTTCAGGAAGTGTTCTGACCATATAAGAAAGGCGTCCAGCTGGAATACCTTTGTTTGGCCTTTCTGATCTCCTGACTGGAGGTTGACTTGGTTCTTCTGTGTCTTCCTTGATGGCTTCAGAGCTTATCCACACTTCAATGTTTTCAATGTCTTCAAGGTTGAATAACTGGTGTAACTTCATGGAATTTGTGTGTTACATAGTTTTTATCAATCACACATCTCTGCTGATTGTTACTGTGTTGGTCTCTGGGTGCAGGATTCTGCATCACTTTTGAGTATCGCTATAGCCCACCAGGACTCCTTGATTTGCGTGTGATTCCCACTTGGAACGTTTTTCTTTGGGAACAGACATAAATGTTTTGCTTCCAAATATCCTGAGGTGCTTCAGGTTAGGCTTCTTGCAGTTCAATAGCTCATATGGAATTTTATTTGCAGCTTTACCTGGCAGTCTGTTTTGAAGATAGCAAGCTGTCATGATGGTTTCTCCCCAATACGTTATAGGTAGGTTAGCATCAAACAACATACTTCTTCCACTTTCACAGAGCGTACGGTTCTTTCTCTCTGCAATGCCATTTTGTTCTGGGTTGTATGGAATGGTGGTCTGCAACACGATTCCATTCTTTTTCAAAATGGTTTGCACCTTACCACTTGTATATTCGGTTCTGTTATCTGCACACAGGGCTTTTGACATTCTTCCAAATTTGTTAAACACTACAGCAAGATATTCTTCAAGTTTCTGTGGAACTTCATCCCTACTGTGAAACAAGTATGAGACTGTATATCTGGAGTAGTCATCAATAAATGGGAGAAAATATCTCTTTTTGCTAGGAGTTTGAACACTCATTGGACCACATACATCTGTATGTATCAGATCCAGAGGCTGTGCAGATCTAGTGGTGCTTATTCTAGGTAAAGATTTTTTTGGACATTTTCCCTTTAAGACAGCTAGTGCACTTCATCATTTGACTACACTGGTTGATTTCAATACCATTTGCAAGTCGAGCTAGCTTCCTTACTGCTTCTGGGTCTCTGTGCCCAAGACGTCTGTGCCATACATGGATGCAGTACTTATGCAGATCTAGTCTAGCATTGTACACGCTTTCTTTGCATTTTAGGTGATAAAGCTCATAATGGATTTTTCCTTCTGCAAGAGTCTGACCCTTCTTTGAGATGATACAGCTGTTATCTCTAAAAGTAACTACATTCGCCTTTTGCGTGAGAATCTTTATTGACAGAAGATTGCTTTCAAGGCTAGGAACATAGAGAACATCCTTTATTGGGATCTTTCTGCTTTGTGCTGAGGAAACTGGACAGTGGAGGTGTCACGGGTGTGTCGCTGCGAAGATCGTCGCGATTGCACACCCTGACTTCTCACAGCTGAGTTTCTGGTGCTGGGTGTTTTTTCGGCAGTGAGGGAGTTAATTCTACCTCTCTCTGTGCTGGACAAGACCAGCCTCGCTCAGCTGCAATTAATGTTGCTGTAATTAGATTCCTTCAAATACCTGCCTGTCTGCTAGGGAAGTGTCGGTGAAAGCATTCATGCAGACCAGCAGAGCGGATCGTTGTATTGTGAAGGCTGAAGTGAAAGAGTACCTGGTGTGGTCGTTTTCCCCTCCTCGCTTTATCGTTTATCTCCGTACCCATTGGTGTCCCTCTGTCTCCTGTGGTATGATTTTTGTATGCAAGGTGGATTTTAGTTTACCCCTTGTACTGTCTCGTTCGTCTGTTACTGTGTCTAGGCATATACCTACCAGTCCCCGGTGTGTGATCAGGGTCCTTCTCAGGACTAGATCACTGAGGTTCAGGGATCCTCAGGAGGTAGGGATTACGCTGGCGGCCTGGACCTCTGTACCATCAACAGTACCTCCAGGTAGAGGGATTAGCCAGGACCCCAGCTTAGGGTCAGCATAGACCCCAGTCCTCCTGTATGCAGTAACAGCGTGACATTTTCACCGACCCCTAAAGATTTTCTCCAGTCACCATGGATCCAGTGGTCAGTCTGGCTCGGCAGTTGCAGAGTTTGTCCATGGAGCTGGCGGACGTTAAGTCCAAGGTTTTGTACCCCCCCGGAGCAGTCCGGACCTGAACCCAAAGTAGCTCTCCCTGACAGATTCACTGGGGGGGCGGGACAAGTTTTTTGCTTTCCGGGAGGCATGTAAATTGTACTTTCGTCTGCGACCTCGGTCATCTGGGAGTGAGGAACAAAGGGTGGGGATTGTCATCTCGCTCCTACAAGGAGACCCCCAATCCTGGGCGTTCACTCTCCCCCCAGGCTCCCCAGCTCTCCAGTCAGTGGATGGGTTTTTTGCGGCTCTGGGTCTTGTGTATGATGACCCGGATCGGGTCTCCCTTGCTGAATCTAAGTTACGAAGGATCCAGCAGGGAGATCGTCCGGCGGAGGAATTCTGTTCGGAGTTCCGTAGATGGGCCACGGACACCCAGTGGAATGACCCGGCTCTTAGAAGCCAGTTTTGTCAAGGTTTATCTGACAAATTAAAGGATGTGCTGGCACAGTATGACCCTCCCACGTCACTGGAAGCCGCTATGGCCCTTGTTATTCGTATTGACAGACGTCTTCGGGAGAGGTGCGGGTAACTTCGCCCCCTGTGATGACTCCACCTTCAAGGGTCCCTTATACGGAGGTTCCCCTGGTCAGTCCAGAGGAGCCTATGCAATTTGGAGGGACATCATTCCGGGGGAGGGGATCGGTGGGGCGCCACAAGACAGGAAGTTGTTTCTTCTGTGGAAAAAAGGGACATTTTATTAGGGGGTGTCCATCCCGTCCTTTGCAGAGTGAGAAGTTGCCGGAAAACTATTGATCCCAGATTGTGTGGTGGACGGCAATCTGGGAGTAAGTATTTCGTCCCTAAGTTCGTCTCAGTTTCTCGTACCGGCGGAGGTGGTGGTGGGTGCGATAACTAAGAGGATATCTGTTCTTCTGGATAGTGGGGCCGGGGCTAATCTGGTGGATGCTCGCTTTGCCGGGTTCAAGGTATGCGATTGAGTGTGTTGGCTAAACCCGTCCCCATATTCTCGATCGACGCCAGACCTCTCGGTCAGGGAAGTTTTTTGCAAGCAGTACATAACATAGATCTTCAAGTGGGGGCGTTACATAAAGAACTGTTGTCTTGTTATGTGTTAGAGGGTCTTCCCACTCCTATAGTGCTGGGCCTTCCTTGGTTAACTAAGCATAACCCGGTTATTAATTGGCAATCCAGAGAGATAAGTCAATGGAGTGAATTCTGTAATAAAAACTGCATGAATACGGTCATTGGTGCGGTCGCTCCTAGGGCCTTACCTCCATTTCTGGTGGACTTTGAGGATGTATTCTCGGAGAAAGGGTGTCAAGAACTACCTCCTCATCGCGAGTATGACTGTTCTGTTAACTTGCTCCCTGGGGCCAAGTTACCGAAATCTAGGTTGTATAACCTTTCTGGTCCTGAGAGACAGGCCATGAAGGATTATATTTCAGAGAGTCTGGCTAAGGGGCATATTAGACCTTCATCTTCCCCGGTGGCCGCGGGTTCTTCTTTGTGAAGAAAAAGATGGAGGCCTACGCCCTTGCCTGGATTTCCGTGAGCTTAATCGGATTACGGTTCGAGATCCGTATCCGCTCCCACTTATTCCCCATCTCTTCAATCAGATCGTGGGTGCCAAATGGTTCTCTAAGTTGGATCTCAGGGGGGCGTACAATCTGATTAGGATGAAGGAGGGGGATGAGTGGAAGACGGCGTTTAACACTCCGGAGGGGCATTATGAGAACCTTGTCATGCCATTTGGTCTGAGTATTGCCCCGGCGGTGTTTCAACACTTTGTAAATGACATCTTTTGCCACCTAATGGACAGTTTGTGGTCATATATCTGGATGATATCTTAATTTACTCGCTGGATCTTGTGTCTCATCAAGAGCATGTTAGGCAGGTGTTACAGATCTTGCGGGATAATAAACTGTACGCCAAATGGGAGAAGTGTGTGTTCGCCGTACAGGAACTTCAGTTTTTAGGATTCCTGGTATCAGCATCCGGTTTTCGTATGGACCCTGGAAAGTGCGGGCAGTTCTTGAGTGGGATCTGCCAGAGGATCTTAAGGCATTACAACGTTTCCTGGGGTTTGCTAACTACTACCGGAAATTCATTCGTAATTTTTCGTCCATAGTTAAACCTCTCACAGACATGACTAAAAAAGGGACGGATTTTTCAAGGTGGTCTGACAAGGCTTGTCAAGCGTTTTCCTCCTTGAAAAAATGTTTTGCTTCAGCACCCATACTTATTCAGCCTGATGCGTCACAGCCGTTTATTGTGGAGGTAGACGCTTCTGAGGTAGGGGTGGGAGCAGTATTGTCACAAGGTTCGTCCCCTGGTAAATGGCATCCGTGCGCCTTCTTCTCTAAAAAATTGTCGTCCGCTGAGAGGAATTATGATGTCGGCAATAGGGAACTCTTGGCTATTAAGTTAGCTTTTGAGGAGTGGCGTCATTTTTTGGAGGGGGCAGTCCACCCGGTCACCGTCATTACCGATCACAAAAACCTGCTATATTTAGAGTCCGCTAAACGTCTGAATCCCAGACAAGCTAGGTGGTCGTTGTTTTTTACCAGGTTTAATTTTGTCGTCACATATCGTCCTGGCTCAAAAAATGTTAAGGCGGACGCCTTATCTCGCTGTTTCCCAGGGGCTGGGAATACGGAGGACCCGGTTCCGGTCCTTCAGGAGGGGGTGGTGGTGTTGGCAGTATGCTCTGAGCTTGAGGAGGAGGTATTGGAGGCTCAGGGGGACGCCCCTGTAGGACCTCCAGGGAGACTGTTTGTTCCAAATCAGTTGCGACAAAAGGTGATCGAGGCACACCATAATTCAGCTTTGGCAGGACACCCAGGGAGTAAAGCAACTGAGGATCTCCTCTCGCGCCGGTTTTGGTGGCCTAACTTACATAGGGAGGTGGTAACTTTTGTCGCGTCCTGCGAGGTTTGTGCGCGCTCTAAGACCCCACATACCCGTCCGTCTGGGGTCCTCTTACCTTTGAAGATCCCGGAGCGTCCGTGGACTCATCTGTCTATGGACTTCATTACGGACCTCCCGCCATCTTCGGGTAAAACAGTCATACTCGTTGTTGTGGACAGGTTCAGCAAGATGGCACATTTTATCGCTCTTCCTGCTCTTCCTAATGCTAAAACTCTTGCACAGGTGTTTATTGGGGAGATTGTAAGGCTTCACGGGGTACCCTCCGATGTGGTGTCGGATCGGGGGTCTCAGTTTGTGTCCAAATTCTGGAAGGCATTTTGTACACGGCGGGGGATGCAGTTGTCATTTTCATCGGCTTTTCACCCGCAGACCAATGGTCAGACTGAGCGTCTGAACCAGAGCTTGGAGACATATCTCGATGTTTTGTGTCAGAGAACCAGGAGGACTGGGCTTCTTTCTTGCCTCTGGCGGAGTTTGCTCTAAATAATAGGCGGAGCGAGTCCACTGGTAAGTCCCCGTTTTTTGGGGCATATGGTTTTCACCCCCAGTTTTGTACTTTCAATAGGGGGGGCTCTTCTGGGGTTCCTGAGGAGGAACGATTTTCGTCGTCACTTGCTTCAGTGTGGAGAGGAGTGCTGAATAATCTGAGTACTATGGGGAACCGATACAAACGTATGGCTGATAGGAGGAGAGTGTCTGGTCCGGACCTAAGTGTAAACGATCTGGTATGGTTGTCTACCAAGAATATAAAACTTAAGGTTCCCTCCTGGAAACTGGGTCCCAGGTTCATCGGGCCATACAAGATCAGTTCTATAATTAATCCGGTTGCATTCCGTCTTGACCTCCCTCCTACATTTAAAATTCATAATGTGTTCCACAGATCGTTGCTTAAGAGGTGTTATGTCCCATGAATGAGACATTTTACAGACTGTCCTGTGCATTTTACATGCTGTATTGCAGTCTCTCATATTGTTTACTGTTGCTATGTGTCCCTGTGTTTGCATAGCTGAAATCCTCCCTTTACATCAAGTTTGTCCCTTCTGTCTCTCTGTCTCCCTCTTCTGGTGTGATGTAATTTCCTTCTTCTTTCTCCTGTGTTTCATTCTCCATCTTGATTTTATCAGAATCACATGTGTTTTCAGTCTGTCTGAAGAAAGTCTTTTTTACCTGCTGCTGTTTGTATGCATTCAACAAGAATTCTTAAAGAAATCAAAGTCTCTTCTGGATTCTTCATAACATGTGTGTCGGCAGCTGAGTTAAGCTATCTGCGATCGTCGCCAATTGTAAGTAGGGTGAAAGAGATCCGGCATCTCACAGAGCCATATTTACAGCCACAGGCCCCGGGGACAGAATAGTAAAAAAGACTTTTCAGATTCATCTGTAAAACCCACAGCTTCTATAAAGCTACAGAACTTCCTGCAGAGCATCCGCTCTCAACATATAAGAGACTATTCAGCTCCCCTTCTCCCTGTGAATCAGGATGGCTGAAGGAATGACTACATGGTCTCTGCCAGACCCATTGTCAGAGGAAGAGTGCATAGACCCTAATCCACCATTTAGTGAGAAGGCTAGACGTGTCACAAAGCCAACATGGAAAATAAGGGAGAATCTAGAATCCAGTAAACATGATCTTCTCCGTGCAACAGCAGAGCTATGGCAAAAACTCTTATGCCACATAAATAGCCTATCTCAGCCTGCTTCTCTCCAACGACCACTGGAGGGAGCTCTCGCACAACTGTGTTCAGATTATCAATGTTATGCAGAAATAACAGACCAATATATCGCAGTGTTAAAAAGACTTAACCCATCAGTTACCTGCAAAGAGCTGCAAGCTTTCCAAAAACAACTCTGAGAGAGAAAGCATGGTGCGCGATATAAAAGCCAAAACAGAGGCAAGAATCGCACTAATAGCCGAGATGTCATCTTGCATTTCTGGCTCTGCCAGACAGTCAAAGCGAACATCTAAGTCACGCTCTTCAAAGTCCTCAACCCTCAGCGAACAGCTCATAAAAGCACGTGTGGAAGCTGAGGCCACTAAAATACAAGCTGCCTTTGCTCAAAAGGAAACTGAAATGAAAACTGAGGCAACTAAAATACAAGCTGCCCTAGAGGCCACTAAAATACAAGCTGCCCTAGAGGCCCTAGAGAAGGAAACTGAGATGAAAACTGAGGCCACTAAAATACAAGCTGCCCTAGAGGCCACTAAAATACAAGCTGCCCTAGAGGCCCTAGAGAAGGAAACTGAGATGAAAACTGAGGCCACTAAAATACAAGCTGCCCTAGAGGCCCTAGAGAAGGAACGCCAACACGCCATAGCCATGGCAAAGTTAAAGATCCTGGAACAAGCCATCAGTGGGAGCCAAAGAGACAGCATCAGTTTAAGTGTTTTTGATACTGAAGACCCTCTTAAGCGTACTAGAGACTATGTACAAAGCCAACACAGTGCTATCCCTGCTCCTGCAATCCTTCCTGACCACACAGATGCTCCCCTGAAACAACAGGGTTTTGATACTGAAGACCCTCTTAAGCGTACTAGAGACTATGTACAAAGCCAACACAGCGCTATCCCTGCTCCTGCAATCCTTCCTGACCACACTGATGCTCCCCTGAGACAACAGGACACAGAGCGTTTATTCCCATCCTGCACCCAAGGTCAGTACAATTACAATACGCTGCCAATCTTGTATCCTGATCCACCTCTGTGCACCGAAATGTACCAGAAACCTGCAAATCACCAACTCTTATACTCAGAATCCTACGTACAGGCCAATATGCAGGCCAGTCACCACACTCCGGTCAATCACACAATTCCAGTCCCATGTGTAGCAGAAACTAAGCTCATTAAGCCAGTTAATGGACTGAACGCCTACGCTGCCCCATACGTACCTGCATTCCCAGGTCAAATCACAGACTGTATGAACAAAGCTATCCAGCCAGCATCGGTCCTTCCAAAATCTGAGAATGCTGATATGACTGGCCTTGCAAGGTACATGATTCGGCGCGATCTAACTAAGACCGGTCTTACAGAGTTTGACGATAAACCTGAGAACTACAGGGGTTGGAAGTGTACCTTTGAAACCACGATCAGTGATCTCGGCATCACCGCTGCTGAAGAGCTAGACCTGCTAATCAGGTGGCTTGGGCCACAATCCACGGATCAGGTCAAGAGACTTAAATCTGTCCACATCAGTAATCCCATTGCTGGTCTCACTGCTGCATGGAAGAGGCTAGAAAGAAGCTATGGCAGTCCTGAGGTCATAGAAAGGGCCCTGTTCAAACGACTAGAGGATTTTCCAAAGGTATCTAATAAGGACAGTACAAGGTTCCAAGAGCTCAGCGACCTCCTGTTAGAGCTTCAGCTGGCCAAAGCAGACCCGTACCTTCCTGGCCTCAGCTACCTGGACACTGCTCATGGGGTAACCCCAATAGTTTCCAAGCTGCCACCCAATATCCAAAATAAGTGGGCTATGCTTGGATCAAAATACAAAAGGGAAAACCAAGTCTCCTTCCCTCCATTTTCCTACTTCTGCGAGTTCATCGAAAATATCGCAGAGTGTAAGACCGATCCAAGTTTTTCCTATGGAGAACACAGCGACCCTGTTTCATCTACAAAACACGACAGTCCACGTCTTAACTACAGGAACCACCAAGCTCCAATGTCCATCAAGAAGACTGATGTTCTTCCGGCACCTTCAGTATCACAAGATAAGAGCGACAAAGGTGAGAAGGTTGAGAATCCTAATCGCCAGTGTCCAATTCACAAACTACCACATCCCCTGAAGAAGTGCATCGGCTTCAGGAAGAAGCCCCTTCAAGAACGAAAGGAGCTCTTGAAGAAGTTTGGAGTATGCTTCAGGTGCTGCGCCTCTACCGAACATCTTGCTAAGGACTGTGTCATCCCCATCAAGTGTCTAGAGTGCGACAGCGAAGACCACGTACAGGCGCTCCATCCATCACGGCCTGACTCTGCGTCTTCACCTTCTCCCACCACAAGCCATGGCGGGGAGAGTACAGACCAAGTGACAAGCCATGTTGCGGTATCTTCCTCATGCACCGATGTCTGTGGAGAAGGTCTTCGAGACAAGTCCTGTGCGAAGATTTGCCTGTCATGGGTGTATCCCAAGGGCCATCCAGAGAAGGCAGTCAAGGTGTACGTTAGCCTGGATGACCAGAGCAACAAATCATTAGCCAGGTCAGAACTCTTTGACTTGTTTGACTTAAAAGGAGACGTCTATCCCTACACCTTGGGCACCTGCAGCGGCGTTTTACAAACCTCTGGAAGAAGGGCCAGTGGCCTCATAATAACTTCTCTTGAGAAAGGCGCCACGGAGATACCACTACCCACGCTTGTAGAGTGTAACCAAATACCATTCAATAGGGAAGAAATCCCAACACCAGAAGTCGCTTTTCAGCATCCTCATCTCAGAATGATAGCCAAAGAGATGCCACCCCTGGATGATAAGGCAGACATCCTAATTCTCCTCGGCAGAGACATTATACGACTGCACAAGATGCGTCAACAAATCCACGGACTACTCAATGAACCATATGCCCAGCGCCTCGAGCTGGGCTGGGTCATCATTGGCAATGTCTGTAGTGACCAGACAAAGAATCAGAACGACATCTCCTCTTACAAAACCGTTATCACATCAGATGACAATGACTTGTCCTCCCTGTCATACTCACGTCACCAATGGATGAAAGAGAAGTCAAACGACACTACGTGTCAACGGCAACCATCCGATATTTCAAGTCCGCTTTATCCTCGAGACTACAACCTCGAGATAACAGCATTCGATCCTTCAACCAAGGACAACAACTCACTACCTACAGAGGGAGACAAAGTGATCATCAGGGTCATGAGCATCAAACCCACTGAAGACAACTATAACAGCTGGGTAGCTCCCTCACCTTCTCTTCCAGCAAAGACTAAGTTGCCAAGGGATCCACAGCAAGTAACTGCTATGTTCCCAACCTTTGATACCCATCTCCATCACAAGCCTGGTCAAACCGAAGCCGTGCTAGACTTCAGTGCTCAGAGTGAGAGCCCCTCTCTCAACAGCCTACCTCTGACCGATGGTGCCAGCGTTTTCCCCACGCAATTCAGCCTCAGCTCACTGGCGGATGTTGAACAAGACACGTTCACTTCCCAAGCATCACCCTGTAAGGAACTTGCTATCAAACGAGGAGCCTCGCCTGTTGAAAACAGCATCGACGGTCCTCTCGGGTTTAAGACAGCCATCGCAGTTCTAGGCAGGGTACCACTGAGACAGCTTGCTACTCCGGATATCAATGGGAACACTATGCTACCATCTCAGAGACAGCAAGGATGGGAGACGGCGAAGAAGTCTCTAAAGGCCTTACAACAAGTCCTGCCCCGTAGTTCTGTAAAGACTCTTTCAACCGTCATCAAGAGACAAGTCTACCTTTCCTACGACGTGTCTACGAAGACTACAGCTGCAGGAGCCTCTCCCAGCGCTTCAGAAACTGGCAAAAAGGTACAGAAGCTGAGCTCTCTTTACCCTGGACATCCTTTCAGCTGGTCAGCCATCCTATCTGCTGACATACATTTCAGGCAAATCATCTGCTGGCTCCTTCGAGCAGGAGTCACATGATCTTAGCTTCGTCTCTGAACTCAGCTCACGGCGGGGAGCCTACCGCCATATACTCCTCCAGCTGTGTTGGAACATTGTAATATTTTAACTTTCTCCAGCGGATTATTGGGTTGGTGGAAGTGTTTGCACGTTGCGGCTTCCCCAATCCGAAGATGGGTTTTCGTTTGGACTTGGACTATTCCGCTGTTGAGGACTTCATGCCTCCAACTGAACATTGGACCATGCCAATTGGACTTCAACTGTTGTTGTTATTACCTGCATGCTTGTTTTTTCCTTTTGTCTTTCAGGTCTACAGTGACATCTCCAGTGGACATCATAAAATTATGAAATCTATAGATTTCAGATGGGGAGTGTTATGTCCCATGAATGAGACATTTTACAGACTGTCCTGTGCATTTTACATGCTGTATTGCAGTCTCTCATATTGTTTACTGTTGCTATGTGTCCCTGTGTTTGCATAGCTGAAATCCTCCCTTTACATCAAGTTTGTCCCTTCTGTCTCTCTGTCTCCCTCTTCTGGTGTGATGTCATTTCCTTCTTCTTTCTCCTGTGTTTCATTCTCCATCTTGATTTTATCAGAATCACATGTGTTTTCAGTCTGTCTGAAGAAAGTCTTTTTTACCTGCTGCTGTTTGTATGCATTCAACAAGAATTCTTAAAGAAATCAAAGTCTCTTCTGGATTCTTCATAACATGTGTGCCGGCAGCTGAGTTAAGCTATCTGCGATCGTCGCCAATTGTAAGTAGGGTGAAAGAGATCCGGCATCTCACAGAGCCATATTTACAGCCACAGGCCCCGGGGACAGAATAAGAGGTATGTGGCGCCGGTGATACCTTCACCTTTACCTCCTCCTCCTGTGGTGGTCAATGGTAACTTGGAGTTCCAGGTGTCGAGAGTCATCGATTCACGTCTGAATCGCAGGTCCCTTCAGTACCTTGTTCATTGGAGGGGGTATGGTCCTGAGGAGAGGACGTGGGTTCCTGCGTCGGATATTAACGCAGACCGATTAATTCGGGCCTTCCACACTACTCACCCAGATAAACCCGGCCCTGAGGGTCCGGAGGCCCCTCGTAGAAGGGGGGGTACTGTCACGGGTGTGTCGCTGCGAAGATCGTCGCGATTGCACACCCTGACTTCTCACAGCTGAGTTTCTGGTGCTGGGTGTTTTTCGGCAGTGAGGGAGTTAATTCTACCTCTCTCTGTGCTGGACAAGACCAGCCTCGCTCAGCTGCAATTAATGTTGCTGTAATTAGATTCCTTCAAATACCTGCCTGTCTGCTAGGGAAGTGTCGGTGAAAGCATTCATGCAGACCAGCAGAGCGGATCGTTGTATTGTGAAGGCTGAAGTGAAAGAGTACCTGGTGTAGTCGTTTTCCCCTCCTCGCTTTATCGTTTATCTCCGTACCCGTTGGTGTCCCCTCTGTCTCCTGTGGTATGATTTTTGTATGCAAGGTGGATTTTAGTTTACCCCTTGTACTGTCTCGTTCATCTGTTACTGTGTCTAGGCATATACCTACCAGTCCCCGGTGTGTGATCAGGGTCCTTCTCAGGACTAGATCACTGAGGTTCAGGGATCCTCAGGAGGTAGGGATTACGCTGGCGGCCTGGACCTCTGTACCATCAACAGTACCTCCAGGTAGAGGGATTAGCCAGGACCCCAGCTTAGGGTCAGCATAGACCCCAGTCCTCCTGTATGCAGTAACAGCGTGACAGGAGGTAGTCGTCTCCTACTCCTTCTAAAGTCATATAGTGACCATTAGCTAAGATGACTATTTCTGACTTGCTTTCATTAAGGTCAGTGAAGAAATCCTTGTTATTTGTCATATGACTGCTTGCAGAAGAATCTATACACCATATATGTTTTGCAGATGGGCTTGTACTGGCATTAAATGCAACTTCAGCACATGCAGAATCTTCCTTTTATAGCTGTTTTAACCCTTTGATGACTGTTCTGCTTTTTAAGCTGACTCATTCTTGCTTTCCAAATTCTACAGTCTGCTTTAAGGTGGCCGGGCTTTTTAGAGACAAAACAATCACGAGTTTCTCTTAGATTGCTCTTATATTTAGGGAAATCCTGTGTCTTTAATGCTGTTTCTGCTCTGGATTCATTACTGCTGCTTACATGCTGCGTTTTTCTCTTGAATTCATCAACAAGTTTGCCTTTAACATTCTCTAGTGTCAGCTCATCATCTGGCCTTCTGCCGTGCATCTAGTGCAGTCACGAGTGTGTCAAAAATCTCTGGAAGACCACTTAATAGAAGTGCAGCAACATGAAAATCTTTAATTTCTTCTCCAATACCCCTGAGATGCTCCACAATCTCTAGGGTGTTTCTTATATAGTCCTGCATATTCTGTCCATCACTTAGCTTAGACTGATACAGCTTTCTCATGAGATAAAGGTTATTGCGGAGATTTGATCTTTCATGCAATTTCTGTAACTCATCCCATATCTCCTTTGCAGTTGCACACTTGCATATATGCACAATCTGATTATCATCTACACTGAGGGTGATGGTACTTTGTGCTTTCTGATACTTCTCTAGCCAATCATCTGGTAATGGATGAGGCACTTGTTCCTGAGTGTATTTCCATGTACCTTCTCTTATGAGCAGCATCTTTACCTTGAATTTCCAGGACTGGTAGTTTTGGTTAGTGAGGTTTGGCACTGACAACTTGACCGGATTTCTGCCTAATGGACATCTTCTCTGTTGCTCTGTGCTGCTGTTGCTCTGGGCTTCTGTTGCTGTGTTAGTCTGGGGTTCTGTGTCACTCTGGGCCCATGACCTATTGGCAGCAGATTATTCAGGATACTCTCCAAGCGTGTGACAACAGAACCTGTTTATTCAGGAACAAACAGGAACAATATATGATAAGCTTAATAGATCAGGAATAAATCGTGTATCTCTATCTGTGCAGCAACTATAGCAGGCTGCTTCTCTCATACAGAGACACAGGAAAACAGGAAATACAATCATATGCTCTCCCTGTATGAGCCTCTGGGAGTTGTTTTTTTTTTCTAACTTTATAAACAGCATATAGATCTAGCAACTAAACATTCAGACAGGAATGGAGTTGTTTCACCAAACATATTCCAACAAAAAGTTTTATACTAAGAAAAATGTCATATCTCTCTGGAATCTCTTTTCCTTTTGTATGTATACCAGCCCTGGCCAGGGCATCTCTGTGTGATTGTTCATTTGACTGTTGCTACATACCAACTCATGAGGTGTGCTGACGACTTTCCTCTCCCTACAACGACATCCTTCTTGCATTACAATATGAAATATCAGGTCCATTTGCTACTGTTTTAAAGAGTCTTTATTGAAGACTTTCACAAATAATCAAGCTGCCACATGCAATATTTCAACCCTTTCAAATTCTTAACGGCACTCGACGGGGTCATCCCTTATCACCCTTGTTTTCGAGCAAAGAGTCCCTTGCTGCTCTATATGCCTTTATCATTGAAAATAAGACCAATAGTTATCCATATTCTTTTAGTTACTAAAGCCCTTATAATTTCTATATGGAAACAAATTAATATTCCATCTATTACAGAGGTAATTGATAGAATCTCTTCTAATAACGTATTTGAACTCTCATTCGCTATAAGAAATAACAAATTTAAAAAATATGAATCAGGTTGGTTTCTTTGGATTTTCTTCATTTTTGTAACATAATAGTTTCTTCTGCAAATAGTCTGATATCCAGAAACCCCCATTAACCCCTTAATGACCCTAGCTTTTTTCGGTTTTTTCGTTTTCTTTTTTCGCTCCCCTTCTTCCCAAAGCCATAACTTTTTTACTTTTCCGTCAATATGGCCATGTGAGGGCTTATTTTTTGCGGGATGAGTTGTACTTTTGAACGACACCAATAGTTTTACCATGTCATGTACTCGAAAACAGGAAAAAAATTCCAAGTGCGGTGAAATTGCAAAAAAAGTGCAATCCCACACTTGTTTTTTGTTTTGCTTTTTTGATAGGTTCACTAAATGCTAAAACTGACCTGCGATTATGATTCTCCAGGTCATTACAAGTTCATATACATCAAAAATGTCTAGCTTTTTTTATCTAAGCGGTGAAAAAAAATTCCAAAGTTTGCCAAAAAAAAAAAAAAATGCGCCATTTTCCGATACCCGTAGCATCTCCATTTTTTGTAATCTGGATTAGGTGAGGGCTTATTTTTGCGTGCTGAGCTCATGTTTTTTTGGATACCATTTATGTGCAGATATGATCTTTTGATCGATTATTGGATTTTAATGCAATGTCACTGCGACCAAAAAAACGTAAGTCTGGCTTTTCGATTTTTTTTTCCCCGCTATGCCATTTAGCGAACAGGTTGATCCTATTTTTTTATTGATAGATCGGGTGATTCTGAAAGCGGTGATACCAAATATATGTATGTGTCATTTATTTTTTTATTGTTTTATTTTGAATGGGGTGAAAGGGGATGATTTAAACTTTTATATTTTTTAATTTTTTTCATATTTGTTAAAACATTTTTATTTTTTTATTTTGACATGCTTCAATAGCCTCCTTGTGAGGCTAGAAGCATCCACTACTTGATCGGCTCTGCTACATATAAGCGATGAGCAGATCGCCTATATGCAGCATAATTACAACATTGCTTTGAGCGCCGACCACCGGGTGGCGCTCATAGCAATGCCTCATCAACAACCATAGAGGTCTCTATGAGACCTCAGGTTGTTATGGCAATGCATCGCTGACCCCCAATCAAGTGACGGGGGTCGGCGATGCGCGTATTTCCGGCCCGGTGGCCGAAGCGCTGGTTAAAACCCGCTGTCAGCGTTTGACAGTGGGGTTTAACTAGTTAATAGGTGTGAGTGGATCGCGATTCCACCTGCGTCTAGTGCAGGCTCATGTCAGCTGTTCAAAACAGCGACGTGTCCCGGCTTTGATGTGGGCTCACCGCCGGAGTCCTCATCAAAGCGGGGGATCTGACCTTGGATGTACTATCCTGTTCAAGGTCAGAAAGGGGTTAATCATCCTTTAAAGGAAACCTGTCACCACTTTTCTGTCCTACTAGCTAAAAATATCATTTTATTCAGTGTCAGCTATGCATTCCTTAAATAATTATGGACTAATTGTGTACAGCAGCCGAGGAGAGGGGTGGAGTGAGCGAACCAAAGCCACGCCCATCGGACCAGACGGACCCTATTAGCATACACCGCGGGAGAAAAGAAAAAGGTTTTTATGGATGATACATGGGGAGTCAGTGGGTTACATAACTATTTAGGGAATGCATAGCTGACACTGAATAAAATCATATTTTTAGCTGGTAGGACAGAAAAGTGAGGACAGATTCCCTTTAAACATATTTCAATTTGGACTGTTTGCTTAATTCGGGTATGCAGTCTCAGTTGACCTTATTTTATTATATAATATGTAATATTTGTATACGTAACCTTTCCTTGTCCCATTCCCTTTATCCCCTCAAACTCTTTTTTTCCCATATCTTTGCCCTTAGATAGTTATTTTGTAATTTGTTATTTAATTAATGTTTTGCTTGATTTATGTCCTTCGTGTGTATTGTTCCCCATCCTTTAAAACCTAATAATAAAAATAATTTGAAAAATAAAAATTTGTGTAGTATCCTTTGGATTCAAAATCCTGACTATGCCACTGGATATAAACCTTGAGGGGTGTGGTTTCCATCATGGGGTCAGTTGTGGAAAGTTTCTGCTGTTGGGTGCCTTAGGCGCCATGCAAATGTGACATGTCACCTGCAATCTATTTCAGACAATTTCTATTTCAAAATTCAAATATTGCTCCTTTCGCTCTGAGCCCTGCCATTTTTCCAAGCAGAACTACTCCTAAAGAATGATTCAAATTGAAAGAGCAGAACTGCTATGAAATCTGTATGCCCCAAAGAATGGGGACTTGCCACTAGACTCATGACATCGGTTATTCAGCACGAATTCAGCTAGAGGTAAGTAAATAAGCCAATCTTCTTGATTCTCAGACACAAAACACCTAAGATAAGGCTCGAGATTCTGATTTACGATGTTATACATGTGGTTGTGTCCTGAGGAAGAAGTCATTTGAACTTCGAAACGCGTTGAATAAAACACCTCTTTTACTTCAAATACGTCTGGACCTACATCTTATTCAGCAGCGCAGAGTTCATCCACAAATCTCCTTTTTCATTGTATTTATACGGTCACTTTCTGACCCGTGGATCTGCTGCAGCTGATATCTCTACTAGATCTATGCGCTTCTGTAAATAGATCTATCAGGTTAGTATAATCTAAGTGCACTTTTGCAATATCCACCGGATAAGACCCTATTTGCGCTGATTTCTCCTAGTTTTTTTCGTAAGATTCTGGTTTACAAGTTCAGTTTGCCCATTAGACTGTGGATGAAAGGCTGAATAAAATGAAAGATGGATACCCATACGAGCGCAAAATGCTTTCTAAAGCCTGGAAATAAATTACACCCCCTCCCCATCAGAAACAATATATGTAGGATTACCATGTAACTTTATGATTTCTTAGCTAAAAATTTGCGCCAAAGTCTTGACATTAGGAAAAGTGGGTAGCACAAAGAAATTAGATATCTTGCTGAATCTGTCCACAACCACCAAAATTACTATATTACCTGCAGATACAGGTAGATCTGTGATGGAATCTAGCGACAAATGAGTCCAAGGTCTACTGGGAATTGCCAATCGTTGAAAACCCCAGAAGGACGAGCATGAAGGGTCTTAGAAAGCGCCCAAACACTGCAGACTGTTATGTTTCGGTAGCTGAGGAGGACAGGAACAACAGTAGGGCAGCCGAACACCTGAGATGTTGGTAACTGATGGGTTGCAGATTTCTAAACAAGCGACACAACTAGAGGTAGCCGTGGAGCGTTCCTACGTTGATCCTAGATGCCTCGTCACAGCCTGAGAGATGACTACACCTAAAGGCAGAAAGATGAAAGCTATCTGCCCCGGAGCAGATCCCCAAAAAAAATAGGAAGCCCCAAACATATAATGGCGGTTAGACAAGATGAAAATACAAACATAGGCAGAAAATAGATTGAGCAAACGCTGGGGCCACAAGCTGACTAAATAGGATAGGACAGGAGAGATTACTTTCTGCAACCCAGAAAACACTACAAAAATCCAACAATTCTGATTACAAAAATACTGAGATCACACGATCTCGCCACCCACTAAATCAGATCTCAGTGTGAACAAAAACCAAGCCGCAGCCGCTGAAAAAACAGGAAAAAGCAAATGAGCAAATAACAGTGGCTGCAGATAAACTGTGAGGAGCTCAGGCCCCAGGAGGGGACCTTGCTGACCTCCACAAAAGTGCAGAAAACAATGCAAACAGCAAGCACAAAAAGAAAAACAAAAAATATCTTATCTGAAAGCAGGAGATGCAGGCAAGACTCCAGCAAACTTCCAAATGAACCAGGAACCACAATTGAGACAAGAACAATTGATCACCGGCAACCATCATGGGAGGGAACCTCCCTTATATCAGACCAGTCCGTGATCCCTGATTGCCACTCCTCGCTGAAAGGTTCAGTACTGTCTGTAACCACCAGAGGGAGCCTCTGCTCAGAAACCATTTCTAGCACATTCATAACAGTACCCCCCCTTGAGGAGGGGTCACCAAACCCTCACTTGTGCAACCAGGCTGATCAGGATGAGCTCGGTGATAGGCACGGATCAGTCTCCTAGCATGGATGTCCGAAGCAAACACCCAAGAATTGTCCTCCTGACAATAACCTCTCCACTTAACCAAATACTGAAGTTTCTGTCTAGAAAAACGAGAATCCATTATTTTCTCAACCACATACTACAGATTGCCCTCAACCAAAACAGGGTCAGGAGGCGCAGCCATAGGAACCACTGGCTCGACAAACCTCTTCAATAAGGACTTGTGGAACACGTTATGGATCTTAAATGTCCCTGGAAGAAGCAAACGGAAGGAAACAGGATTAAGAATCTCCATGATCTTGTAAGGTCCAATGAACCTGGGCTTGAACTTTGGAGATGCAACCCTCATAGGGATATTTCTTGAGGACAACCAAACCAAGTCCCCCACTTTAAACCGAGGACCATCAGTCCTATGCCGGTTGGCAAACCGTTGGGCCTTCTCCTGAGAGAGAGACAACCTCTCCACTACCTGGTCCCAAATCTGCTGCATTCGCTCCACAACAGAGTCAACACCCGGACAGACAGAAGCCTCCGCCTGTCCCGAAGAAAATCGAGGGTGAAACCCAAAATTGCAGAAAAATGGAGACATCAAGGTGGCAGAGCTAGCCCTATTATTAAGAGCAAACTCAGCCAAAGGCAAAAAAGAGACCCAGTCATCTTGATCAGCAGACACAAAACATCTCAAATAAGTCTCCAATGTCTGGTTTGTTCTCTCGGTTTGTCCATTGGTCTGAGGATGAAAAGCAGAGGAGAAAGATAATTGAACACCAAGTTTAGAACAAAATGTCCTCCAAAATCTGGAAACAAACTGGACTCCTGTGTCAGACACAATGTTCTCCGGAATGCCATGTAACTGAACCACGTGCTGAAGGAACAAAGGCACCAATTCGGAGGAGGAAGGTAACTTAGGTAATGGCACAAGATGTATCATTTGGAAAACCTATCACAGATTACCCAGATAACGGTCATTCTCTGAGAAACAGGAGGTCAGAAATAAAATCCATAGCGATATGGGTCCATGGCCTCTTGGGCACAGGTAATGGCATTAACAAACCACTAGAGCGAGAGCAAGGCTTGGAGCGAGAGCAAGTCCCACAGGACTGCACAAATTCCCTGACGTCACAAGACAAAGTAGGCCACCAAAAGGACCGACTCACCAAGTCTCTGGTACCAAAAATCCCGGGATGACCAGCCAACGCGGAACAATGAATCTCAGACATCACACTCTTCTTCCACTGGTCTGGGACAAACAATTTCCCAATAGGGCAGCGCTCGGGTTTATCCTCCTGACACCCTTCCAAGGCCAGTCTCAAATTGGGCCAGATGGCGGAAAGAACTACACCCTCTTTCAAAATAACAGCAGGATCAGATAACTCAGGAGAGTCCGCAAAGAAACTCCTCGAGAGGGCATCTGTCTTAACATTCTTAGTGCCAGGAAGAAAAGAAACCACAAAATTAAAACGTGTGAAAAACAAGGCCCACCTGGCCTGTCTAGGATTAAGTCGCTTGGCTGATTCAAGATAAACCAGATTCTTATGGTCCGTGAGGACCACCACCTGATGTTTGGCTCCTTCCAGCCAATGTCTCCACTCTTCAAAGGCCCACTTCATGGCCAATAACTCCCGGAAACCCATGTCATAATTATCGTTCAGTTGGAGAAAATTTTCGAGAGAAAAAGGCACAAGGGTTACTCTTAGAGGTCTCTGGATCTCTTTGGGACAAAACGGCACCTGCCCCAATTTTAGAGGCATCAACCTCCACCTGAAACAGTAGAGAAACATCAGGCTGCCATAGAACAGGAGCAGAAGTGAATCTCTGCTTAAGTTCCTGAAACACAGAGACTGTCTGAGAAGGCCAATTCACCACATCGGAACCCTTTTTGGTCAAATCAGTCAATGGTTTAACAATACCGGAGAAATTACCAATAAATTTACGATAAAAATTGGCAAAACCCAAAAATCTCTGAAGAGCCTTTAATGAAGTAGGTTGGACCCAATCACAGATGGCTTGAACCTTGACCGGGTCCATTTCAATAACAGACGGAGACAAAATGAATCCCAGAAATGAGACCTTCTGTACGCTAAAAAGACACTTTAAACCCTTCACATACAGTGCATTCTCTCTCAAAATCTGGAACACAGTCCGAACATGTTTCACATGAGAGTCCCAGTCATTGGAAAAAATCAAGATATCATCCAAATAAACAATCAGAAATTTATCCACAAAATCCCTGAAAATATCATTCATGAAGGATTGAAAGACGGAAGGAGCATTAGTGAGCCCAAAGGGCATCACTAGGTACTCAAAATGCCCCTCTGGGGTATT
>JARQOD010000001.1:112881058-112901438 GCA_033576555.1 Oophaga sylvatica | reverse complement strand
GCATTTCCAAACCAAAAGTGTTCCAAAACCTCAGTAGAAAATTGGACCAAAAAAATCGGCCCAAGTAGGTCACGGCGATGAGGTTGATTCAGGAGCACTGATTGTTCGCTGAGCTGCTTAAAAGAACAAGGGGAGAAAACGGGGGCGGGGAAATGAAAAGGAAACTCCAATTAATGAGGGCAAAGCTGCGAAAGACAGAAAGCAAAATGGCCAGGGGAAATGGGGTTTAAAGGGAACATGTCAAAAGAACAAAAAACCCTTACATTACTCCCCCCCCTTAAAGGACAACCCCCGGGTTACCTCAAACCAGGCTTGTCGGGGTACCTCATGAAAGGGCGGAGCACGAGGAGCATTTAATTATTGACTGTTCCCAGGAGTTGTCCTCCACGGGGTTTTTCCCCTGCATTTAATCAAAATTAAAAATGATTTCTGTACAACCGGGAATCAGAATCCTTTCCACCATAATTTCTTCCTGACCATCGCCCCAGCACTGGGCAGGGCAAGGAGAAGAGCGCCCGGGGGGAAACATTGGGTGTTGCACCTTTAGGGGGATACATGAAAGACGGGGTGGATTCTCATTTTTTCGGGCATTAAAGACGACAACAACAGCCTTTAATCTTTATGATCTTAAAAGGGTCCATGTCTTATGTCCCATTTAACGATGGAATCTTTATTTTAGATTTCTGGTTGACAGCCAAAAAAAAACTCCTACCTTGAAAGCTGGGGCAGGTTTTTTGAAATTTTCTGGCTTTTTTTACCTTCCTAGCCAATTTTAGATTTTTCCTTTAGAAGATCCATATTTTTTTTAAAGAAATGATTTTTTCGCCCTGCCCGGGAAAGGGGGTATCAGGGAAATCGGGAAGAAAGTTGGAATAAACCCAGATTGGAGTAAAAAAGGGGAAAGCTTTGTGGGGGCGCTCTGAGAGTTTTTAAAGGAAATCAGCCAGTGGAATAATCCACCCCAAACATCTTTTAGGTGGCGATTAAACAGCGGGGATACGTCCCGGGGGCTGATTGGGGGCGTTCTTCGTCCATTAGTCTGGGGGTAAAAAGCGAAGAAAGGTTTACTTTAATGTCCTGCGGGACAGAAATTTTTTTCCCAAAACCTTGAAGTGAATTGCACCCCCGATCCGAAATGAACCCCCATCCGGTCCCATGTAAGCAAAACACATTTTAATGTCAAGTCTGATGCTGTTTTTGCTTGGTTTAAACCGAACAAGGGATAAAATAGTGCCTTTTTTTAGGGCTTTTAACCACCCCTAAATGGGTTCTTCCCTTGAGAGGTTGGTAACTCCACAATGAAGGCCGGGAAAAATCAAGATCTCTTGCAGCGATTCTCTGGATTGAGGTTGGAATGACAAGCTTTCCTCTGCACACTCCAGTGAATGACTGCTGCAGTAGTCTTACGAGAAGGGCGGGCATTTATAATAAAGGCCCCTGATTTACCACTTTAAAAAATAGATTTTTTAAGGGCAATTGCGGAAGGAAAAGGAAAGGAAAAAAAAAAAAAAAAAAAAATAGTTTTCCCCTGGGAACACTCCGAGAAAAAATTTTAAAGGGGAAAGCCTCACCCGGAATTGTGAGAAGTCAAACCCTGTCCACAGAAAATAATTAAAGGCATCTATATCCCAGTCACAGCAAAAGGCTTTCCCCCACCCGCAGACACTAAAATTGGTCCCCCAAATTTTTCAGTAAGTGACATTTTTTAGGTCTTGGCTTGGGTCGAGGAAACCATGAGACATGGTGATATGAAAAAGACTTGTATTTTATAAAGCTGCAGAAAAGGGGACACATTTTTTTGGAAAGAGGCGGAAACACAGCAGGCCCAAATAACTTCAGCCTACAAAAAACCCCCAACAGGTTAGGATTCCCCTTTCTGACTAACCTGAAACATGGGGGTTACCAGAAAAACAGGTTTCCAAATCCAAATGTTCCCCAATTCCCAGTAGGAAATATGGATCCAAAACCCAGGTTTCCGGGGTAGGGGAAAAAATGACTGGGTTGTTCGGAGCCTGATTGTTAGCGAGACTGTTAAAAGCAAGAGGGGGAGAAACAGGGCGGGAACTGAAAAGGGAAACTCCATATTAACTGAGGGGAAGACTGCAAAAACAGAAAGCAAAATGGCCGAGGGAAAATGAGTTTCAAGGAAAATTCAAAAAAGGGGAAAGAACCTTACACCGATTTTTTTCCGTTGTCAGGGGGCGGCTGCGTTTTTTTTGCCATGAAAATCCCCTATAATCCGTAGGCTCCGTACAGAGTATTTTTTCGCTCCCTTCAAAAGGAAATTTAAGGTTTTTTTGGTGAAATCATTAATATCATCAGCAAGGCTTTTTTATTGCTCTGCATCAGGTTGCAACCCCCCCAACTTGCCTTTTTTTTGGGTGCTTGTGTTGGGTATGCTGCTTGCTTGCCAAAAGTTTATACTCTTCACTTCACCCAAAATTTTTGGGGTTGTTAATGGGTTTTTTCCCCCGCTTGGCCACCAACCCCGTGACGTTATTTTCGGGGAGGGGTAATGTGGGTCTCCGCATTTGAGGCTACGCCTCACTAAAGGCCATTTTCACCGCCTGTATGCATCTCTGCGGACTCATCCAGACAAGTTTTTCGTGTTTTGTCGTATGACCATTCCCACATTTGATGTTTGTTGGAGATTATGCGCCCTGGATCACCTACCAGGATACCAGGATGCGCAAAGCTATCTCTCAGAGGAGGGACTTCTCCTTACACGACAGTATGTATTCCTCACCTACATACTGTCTGTTGATGATGGTTTTCCCACAAGTGTCCCTTTACCCTTATGTCTGTAGCTGAAATATCCTCATAATATATCCCATATATCACCTAGAACTACCAGAACTATTATGTGTATGTCAGAAACCTTTGACTTGTGGTCAATTTTACTTAGGATTGTTTGTAAATGACATGATGTAATTGTTATGTATAGTGCGTTTGTTCTACCTTTGTGCATGTGTCATGATTGCTCTCTCAACATTTGGATACTTGTAGGTTCCTAAATACTGGCATATCCTATGCCGCACTCCATCTTGAGTTTTGGATTGGGAGGTCCACCATCTCTGGCATTGTGCATGATACCTGCTCACAACTCTGGGACAGACTTCATCAACTGGGTGATGCCTGAGCCAAAGATGAAAGACTGGAAGAGGATTGCCAGAGGATTTGAGGAGCAATGCCACTTTCAAAATTGTCATAGTGTCTGTCTGGTGTTAATGGTCATAACAGATGTGTTGGTGGTTGAGTACAAACAATGTATGAAAAAAGACTCCAAACTTTTTATAAAAAAAAATATTTATATGTGCAAACTGCCACTTGAGGTAGTGACTACCATATTTGCTTCATATGGTATATGTTACAGCACAATAGTGTAAGTGTGCATTCTTACACAAGTACCAAAATAAGGCATGACCAAATTACAAATGATTCGATACATAATAGTATGTAAAGACAGAAAAACCAATAGTCAATATGGGTAGTGTTGATCATATGTGACCCATATGTCGGCTTGATCACATTACACAAGTGCAAAGATGCATTTGACAACTGTGAGTCAAATTAAATGTCAAAAATTACAAACATTGCAGGAAATCATAGCATGTACAGAAAATAACAAACGTTCACTATGTATAGTGAAGACCATATGTTACCCATATGTTAGGTTCACAAGATTAGACTACTGCAAAAATATGCAAAAGCCAACATGGAGTCAAATAAAATATTACTAAATAACAAACTTTCACTATCACTAGTGAGCACTAGTGTTGAGCATTCCGATACCGCAAGTATCGGGTATCGGCCGATATTCGCGTTATCGGAATTCCGATACTTAATTCCGATACTTTTTCCATATCGTATACCGGAATCGGAAGTTCCCATAATTCTTTGAGAGGCAATGTGATTTTAGTCAGCCAATGAGGAATCCTACGAAGTGTGGGCACATCCTGTAATGATGCGGTCATCTTAACTAATGGCATGGCTGTGATTGGCTGCTGAAATGATGTCAGAATGCACTATAAAAGGCGCCGCAGCCATTTTAGCGTCACTGTGCTGTGAACTCAGTTAGGGACAGAACGCTGCTGTGCTGACTCTGAGGGACAGTTAGATATTGCGATTTTGTGTACTACTGTGCTTGAGGCAGGCTAGTTTACCAACCGCTGTGTAAAGCTTCATTTTGCCAGTGTTGTTTTAACAGCTCTGTGCAAGGTTGTGTGTGTGACAGTGCAGGTGACGCTGCAGTTTGCTCTGCATCCACCGCTGTTTGTAGGCATCTGCACGTGTCACTTTTTTTTTTTTTTTTTTTTATTTTATTTAGTGGAATTGGTGCAGCTCCATTATATTAGAAAAAAATCAAATCTATTAGTGTGACGTGCTTCCATCCGTATACAATACATTGGTTGCAAACACTATAGAAGTACAGAAAGGAGCTTTTCACAGATTGTGGACAGTTGTGTTTCAGTGTTCACTTCAGTCTGTGTTTTTTACTTTTTTGAGTGCAGATCACGCTCCAGTTACATGTTCAAGCACTGCTGCTTGTACTCTGCTGAGCGTGTCTCAGTGGCTCATCCTTTTCATTTATCTCCAATTGGTTCTGCTACATTCCATTTAAAATAAATCTAATCTATTAGTGTGACGCGCTTCCATCCGTATACAATACATTGGTTGCAAACACTATAGAAGTACAGAAAGGAGCTTTTCACAGATTGTGGACAGTTGTGTTTCAGTGTTCACTTCAGTCTGTGTTTTTTACTTTTTTTAGTGCAGATCACGCTCCAGTTACATGTTCAAGCACTGCTGCTTGTACTCTGCTGAGCGTGTCTCAGTGGCTCATCCTTTTCATTTATCTCCAATTGGTTCTGCTACATTCCATTTAAAATAAATCTAATCTATTAGTGTGACGCGCTTCCATCCGTATACAATACATTGGTTGCAAACACTATAGAAGTACAGAAAGGAGCTTTTCACAGATTGTGGACAGTTGTGTTTCAGTGTTCACTTCAGTCTGTGTTTTTTACTTTTTTGAGTGCAGATCACGCTCCAGTTACATGTTCAAGCACTGCTGCTTGTACTCTGCTGAGCGTGTCTCAGTGGCTCATCCTTTTCATTTATCTCCAATTGGTTCTGCTACATTCCATTTAAAATAAATCTAATCTATTAGTGTGACGCGCTTCCATCCGTATACAATACATTGGTTGCAAACACTATAGAAGTACAGAAAGGAGCTTTTCACAGATTGTGGACAGTTGTGTTTCAGTGTTCACTTCAGTCTGTGTTTTTTACTTTTTTGAGTGCAGATCACGCTCCAGTTACATGTTCAAGCACTGCTGCTTGTACTCTGCTGAGCGTGTCTCAGTGGCTCATCCTTTTCATTTATCTCCAATTGGTTCTGCTACATTCCATTTAAAATAAATCTAATCTATTAGTGTGACGCGCTTCCATCCGTATACAATACATTGGTTGCAAACACTATAGAAGTACACAAACGGGCCTTTCACAGCTACCGTCTTTTATGGGTACTGGTCCATAATGGAGAACATTATGGATTGCACCAGTGTGTCTTGGTACTTCCGCATTTTACGCTCCCGGTTCAACGGTGTGATGAGGCTTTGTAAGTTGTCCGGTAGCGAGGGTCTAGGAGGGTGTACACCCAATAATCAGACGTGGTGTGAATGTGTTCGATGCGGCGGTCGTTTCTCAGCCACTGCAGCATGAAATCAAACCATGTGCTGCAGACTCCCAACTGGCCAAGAAACGTTGTCCCCTGCAAGAGGCGTCATCTCCGCCTGCTGTGCATCACCCCACCCTTGGTCTACATACTGACTAGAGCATTGTCTACCTCCCTCTGGAGCGATGTCTTCCTCCTCCATTGACTCCTCCTCATCCTCCTCACAAAGTCCTTCAAATACATATAAATTTACAAAATTTAAAACTCAAAATTTAAAAACTTTGTATCATAATTCTGTAACATCAGTTTATGGAAACACAATAGCATTACAAAAGGATAGACAAAAAATGTACATTATGTGCTTTGTAAATACATTAAAAGTTTGTAATGGTTATGAAAATATAGACAGCGACTCTGGAGGTTCAATTGTTGATACAGCATGGTACTTTGAAAGTCCTCCAGCCCTTTGTGAGGAACCACGTTGCGCTGACTGTCCAGAAGGTGATGGAATTTGTGACTCCTCATCCTCCACCTCTTCCAAAACCTCATGCCTTAGTGCTTGCAGTGTTTTTTGAAGCAGGCAGATAAGGGGGACAGTCAGGCTGACTAGTGCATCATCTGCACTCGCCATCCGCGTTGACTCATCAAACGCACGCAAAACGTGGCAGATATCCTTCATAGAGTTATTCGCCACTCATTACACTGGCAGTGGCTGCCCATTCATTATAGGATCCAATTCTAATTACTGGTTCTCACCAACATAGCTCTCCACAGCGCAGCACCCCCTACATCTCCTCCCTTATTTATATTTATCGGCCTAACCGACTGCTGCACTCTGCAAACGACCTTCGACTAACCTCTGCACTAATCCGTACCTCCCACTCCCAACTCCAAGACTTCACCCGCGCTGCGCCAATCCTCTGGAATGCTCTACCCCAAGAAATTAGGACTATCCGCAATTTGGATGGTTTCAGGCGCTCCCTCAAAACACATTTGTTCACAGTGGCCTATCACATTCACTAATCAAAGTCATTCTATGTGTAATTCTGTGTGTGTAGCCCATTCACTATCTCCATGCATCCCTCACTTCCTTAAAATGGCTGGACCATCATTGTAAAAACACCATTGTATATAAACACCTGTACTTTGTATCTCCCACACCTCATTGTAGATTGTAAGCTTTCACCAGCAGGGGCGGCTGATTTTGCTTTAATTATTGTATTGTTAACGTTGTTACTTATGACTCGTGTTTTGAAACTGTTAAACTGTAAAGCACTGCGGAATATTATGGCGCTATATAAATAAATAATATTATTATTCTTATTATAGAGGCCCACTCAGTAGTGGTGAAGTGTGAACGCCGCAAATTGCGAGTTGACTGCGCCTGATGCAGCTGATACTCCATTACTGTTGGCTGCTGCTCACACAACCGCTCCAACATATGTAACGAGGAATTCCACCTGGTGGGTACGTCACATATAATGCGATGTTCATGAAGGTGAAATCTGCGTTGCAGAGCTGCAATCAGCGATCTGGCCATGCTGGAACGTCGCAAGTGAGCGCACTCTAGGCGGACCTTGTGCAGCAGTGCATCAAGATCCGGATAGTCCCTCAAAAAACTCTGCACGACCAAGTTGAGCACATATGACAGACATGGTATGTGACTGAGGTTGCCAAGGCCCAGAGCTGACACCAGATTTCGGCCATTGTCACACACTACCAAGCCTGCCTGTAGATTCTCTTCCAAAAACCACACGTCGCTCTCCTGCTTTATGGCATTACAGAGCTCCTGCGCTGTGTGGCTAAGATTCCCCATGGAAATTAATTTCAGGATGGCCTGTTGACATTTGGACACGGCTGTGCTCATATCGGTCGCAACAGGTAAACGTTCACGGGTCCATGTGGAGGTAGACCGTGACGGCTCCTGCAGCGATGATTCTGAGGAACTGGAATAGGAGGAGGAATCAATGTGTACAGACTTGATTCCTGCAATCCTTGGAGTTGGCAGAACACGTACAGCGCCACTCGCAAGATCAGTACCCGGCTGCATAACATTGACCCAATGGGCAGTGAGGGAAAGGTATTGTCCCTGGCCATGGGTGTTAGAACCCTCTTGTTAGGTTTTGTTTCAGTTTGCTGGTCACATGACCTTTTTTCCCTATTTAGTCTGGCTCCGCCCTTCTGGCTTTGCTTGACTTCATTGTATTATCTACTGTTAAGCTAGCCGGGTGCTTAGGTGCCTTAATCTGTGAGTTTTGCTTGATGTTAGGATCACAAAGTATTTATTTTTCTGTTTAATTATCCATGCTACAATTTATGTTAGGAGGTGTCCACCTTTTCTCCCAGTCCCTAGATCTTGTAGGGATTACTCCCTCGCAACTATAGGTCTTCGTTCACACTAAATGAGGACTTTAGCGGGTCTGGTCGCAGGATCAGGTTCCCCGTTACATCGTAGGGATTCAGCTTAGTTGTATTGTAGGGACAGAATTCCCTTCTTTCCTTACTGGTTGTAGCAGATCATAACAATGGGTACTGGTCCACGCATCGGTGGTCAGGTGGACCTTGCTACTGAGGGCTTTTAGTAGCGCATGTTTAATTTTTCCCTCAACATGCTTTTGCAGACCAGGGACGGCTTGCCTGCTGAAATGAAATCGGCTTGGCACATTGTATTGTGGGATTGACAATGATATTCAGTTACGGAAACTGTCTGTCTCCACCAGCCTGAATCACAGCATTTCAAGGGACAGGAGTTTTGCAATGCCAGCATTCAGAGCCTGTGCTCGTGCATGGTTTGCGGAGTATGGCCGTCTTTTATCCCATGCCTGTGCTACCGCTGGCTGTTTTGTGGCCTGGGAGTGTGAGGATGACAGGGAACTTGCTGCTGTGTGTGGAATAACAGTTTGTCTCTGGACAACAGTGGCCGAGGTTCTTCCATGGCGATCCTGTGAGGAAGCATAACCAGCTGTGTGTGAGCTCGATGAAGAGGCTTCAACACAACCTGAAGATGTAGGTGCTGCTGTAGGTTGGCCTACATCTCCAGTGTGTCTTTGTAACTCAACTACGTGCTTTGTCCGCACATGTTTCCACATATTTGTGGTATTGAGGTGACTGACACTTTTAGCTATTTTTAATTTTTGATTACACAGCTTGCATTTCACATAGCAAATATCATGTGCAAGTGTGTGAAAAAAGGACCACGCAGTGCAAGTCCTGGGAGCGCACGTTTTGACTTTTGGAAGACAACTGCTCCGAACAGGTGCCAAACTGGAGGCTACAGGCAACCGAGTCTGCAGCCTAACTCTCCCTCCTGTTTGTACCGTTGGGGCAATGTCTTCCTCTATCTTCCTTCTATCACTAACCATTTCTCTAGGCCTCTCCCAGCTTTCAACCAAAGTACTGGTTCTCACCCACAAAGCTCTCCACAGTGCAGCACCCCTCCTACATCTCCTCCCTCATTTCTATCTATCGGCCTAACCGACTGCTGCGCTCTGCAAACGACTTTCGACTAACCTCTGCACTAATACGTACCTCCCACTCCCGACTCCAAGACTTCTCCTGCTCTACGCCAATCCTCTGGAATGCTGTACCCCAAGAAATTAGGACTATCCACAATTTGCATGGTTTCAGGCGCTCCCTCAAAACACATTTGTTCAGAGCGGCCTATCACATTCACTAATCAAAGTCATTCTATGTATTCTGTGTAAGTGTGTGTGTGTCTCTAGCCCATTCACTATCTCCATCCCTCAGTCCCTTAAGATGGCTGGAACATCATTGTAAATGCACCATTGTATATAAACACCTATACTTTGTATCTCCCCCATCTCATTGTACATTGTAAGCTGTCACGAGCAGGGGCGACTTATTTAGCTTAAATTATTGTATTGTTAACGTTGTTACTTATGACTTGTGTTCTGAAACTGCTAAACTGTAAAGCGCTGCGGAATATGATGGCGCTATATAAATAAATATTATTATTATTCCTCTGAGCTGCTCCCACCTCCTTCCTGTTCTTCATGCCATGTTGGGTATTGGACCTCATCATCTCCACTACCTCTTTCCAACACCTGCTGTTGGGTGGTCTGGCCAGCACCATGCTCAACAGAAACTGGCACCTGGGTCTCATCATCATCATCAGATGCGTTCTGCGGTGTGCTGACCATCGGCACTGTCTCACCCGCCTCTTCAGATTCAGAGAGACACAGCTGTTGCGCATCACTGCATACTCCCTCTTCTTCACATTACAGAATGCTGCTTGGCTGGGCCCCTGTTTGCAAGCCAATAGATTCTGAGAACAGAAGCAGACACTCAGCTGGCTCCTGTACAGAACTCTCTGACTGCCTGGGCAATTTGCCAGGCGGTGAAGAGACAGATGGTTGCCCAACAGTGCTGTGGTCCTGAGAGGAGGTGGAAGCAATTGAAGTCGATGCATTGGCTGAGATCCAAACAACAACGGCTTCAATTTGTTCTTCCCGCAGCAGGGGGGTACTCTGAGCTCCTACAAAAGTGCGCATAAAGGAACGCTCACGGCCCGGGGAAAACTGGTGGATGCTGTGTCACTGGGGGCCGCAGCAGCCACAGAATCCCCACGTCCTCTCCCTGAAGAAACTCCACGACCACGTGCCTTACTCCCTGCCTTCTTCATCTTGGTAGATTGATAAAGAAAGTCTGAAAAGTTATAAGGCCTAAGTGTGGTTATTCCGCAGAGACTGCAGTGAACACTGCACACAACTGTTCAGTAGGTGTGAAAGGCCCCTTTGTGTACTTCTATAGTGTTTGCAACCAATGTATTGTATACGGATGGAAGCGCGTCACACTAATAGATTTTATTTATTTGTAATAGAATGGAGCAGCAACAATTAGAGAAAAATTTCAAGGATGTGCCAGTGACACACGCTCAGCAGACTACAACCAGCAGTGGTTGAAGAACTAACTGGAGCGTGATCTGCACTCCAAAAAGGAAAACCTCAGACTACAGTGAACACTGCACACAACTGTTCACTACCCAACGCGTCTCAGCAGGAAGGCAGTCTGTGCGTCAAAACAAAGGCGCAAGCATACATCCACGTACCCTGTTTATAAAGCTATATAAAAAAAATTATGTAGTAGTGACGCACACTTTATTGAGGTACAGTATTACATCGCCATTCACCATCTGTGGCTATGCAGTCTCATCTATTTATACCTTATCTATCCGTTGTCATGCTTGCAAGTCGACAGTCAGGCATAAATAGCAATTTTCACTATGCACTATGCACTTTTTAAAGGTTATGTTTGTTAATAAACATGATTATTGCCACATATTATGAGTATTACATGATGGAAATTGTATAATTTTGTATAAACTGTTTAGTGACATTATTCAGCAAATGTAACATTTTAGTAATGTCACAGATAACTTGTAATGCTGATGATGTTTTGAAGTCAGACATTCATTGTCTATACAATAAAAATGGTGTACATACTGTTACTTATCCATCATTAATGGATTCAGATATGTACTTGTATGCTTTTATGTACAACCGTATAGCAGATTCCTTAACTAATTTATTTTGTGGTTTGCATTGCTGTTCAACATGTTAATGTATGTGTTTATGTTTGTCAATTCTTTATTTATCTAGATATTAGTTTAAATGAAATCATCATCTTATGGTAGTAAAGGTTATCTTTCTCTTGTTTGAAGCATAGACATTTAAAATTGACAGGTAACAAGGAAATTACTTGATCTAGTATTTAAACATCCTCCTTGACCCTGGGCTCCAACACCGCCAGTTGTTGCTCGGAAGTGCTGTTAGCACAGTCAACACTTGCTCCTGTGTTACTGGGGTTCAGTAACGTCAGCTGGTCCTCGGTTGTGCCATTGGCTCTTTTCCTTCTGCTGCCCCTCCGGGTTCCAGCACAGTCAGCTGGTCCTCGTTACTTGCATTGGCTCTTGTACCTTCTGCTACCCGTCCGGGTTCCAGTACCGTCAACTGGTTCTCCGCAGTGCCTTTGGCCTAGGTGCCTCCATCTCGGTATCCGAGTTCCAGCAACGTCTGCTGGTCCTTGGTAGTGCTTTGGAACACAGGTACCTCCTGCTTAGTAACCGTGTCCCAGTAACGTCAGCTGGTCCTCGGTTGTGCCATTGGCTCTTTTCCTTCTGCTGCCCCTCCGGGTTCCAGTACCGTCAACTGGTTCTCCGCAGTGCCTTTGGCCTAGGTGCCTCCATCTCGGTATCCGAGTTCCAGCAACGTCTGCTGGTCCTTGGTAGTGCTTTGGAGCACAGGTACCTCCTGCTTAGTAACCGTGTCCCAGTAACATCAGCTGGTACAAGATTGTGCTACAAATACAAGATACGGAACAAGAGACACAAGAACAATAAGCAGAAGATCTAAAAGCAGAAGAACATGAAGTATAAGACCAAAATGAAGAGCAAAATATATGCTCTAAATTCTAAGCAGAAGAAGACTAAGCAGTGTATGGGGGTGAGTCCGTTCCTCCTCGTGGTGCCCCTGGAAAATGCCTGCTGCTGCAGGCTAAACTGAACACGGACAAATACTGTTGTAATTTAAATCTTTTGTGACAGCAAGAACGGAAGGATGAAAAATTCATACTTTGACAGATTACAAGTACAGGATTCTCTGTCACAAATAAGAATATGATGAAGAAGATGAAGCAGAATATGAATAAGAATAATAGTTTAATAAGAAGAATATGAGTAATGTTAACAAAGATGAATAGCAAGAAGTTTAAGAAGAAGATAAAGAAGGTGAAGATGAAGAATAATTTGATGAAAAAGATGATGCTGCAGAAGATTATGAAGGAGAAAGTGTGTGAAAAGTTAAAAAGGTGAAGATGAAGAGCATGGAAGTTGTGTAATATACATATTTGCCAAAATATAAAAAACGTTAACATTGTCAATTTCTTCGTCAATCCGAACATCTTTAAAAAAAAAAATATTTATGCTATTCCATTTGATTGGGTTAAACATCTATGCCTTTAATGTCTCCTCAACCTTCCCCAATACATTCTACATTACTCTTTCTTGTTTTCCTTCATGTACAATTAACCAACAAGGCAAGAATGGGTTTTTTTTAATTTCGATATTTTGTTCCCATAGACTTACATGGGACTTCCGGTATCGGTATCGGGTATCGCCGATATTTTAGTGATATCGGCGATACCATTCCGATTCCGATACTTTAGGATATCGGAAAGTATCGCTCAACTCTAGTGAGCACCATATCTGCCCCTTATGGTTGGGTTCTAAGACTAGACTAATGCAATGATGCATTAGCCAACAATTTGTAAAATGAATGGGTAAAAAATAACAAACATTGGGATAAATGATAAGATATAACAAAATAATAATATTTTCCCCTAGCCCATATACCACCAGATAAGTACCATATGGCCTTTGTAGGCATTCAGATGAGTGCAAATATGCGTTACACAACATGGTGTCAAAATAAATGTTCACAAAGAGCAATCTTTTCTCTGAATAACAACAGATTATGCAAATAACAAAGGTTGACTATGCCTACTGAAGAGCATATTGCTGGCATATGTTGTTTAGAGGCATCTAGATTACTGCAAATGTCTTTGACACAACAGGAGGTTAAAGTAAATAGAAAAAAATTACTAACTGCTTTTTAAATCATAAAATATAAGTTAAATCAAAAATCACAGCTGGTGGTATTTGGGTGGTGGGGTTGGCGGGTTCCCAGCATCTCTGTGTGATTGGCTTGGATGACCACCTTGACCATCACCCTGTTGGGGTGGATTTTCTGGGCCCTGAGCTAACATCTGCCCACGGTCAGGTTGGTGTGTGGGCACATTGCCATACAGATAAGAGAGATTATATTCCTGTGTAAGATGATACCCACGAGACTCATACCCCCCAATATGACCATGTTGAGCACATCCAGGTTGGAACCAGCCTCCAACACTGGATTTGTACAAGTGGCCATATTGGGAAGTCGGATTATAGGCAGCCATTTGACCCTATTGTTGCCAAGGTTGTTTCGGTGGGGGAATGGGTTGAGGTGTAGGCGCCCGTGCAGGAGGATCCTCAGATCTGTTGGGAAATGAAAGGGGATTAGAACATGGTGGAGAGGTGAGCCTGAACTGCATATGTGGTTTGTGGTGTGATGTATGTACTTACAGTCTCAGATCCAGAATAGAAGCCAGAAAGCCAAGGCGATCAAAGTACACATATTTTCTTTTTGTCGGTGCCGCAGACCCGCTCCTGGACCTCTGCTGCAGTTCCCGCCGGTATTGGTCGCGGATGCTTCTCCATCTTCTCATAAGATCATCCACTGCAATGACACATTATGTCATCAATTAGCTAGCTGCACAAAGCAAAATTCTTCTACATACATACACGTTATATAGTCATGGAGGCCTAGTAGGATGTGACTATACTAACATTTTGCCGCAAAACAAAACAAAAATAAACATTTTTTGCCCAAATTCTGCGCTAGAACTATGCTCTGACCGTTAATAAGGTTGGAAAAAAATCAAGTAACTTACTGATTCGCTGCTGCTCCTCGCATGAGCTGTCGCCAAAGTGGGGAAACCTCTGCCCACAGATGTGCCTCGATGCCGCCTGTTTCTTTACGCGTTCTGCGTAATGTGCATCTCTTTGATGCCAAATTTCGGGCCTCTCCTGCAGCAAGACTCTCAACATCTCCACATTGATAAGCATAGGCATCATGGCCGACTCCGTGGAGGCGTTCTTCCGGGATGTCTGGCGCTCTTTTTGAGCTAATTTGCATGTGTCAGCTTCCTCCTGCTGTGTTGCACCATTTCCTGTGAGCTGCAGAAGTCTTGCGTATTTCTCGCAAGTCACACGTCTGGTCCGTGTGTAATCCGTTGTTTTCTCGCACCCATAGACTTTCATTGGCGTACAATGGGCGTAATATGCGTACAATCGCAGCATGCAAGATACGCCCGAGAAAAATACGCATGATCAGAGCTGCCCCATAGAGAAGTATTGGTCCGTGTGTAATCCGTGGTTTTCACGCCTCTCACTCGTCCGTATTCCTCCTTAGTGTGACACCGGCCTTATACAGCTATACAGAGTAGTGTAGCTGTGAATCCAGCACTTAAGTGAAAGTGAGATAAAGCTTACTAGAAAACAGCTGCACATCTGGGCATGGTAGTGGTGGTGGGCAGAAGTGGTTCATTAGTGGAGTAAGAAGCATATTTGTCTTATTATATGAAATTAAAAAGTTAACTAATTTTATAGAATTTCCTATACTTATTTGTACTATCAAATCATGACAAATTCATTAAAATGACAGTGATTATATTATTTAAATAAATTCAATTTTGGTGCTATAGAATAAAACTGAGACAGCAGGCACCACCCCTGCTGTGTGAGCTTTTCTAGGTGTAAAATCTCCTGATGTGGCAAGAGCACAAGATTCTCATCTCATTGTGTCTATAATACCATTTATAGTCCCGGATAAGGGTTTTATGATTTTTTTTTACTAGTAACACTATGGCCTTTGTCTTAGTTCTGGCAGCTGGTGAGGAGCAGTAAACCACAATTATACATAATCTCTATGTTAATGTAAAGGAAATAATTTTCTAAAGGAAAGAAATATTCCTTACCTACCACAATTCTGAGGAGATGCTGTAGACAGCTCTTTCATTAATACCATGTAGAAAGTATAGGAAAGATGTGTATCTTCGTACCGTGTTAGCCAGTAGATAGAAAAATATTTAGACTTGAGAGTCCTCAGTGGTTGATACCTTTTAATGGCTAATTGAAAAGATGTAGAAAGTAGTGATTTCATCTATTTTAGTTAATGAACATAGGATTACTCTGAAACCAAACTATATGGACAAAAGAATTGGGACATAATATAACTGCAGTAGAGTGCATGACATCCCTAGTGGCTAATGTGGAGTTGGCCTCCACTTTGCAGCTACATCTTCTAACCCTATTTTTAACCCCTTAGTGACAGAGCTAATTTACTACTTAATAACCGAGCCAATTTTTACAATTCTAACCACTCTATATGAGGTTATAGCTCTAGAACGCTTCAACATAGCACACTGATGCTGACATTGTTTTTTCATGACATATTGTACTTGATGTTAGTGGTAAAATTTATTCGATATAACATGTTTATTTATGAAAAAAATGGGAAATTTGTCAACATTTTTTAAAATTTAGCAATTTTCAAACTTTTAATTTTTGTACCCTTAAATCAAAGAGTGGTGTCATACTAAATAGTTAATAAATAACATTACCCACATGTTTCCTTTACATCAGCATAATTTTGGAAGCATAATTTTTCTTAAAAAAGTTGACCAGCGATTTCTCATTTTTCCAACAAGATTTAAAAAAAACATTTTTTTATGGTCACCTCACATAAGAAGTGAGTTTGGGGGGTCAATATAACAGAAAATACCCAAAAGTGACACCATTCTAAAAACTTCTTCACGAGAACTAAAGCAATGTGGAAGGAAAAGATGAACATTTTACTTTTTTCACAAAAAATTTACTTTGAAACTAATTTTTTTTATTTTTTTTTTATTTTCACAAGGGTATCAGGAGAAAATTGATTACAAAGTTTGTTGTGCAATTTCTCCTGAGGACACCGATACCCCATATATGTGGGAAAGCCACTGTTTGGGCGCATGGCAGGGCTCGGAAGGTAGGGAGCACCGTTTGACTTTTTGAACTCAAAATTGACTGGAATCAATCGTGGTGCCATTTCGCCTTTGGAGACCCCATGTTATACCTAAACAGTGAAACTCCCAAATTTTAACTCCAACCCTAACACCAACACACCCCTAACCTAATCCCAACAGTAAGCATAACCCTAACCACAAACCTAACCTTAACACACCTCTAACCCTAATCCCAACCCTACAGTGGGCTCGTAAAGTATTCAGACCCCTTTAAATTTTCCACTCTTTGTTTCATTGTAGCCATTTGGTAATTGCAATAAAGTTCACTTTTTTCTCATTAATGTACACTCTGCACCCCATCTTGACTGATAAAAACCAGAAATGTAGAAATTTTTGAAAATTTATTAGAAAAGAAAAACTGAAATATCACATGGTCATAAGTATTCAGACCCTTTGCTCAGACACTCATATTTAAGTCACTCCTTCATTGGAGTCCAGCTGTGTTTTATTAAACTGATAGGACTTGATTTGTAAAGGCACACACCTGTCTAAATAAGACCTCACAGCTCACAGAGCATGTCAGACCAAATGAGAGTCATGAGGTCAAAGGAACTGGCCAAGGACCTCAGAGACAGAATTGTGGCAATGAACACATCTGGCCAAGGTTACAAAATAATTTCTGCAGTACTCAAGGTTCCTTAGAGCACAGTGGCTTCCATAATCCTTAAATGGAAGAAGTTTAGGACCACCTGAAGTCTTCCTAGACCTGGCCGTCCAGCTAAACTGAGCAAATGTGGGAGAAGAGCCTTGTTGAGAGAGGTAAAGAAGAACCCCAAGATCACTGTGGCTGAGCTCCACAGATGCAGTCGGGAGATGGGAGAAAGTTCCACAACGTCAACTATCATTGCAACCCTCCACTAGTCAGGCCTTTATGGCAGAGTGGCCCGACGGAAGCCTCTCCTCAGTGCCAGACATATGAAAGCCCACATAGAGTTTGCTAAAAAACACATGAAGGACTCCAAGACTATGAGAAATAAGATTCTCTGGTCTGATGAGATGAAGATAGAACTTTTGGTGATAATTCTAAGTTGTATGTGTGGAGAAAACCAGGCACTGCTCATCACCAGCCCAATACAATCCCAACAGTGAAACATGGTGGTGGCAGCATCATGCTATGGGGGTGTTTTTCAGCTGCAGGGACAGGATGACTGTTTGCAATTGAAGTAAACATGAATGCGGCCAAGTACAGAGATATTTTGGATGAAAACCTCTTCCTTAGTGCTCTGGAAGTCATACTTGGCTGAAGGTTCACCTTCCAACAAGACAATGACCCTAATTACACAGCTAAAATAACAAAGGAGTGGCTTCAGACCAACTCTGTGACCATTCTTGACTGGCCCAGTCAAAGCCCTGACATAAACTCAATTGAGAATGTCTGGAGAGACCTGAAAATGGCAGTTCACGAATGTTCACCATCCAACCTGATGGAACTGGAGAGGATGCAGAGGATCCCCCAATCCAGTTGGCTGTATTAGCTCAAAAGGGTGCTTCTACTCAATACTGAGCAAAGGGTCTGAATGCTTATGACCATGTGATATTTCAGCTACTTTTTTAATAAATTTGCAAAAATTTCTACATTTCTGTTTTTATTCAGTCAAGATCGGGTGCAGAGTGTACATTAATGAGAAAACAAAATGAACTTTTTTGCATTTACCAAATGGCATCAATGAAATAAAGAGTGAAAAATTTATAGGGGTCTGAATACTTTCCTAACCAACTCTAACCGTAATCCCAACCATAACCACAACCCTTACCCAACCCTAATTTTAGCCCAATTCTAGCTTTAGACTAACCATAACTTTAGCCCAACCCTAACCCTAGTCCCAACCCTAGCCCAACCCTATCCCTAATTTTAGCCCAACCCTAACTTTAGCCCCACCCTAACTTTAGCCCAACTCCAACTATAAGCCCAACCATAACCCTAATGGAAAAATGGAAATAAATACATTTGATTTACTATTTTTTTTATTTTGATCACTGTGATAGGGTGAATAACGGCGATCGTAACACCAGGGTTGGTAAAAACTTACCCGAATCATGTTCTATGAGGTCTCAGCTACCCCTGGTAGCCAAGACCCCAGAGAAATTCCGACTCTGGGGGGCGCTATACACTTATTTCTCAGCGCCATTAAAAATCGACGCTGAGGCATAAGTTCTCTTAATTGCCAACCTTAAAAGGTGTATCAGCGGTCGTTAAGGGTTTAAGATTTTGGAGGTGTTTGTGATAAATTTTGCCAATTCATCCACAAGAGCATTTGTGAGGTTAAGCACTGATGTGGGACAAAAGGGCCTGGCATACAATCTCAGCTCATCCCAAAGGTGTTCGATGGGTTGAGATGAAGGATGTGTGCAGCTAGTCAGGTTCTTTCACAGCAGTCTTACTATGCCTTTATAGACCTTTCCTTGTGTTCTGGGGCACAGCTACACTAGAACAGAAAAAGGCCTTCCCTAAAATGTTTCCACAAAGTTTGTGAACAGCTAATAGTATCTAGTTCCCATACGGTTACACTCTGTTATTTATTGCCTTCCTTATTTAGCTAAAGGGAATACAATTAAATGCTAACTTTAGGATAGGTGCCTTTGGGTGAGTAGGGTAACATTATAATAGACCATTATTTCTAACCGGCGGTCAAAGGACTTCAAACAAAATATAATATAATGCAGGAATTGTCATGTCCCACAACTGGGGAATCATACAGTATTGTATTATCATTTCATTGTTGCTATTACACTGTTATGCTATCAGTTTGACTTTTAGAAGTTTGTTCTGCCTTTCTCCATGTAGCCTAGCTCTGATGTAAGAAACCCCTCTATTTTATCTCCTCAGTTAGTTTTGACAACCATCTTACTAGGTTTGTCTATGTACAGCTCTGGTCCAGGATTGTCTTTTTAACTACTGTAACCACTGCAACTGTTGCAGATACTGCTGTTACTACCATGCATAATACAAGAATTCAGCCTGAGGATAAACTTCTTCTGGAATCTTCATACATGTCTCTGCAGTCACACTGAGTTATCTGATGAAGTTTTTTTGTGTGAGTATTAGTTCAACACAACATTCATAGAAACACGGTCTTAGAGCCAGAGCACCCCACCCACAGCCTAGTTATGGAGTCAGAATAGGAATTATTGGACATTTCACCGCCCCTGCATCAAATTCCCCAGTAATTCAAATATTTTTCAATCACCACTCCAGCGAGGTTTTTTTCTCGCCTCTGAAGTGTTGCTTTAAACATAATTCTTCTGCACTCAATTATATACTCACCCTCTAACGTCTTTATCATTTTTTCGGCGCAGGTCCTGTCCCGCGGCACCATCTTGTGAGTGCAGCTTCTACCTGGCCTGAACTCAGAAGCTATGTAACAAGTACTAAATGCAAATCTATGAGAGCCAGAACAAGGTTCTCATAGACTTACATTGAATAGTGACCTTCAGTTCACTCCATAAATTACTGGAGCAGCTGGCAGGTCACAATCTGCAGGAAACTGACCGGAGCGACAAAACCAGATGAAAACACCGGAAGGGGAATATCACACAGGGGGCAAGGGACTGCTGGGGTGGTGCTTAAGGGATTCCATCAAATTAATACATTTAAGAGTCAATGTATTAGACAGTGTAAAAATTCACACCAATGAAGGTTATCAACTGTGGGTTCATCCCTGAATACAAAAATTATTCTGTGGCACGAGTGCCATCTGATTAAATATCTTAGACTTTTGGTAGTAGCCCGTTTGCATGGAATAATAATTATTTTGACATATTATTGTCATCAATTTCTGAAAGTTAGTGAACCCTCTGATTTTACATGCAGTGCAGAGATTTCCTTTTAATGACAATAATCCTAAAATTTTTCCTGCTAATCTTTTATTTCCTCTGAATTTGTTAATATACATAATATATACTGTACTTTTTAATAAACTTTCCCTTGGATGTAATACACTTTCTTTGGTAAATCCATCATGAATAATAAGATTTAAAATTAGTACAAGACTGTGCTGGGTAATCTGCGTTATTCATGTG
>JARQOD010000001.1:112826645-112880958 GCA_033576555.1 Oophaga sylvatica | reverse complement strand
AAACACCTGAGATCACACGACCTCTACCACCTAATTAGTTCTCTGGTGTAACAAAACTAAGCCGCAGCCCTGAAAAAACTGAAAAGGCAAATGAAAAAATAACATGGCTCAGATAAACTGAGAGGAGCACAAGCCCCCAAGGGACCTGGCTGCCCTCCACAGAAGTGCAGGAAAAAATGCAAAAAACCAAGCACAAAAATAAAAGCAGAAAATATCTTATCTGTTAGCAGAAGATGCAGGCAAGACTCAGCAAGCTTCCAAGAGAACCAGGAACCAGGTTGAGATAAGAAACAATTGATCACCGGAACCCTGATGGGAGGGAACCTCCCTTATATAAGACCAGTCTGTAACTCCTGATTGCCAATCTTCACAATCTTCATTGAATGTTCAGCACTGTTTGCAACCACCAGAGGGAGTGTAAGGTTCTTTGTCTCTGTTGACATGTTCCTTGAAACTCAGCTTTCCGTCGGCCATTTTGCTTTCTGTCTTTCTGCAGCTCTTGCCCTCAGTTAATATGGAGTTTCCAGTTTTCATGTTCCCGCCCTGATTCTTCCCTCTTGCTTCTTAAGCAGCCTCAGCTGAACAATCAGTGCTCCTGAATCAAGCCTCAGTCAGTCTGTGACCTGACTCCTGGAAGCCTTGGACTTGTACTCCAGCTATTCCCTACTGAGGAACCTTGGAACACTTTTGGACTCTGGAAAACCTGCTGTTTGGTGAATCCATGTTTGCAGAGGAATTACGGTACAGAGAAGAGATCCTGAACCTGCTTTGGAGATTTATTGTAGTGCTTGAAGTTACTCTGGCCTGCTGTGTCTCCTGTCGCTGTTCCTGCAAACTGTGTGAACTTTTCAGCATGCTTGTATGAAGTAATACAAGTCATTTCATTTCAACCTATGTCTCCTGTTTTCCTCGCACCCAAGCACAAGACGCTATAGGAACTGTACACTATACATGACAAGATTCAGGAGCCAATGTTTAGTGTCTGCTGGGTCTGGGAAAGCCGTGTCTGCTGTGACTGTGGATATCAGATGTCCGTTTAATACCTTATGTGATGACAGTGGTTGTGACTTCTCACAACCATTCCAGGTGAGCGCATTCCTTAAAATTTTACTCTGGAGTGTTACCACAGGTAAACACTATTGTTTTTTTTTCCTTTCCTCTTCTCCTTCCAGCACCTCTGCCTTAAAAGATCTGGAAGATGGAGGCCCGCATAAAGGAACTTTGCGGAGTGACTGATACAATCCTTTCAGATGTACAGACTTTAAAAACCCGTTTTGCAAGCCTACAGGACCTCACTAATCATAATTTGCAAGTGTTTGGACAGACTACCCAGGAATTGTGAGCCAGGATTGAGGCTCTAGAGGAACGAGCCCAGGCTCCTGCCATAACCCCAAGTTCTGGGATCCCCAAATTACCTCCTTTTCGTTTTGGCGTGAACGTGAGAAATTCAGGGGATTTATTAATCAATGCAATTTATTTTTCTCTGCACATGCTTCACAATTTCCCACTGAACGATCCAAAGTGCTTACTATAATCATGTTGCTTACCAATAAGGCTTTGATGTGGGCAAACCCTCTGATTGAGACTGAGGATGATTGTTTGAATCACCTTGATGCTTTTATTTCAGCCATGGGGCAGGTGTTTGATGACCCCAATCGACGTGCAACAGCTGAAGCAGCCATGTTAACTTTGCGCCAAGGTAAGCGTTCAGTAGCCAAATATGCCCTGGATTTCAGGAGATGGGCTCTTGATACCACTTGGGACACTTCCGCTAAAAATCTATTTTTCGGAAAGGGTTGTCTTCACTGATTAAGGATGAACTTGCTTGTGCCGACCCTCCCACTTCGTTAGGTGACTTATTAACTATTGTATCCGTATTGATGCTCGTCTGACTGAACGCAGACAAGAGAGATGGCTCGAAAATAATCGCACTAACCTTTTACTACCTCCCTCCTCAGCTAAGGAACCTTTGAGTAGGATCACAAGGGAACCAGAACTGAACCCATGCAGGTGGACTCTTTACAAAGACGGGTTAGTGATGCACGCAAAGAACATCGTATAAAGGAAAATCTATGTTTCTACTGTGGTAAGTCAGGGCACTTCATTATAAAACTGCCCCAGCCGTTCTCGTAAGACTACTGCAGCAGTCATTCACTGTGAGTGTTGCGAGAGGAGCTCTGTCATGTCCGAGCCTCAGGCTCCAGAGAGATCTGCTGCAAGAGATCTTGATTTCTCGGACTTAAACTCTGTTAGTTCTGGGAACGATGACGGTATAAACGCTGCAATTTTTCAAGTTTCCTCAGCGGTGTCCCAGCTGAGTTGTAAAAGAAACAATTCTCATTGCTTCCTTTCCATCAAACTCTGGGTTGACTCAGTCTGGGTGTCTAGCTCTGCTATGATCGACTCAGGAGCAAGTGGAAATTTTATGGATATCTCCTTTGCTCTGAAACAGGGGATACGTTCAGTGAAGAAGGCTACTCCAGTACAGATGGAGACTGTGGATGGCTCTCTACTGACTTCTGGACCAGTGGATCGAGAAACAGAGCCTTTGAGGGTCCTTATGGGTAAAGATCATCAAGAGAAAATGTATTTTTTGCTTATCTCTTCTCCCCACTTTCCCATCATTCTAGGGCTACCATGGCTGCAGACGCAGAATCCTACGATTAACTGGGAGACCAAGGAATTACACTTTCTGGAGAAACAGATGAGTCAAGGAGTTTCAGCTTGCTCTGTTCCTAAAGGAACCATGTCAGTCCCTGAACTACCAGCTGTATACCAGGACTATGACGATTTATGTGACAAGAAGAACGCTGATCAGCTTCCTCCTCACCGTCCATATGATTGTCCAATTGAATTATTACCCGGAGCCGAGATACCTTTTGGTAAGATCTACCCCCTAGCGGGGCCCGAGCTAAAAGCTTTGAAGGATTATATAGACGAAAATTTAGCCAAGGGCTTCATACGCCCCTCTTCATCTCCCGCAGGTGCACCCATCTTCTTTGTGAAGAAGAAAGATGGATCTCTGAGACCCTGCATAGACTATAGGGAACTCAATAAGGTTACTATTAGAAACCGTTATCCATTGCCTTTAATCCCTGAGTTGTTGGAGAGAGTGCGGCATGCCAAAATTTTCTCTAAACTGGATCTCCGTGGGGCCTATAACTTGGTCCGTATCAGACCTGAGGATGAATGGAAGACTGCTTTCAGGTCACGCTATGGACACTTTGAATATCTAGTTATGCCTTTTGGTCTGAGCACCGCCCCAGCCACTTTCCAACACTTCGTGAATGATATCTTCAGGGATCTCCTAGATACATTTGTGGTGATTTATCTGGATGATATTCTAATTTTTTCTAACTCCACAGAGGAACATCATGGACATGTGAGAATGGTCTTAGAACGCCTAAGACAAAACCATCTCTACATCAAACTTGAAAAATGTGAATTCCATAGGACCGAAATTCAATTTCTGGGGTATGTACTATCTACGCAAGGGATTAGCATGATGGAAGCAAGACCCAAGCCATCAAGGATTGGCCAATTCCTAGAAATGTGAAGGAGGTGCAGCGTTTCATCGGGTTTGCCAACTTCTATAGACGTTTCATTAAGAATTTTTCTGAGGTAGTGTCACCTATCACCCAACTTACCCGGAAACAGTCTAGGTTCTCCTGGACCCCGCAAGCTCAGGAAGCATTTTCCTGTTTAAAGGATAAATTTACCACCGCACCTATCTTAGTACATCCCAACCCCGAGCTTGCCTTCATAATAGAGGTGGATGCTTCAGACTGTGCCGTTGGAGCTATACTCTCTCAGAGAACAGGTGAGAAGAATGTCTTGCATCCCTGTGCCTTCTTTTCCCAGCAGTTGTCTTCGGCTGAGAGGAACTACGATGTGGGCAATAGAGAATTGTTGGCCATTATTGCCGCCTTCAAGGAATGGAGACACCTTCTTCAGGGAGCTGCACAGCAAATAGTCGTCCTGACAGACCATCGTAACCTTGAATTTATCAGGTCGGCTAAGTGCCTGACTCCTCGCCAGGCTCGCTGGAATCTTTTCCTAAACCAATTTAATTTTGTCATTTCTTATAGACCAGGATCGCGCAATGGAAAGGCTGATGCACTCTCTAGGATTCATTCAGCAGAGACACGTCCACTTACTCCTCCTGAGACTATTCTTCCTGACTCTAGATTCCTGGGAGTGATTCATAATCAAGACCTACTTAAGGACATCAAGGAAGCATACCATGCGGATTCTTTGTTGGCTCAACCCCCAAGGGACGTAAGTCTTGTCTTTAAGAATGGTGTGTGGATTCAGGGACAACGTCTGTATATACCTGAAACAGTCAGATTGAGAGTATTGCAACTCATCCACGATTCCAAGATAGCCGGGCATAGGGGAATTCTAAAGACACAAGAATTTCTTTCTCGTTTCTTTTGGTGGGCCACTTACAGGAAAGATGTCTTAAACTATGTCACTTCATGTGAAGTCTGTGCAAGATGCAAAACACCTCGCTCCTCACCAACTGGTCTGTTGCAACCTCTTCCCACCCCGTCCCGCCCATGGGGATCTATTTCTATGGACTTCATTGTGGAGTTACCAACCTCTCAAGGGAAGAACACCATTCTAGTGGTGGTTGAACGTCTAACAAAGGCAGCTCATTTTATCCCTTGTGTCGGCTTACCCACTGCAAAATAGACATCAGACTTGATGATTAAGAATGTGTTTCGCTTACATGGAGTACCGGATGAGGTCATTTCGGATCGAGGGGTGCAATTCACTTCAAGGTTTTGGCAAAATTTCTGTGCAGCATTGGACATTAAAGTAAACCTTTCTTCTGCTTTTCATCCCCAGACTAATGGACAGACAGAACGAACCAATCAGACCCTGGAGCAGTATCTCCGCTGTTTTATCTGCCACCTACAGGATGATTGGGTGGATCTACTTCCACTGGCTGAGTTCTCTTATAACAACTCTCAGAGCGCCTCCACTAAGCAGTCTCCTTTTTACTCCAATCTAGGTTATCATTCTAACATTCTTCCTCGATTTCCCATAGATACGCCCTTGCCGGCAGTGGCTGAAAGAATCACTTCTTTACAAAAGAATATGGATCTTCTAAAGGAAAATCTAGAATTGGCTCAGGAAAGGTACAAGAAAGCAGTAGATAAATTTCGTAAACCTGCACCAGCTTTCAAGGTAGGAGATTTGGTCTGGCTGTCAACCAGAAATCTTAAATTAAAGATTCCATCGTCTAAATTGGGACATAAGTACATTGGACCTTATAAGATCAATAAGATTATAAGTGCTGTTGCTTGTCGTCTTCAACTACCCAGAACTATGAGAATCCACCCTGTCTTTCATGTATCCCTACTAAAGGCTGCAACACCCAATACGTTTCCTGGACGTTCTTCTCCTTGCCCTGACCCAGTGCTGGTCGATGGTCAGGAAGAATTTATGGTGGAAAGGATTCTAGATTCCAGGTTGTACATAAATCAGTTGCAATATTTGATTAAATGGCAGGGCTACCCAGTGGAGGACAACTCATGGGAACCAGTCAATAATGTAAATGCTCCTCGCCTGCTCCGCCAGTTTCATCAGAGGTACCCTGACAAGCCTGGTCTGAGGTCATTTGGAGGTTGTCCCTAAGGGGGGAGTAATGTAAGGTTCTTTGTCTCTGTTGACATGTTCCTTGAAACTGAGTTTTCCGTCGGCCATTTTGCTTTCTGTCTTTCTGCAGCTCTTGCCCTCAGTTAATATGGAGTTTCCAGTTTTCATGTTCCCGCCCTGATTCTTCCCTCTTGCTTCTTAAGCAGCCTCAGCTGAACAATCAGTGCTCCTGAATCAAGCCTCAGTCAGTCTGTGACCTGACTCCTGGAAGCCTTGGACTTGTACTCCAGCTATTCCCTACTGAGGAACCTTGGAACACTTTTGGACTCTGGAAACCTGCTGTTTGGTGAGTCCATGTTTGCAGAGGAATTACGGTACAGAGAAGAGATCCTGAACCTGCTTTGGAGATTTATTGTAGTGCTTGAAGATACTCTGGCCTGCTGTGTCTCCTGTCGCTGTTCCTGCAAACTGTGTGAACTTTTCAGCATGCTTGTATGAAGTAATACAAGTCATTTCATTTCAACCTATGTCTCCTGTGTTTTCCTCGCACCCAAGCACAAGACGCTATAGGAACTGTACACTATACATGACAGGGAGCTTCTGCTCAGAATTCATTTCTAACACATTCACAACAGTACCCCCCTTGAGGAGGGGTCACCGAACCCTCATTTGGGCAACCAGGTCGGTCAGGATGAGCTCTGTGATACGCACGGATCAGTCTCCTAGCATGAATGTCCGAAGCAAACACCCAAGAATTGTCCTCCTGACCATAACCTCTCCACTTAACCAAATACTGGAGTTTCCGTCTAGAAAAACGAGAATCCAATATTTTCTCAACCACATACTCCAGATTGCCCTCAACCAAAACAGGGTCAGGAGGCGCAGCCATAGGAACCACTGGCTCGACAAACCTCTTCAATAAGGACTTGTGGAACACGTTATGGATCTTAAATGTCCCTGGAAGAAATAAACGAAAGGAAACAGGATTAAGAATCTCCAAGATCTTATAAGGTCCAATGAACCTAGGCTTAAACTTAGGAGATGCAACTCTCATATGGATATTTCTTGAGGACAACCAGACCAAGTCTCCCACTTCAAACCGAGGACCATCGTTCCTATGCCGATTGGCAAACCGCTGGGCCCTCTCCTGAGAGAAGGAGAACCTCTTCACTACCTGGTCCCAAATCTGCTGCATACGCTCCACAACAGAGTCAACACCTGGACAGACAGAAGCCTCCGTCTGTCCCGAAGAAAATCGAGGGTGAATCCTAAAATTGCAGAAAAATGGAGACATCAAAGTGGCAGAGCTAGCCCTATTATTAAGAGCAAACTCAGCCAAAGGCAAAAAAGAGACCCAGTCATCTTGATCAGCAGACACAAAGCATCCCAGATAAGTCTCCAATGTCTGGTTTGTTCTCTCAGTTTGTCCATTGGTCTGAGGATGAAAAGCCGAGGAGAAAGACAATTGAACACCAAGTTTAGAACAAAAAGTCCTCCAAAATCTGGAAACAAACTGGACTCCTCTGTCAGACACAATGTTCTCAGGAATGCCGTGTAACCGAAGCACGTGCTGAAGGAACAAAGGCACCAATTCGGAGGAGGAAGGCAACTTAGGTAATGGCACAAGATGTATCATCTTGGAAAACCTATCACAAATCACCCAGATAACGGTCATTCTCTGAGAAACAGGGAGGTCGGAAATTAAATCCATAGAGATATGGGTCCATGGTCTCTTGGGCACAGGCAAAGGCATCAACAAACCACTAGAGCGAGAGCAAGGCTTGGAGCGAGAGCAAGTCCCGCAGGACTGCACAAATTCCCTGACGTAACGAGACAAAGTAGGCCACCAAAAGGACCGACTAACCAAGTCTCTGGTACCAAAAATTCCGGTATGACTGGCCAACGCGGAACAATGAATCTCAGACATCACACTCTTTTTCCACCGGTCTGGGACAAACAATTTCCCAATAGGGCAGCGGTCGGGTTTATCCTCCTGACACCCTTCCAGAGCCAGTCTCAAATTGGGCGAGATGGCGGAAAGAACTACACCCTCTTTCAAAATACCAGCAGGATCAGATAACTCAGGAGAGTCCGCAAGGAAACTCCTCGAGAGGGCATCCGCCTTAACATTCTTAGTGCCAGGAAGAAAGGAAACCCAAAATTAAAACGTGTGAAAAACAAGGCCCACCTGGCCTGTCTAGGATTAAGTCGCTTGGCTGATTCCAGATAAACCAGATTCTTATGGTCCATGAGGACCACCACCTGATGTTTGGCTCCCTCCAGCCAATGTCTCCACTCTTCAAAATCCCACTTCATGGCCAATAACTCCCGATTACCCACGTCATAATTACGTTCAGTTGGAGAAAATTTTTTGAGAGAAAAGGGCACAAGGGTTACTTTTAGAGGTCTCTGGATCTCTTTGGGACAAAACGGCACCTGCCCCAATTTCAGAGGCATCAACCTCCACCTGAAATGGCAGAGAAACATCAGGCTGCCGTAGAACAGGAAACTAAATCTGGACTGAAAAAGTAAGTTGATGTGTATGCAAAATGTAAATGCATATTAACACATAACCATTACACAGAAAAAGGCACAAAAAAAGCAAATATCCTAAAATAAAATAAAAAAATTTTTTTTTTGCAAAAAATGCATGAAGGTAGTAATAATAATAAGGGTATTTAGTAAACATAATTTTGATCAAAAGAATGTACAAGCCATCCCGCCACGTCAAGGCAACCCTTTGTGGGACAGTCCTACTCTAATATTAAAAACCTTTCCACTTGTCAAGTGACACAAATGTGAACAAGGCAGAGGGACTGAACCCACCAGTTGAAGCTCAGGCCAGACAGGATGGATTTTCTCAACTCAGAAACAGGGCGGTCACACCCTTATATGCACAGAATGCACTCTGGACTACATAGGAAACTAAATCTGGACTGAAAAAGTAAGTTGATGTGTATGCAAAATGTAAATGCATATTAACACATAACCATTACACAGAAAACAGGCACAAAAAAAGCAAATATCCTAAAATAAAATAAAAATTTTTTTTTTTTGCAAAAAATGCATGAAGGTAGTAATAATAATAAGGGTATTTAGTAAACATAATTTTGATCAAAGAATGTACAAGCCATCCCGCCACGTCAAGGCAACCCTTTGTGGGACAGTCCTACTCTAAATAAAAACCTTTCCACTCTGGACTACATAGGTAAACTAATCTGGACTGAAAAAGTAAGTTGATGTGTATGCAAATGTAAATGCATATTAAACATAACATTACAAGTAAAAGGCACAAAAAAAGCAAAATATCCTAAAATAAAATAAAAAATTACTTTTTCAGTCCAGATTTAGTTTCCTATGTAGTCCAGAGTGCATTCTGTGCATATAAGGGTGTGACCGCCCGTTTCTGAGTTTAGAAATCCATCTGTCTGGCCTGAGCTTCAACTGGGGTTCAGTCCCTCTCCTTGTTCACAATTGTGTCACTTGACAAGTGGAAAGGTTTTTTAATATTAGATAGGACTGTCCCCAAAGGGTTCCTTGACGTGGCGGGATGGTTTGGTACATTCTTTGATCAAAATTATTGTTTACTAAATACCCTTATTATTAATTACTACCTTCATGCAATTTTTGCAAAAAAAAAAAAAAAAAATATTATTTTAGATATTTCTTTTTTTGTCCCTGTTATTCTGTGTAATGGTTATGTGTAATATGCATTTACATTTTGCATACACATCAACTTACTTTTTCAGTCCAGATTTAGTTTCCTATGTAGTCCAGAGTGCATTCTGTGCATATAAGGGTGACCGCCCTGTTTCTGAGTGAGCAAATCCAATCCTGGTTGGCTGAGCTTCAACAGGTGGTTCAGTCCTCTGCCTTTTCACATTGTGTCACTTGACAAGTGGAAAGGTTTAAATTAGAGTAGACTGTCCCAAAAGGTATGCCTTGACCGTGGCGGGATGGTTTAGTACATTCTTTGATCAAAATTATGTTTACTAAATACCCTTAATTAATATTACTACCTTCATGCATTTTTTGCAAAAAAAAAAAAAAAAAATATATATTAATTTTAGGATATTGTGCTTCGTTTTTGTGCGCTTTTTCTTGTAATGGTTATGTGTTTAAAATGCATTTACAATTTGCCAACACATCAATATTACTTTTTCAGTCCAGATTTAGTTTCCTATGTAGTCCAGAGTGCATTCTGTGCATATAAGGGTGTGACCGCCCTGTTTCTGAGTTGAGAAAATCCATCCTGTCTGGCCTGAGCTTCAACTGGTGGGTTCAGTCCCTCTGCCTTGTTCACATTTGTGTCACTTGACAAGTGGAAAGGTTTTTAATATTAGAGTAGGACTGTCCCACAAAGGGTTGCCTTGACGTGGCGGGATGGCTTGTACATTCTTTTGATCAAAATTATGTTTACTAAATACCCTTATTATTATTACTACCTTCATGCATTTTTTGCAAAAAAAAAAATTTTTATTTTATTTTAGGATATTTGCTTTTTTTGTGCCTTTTTCTGTGTAATGGTTATGTGTTAATATGCATTTACATTTTTTGCATACACATCAACTTACTTTTTCAGTCCAGATTTAGTTTCCTATGTAGTCCAGAGTGCATTCTGTGCATATAAGGGTGTGACCGCCCTGTCTCTGAGTTGAGAAAATCCATCCTGTCTGGCCTGAGCTTCAACTGGTGGGTTCAGTCCCTCTGCCTTGTTCACATTTGTGTCACTTGACAAGTGGAAAGGTTTTTAATATTAGAGTAGGACTGTCCCACAAAGGGTTGCCTTGACGTGGCGGGATGGCTTGTACATTCTTTTGATCAAAATTATGTTTACTAAATACCCTTATTATTATTACTACCTTCATGCATTTTTTGCAAAAAAAAAAAAAAATTATTTTATTTTAGGATATTTGCTTTTTTTGTGCCTTTTTTTTGCCGTAGAACAGGAGCAGAAGTGAATCTCTGCCTAAGTTCCTGAAACGCAGAGACTGCCTCAGGAGGCCAATTCACCACATCAGAACCCTTCTTGGTCAAATCAGTCAATGGTTTAACAATAACAGAGAAATTACCAATAAATTTACGATAAAAATTGGCAAAACCCAAGAATCTCTGAAGAGCCTTTAATGAAGTAGGTTGGACCCAATCACAGATGGCCTGAACCTTGACCGGGTCCATTTCAATAACAGATGGGGACAAAATGAATCCCAGAAATTCCAGACTTTAAAAACCCGTTTTGCAAGCCTACAGGACCTCACTAATCATAATTTGCAAGTGTTTGGACAGACTACCCAGGAATTGCGAGCCAGGATTGAGGCTCTAGAGGAACGAGCCCAGGCTCCTGCCATAACCCCGAGTTCTGGGATCCCCAAATTACCTCCTTTTCGTTTTGGCGGTGAACGTGAGAAATTCAGGGGATTTATTAATCAATGCAATTTATTTTTCTCTGCACATGCTTCACAATTTCCCACTGAACGATCCAAAGTGCTTACTATAATCATGTTGCTTACCAATAAGGCTATGATGTGGGCAAACCCTCTGATTGAGACAGAGGATGATTGTTTGAATCACCTTGATGCTTTTATTTCAGCCATGGGGCAGGTGTTTGATGACCCCAATCGAGGTGCAACAGCTGAAGCAGCCATGTTAACTTTGCGCCAAGGTAAGCGTTCAGTAGCCGAATATGCCCTGGATTTCAGGAGATGGGCTCTTGATACCACTTGGGACACTTCCGCTAAAAAATCTATTTTTCGGAAAGGGTTGTCTCCACTGATTAAGGATGAACTTGCTCGTGCCGACCCTCCCACTGCGTTAGGTGACTTTATTAACTATTGTATCCGTATTGATGCTCGTCTGACTGAACGCAGACAAGAGAGATGGTTCGAAAATAATCGCGATAACCTTTTACTACCTCCCTCCTCAGCTAAGGAACCTTTGAGTAGGATCACAAGGGAACCAGAACCTGAACCCATGCAGGTGGACTCTTTACAAAGACGGGTTAGTGATGCACGCAAAGAACATCGTATAAAGGAAAATCTATGTTTCTACTGTGGTAAGTCAGGGCACTTCATTATAAACTGCCCCAGCCGTTCTCGTAAGACTACTGCAGCAGTCATTCACTGTGAGTGTTGCGAGAGGAGCTCTGTCATGTCCGAGCCTCAGGCTCCAGAGAGATCTGCTGCAAGAGATCTTGATTTCTCGGACTTAAACTCTGTTAGTTCTGGGGACGATGACGGTAAAACGCTGCAATTTTTCAAGTTTACTCAGCGGTGTCCCAGCTGAGTTGTAAAAGAAACAATTCTCATTGCTTCCTTTCCATCAAACTCTGGGTTGACTCAGTCTGGGTGTCTAGCTCTGCTATGATCGACTCAGGAGCAAGTGGAAATTTCATGGATATCTCCTTTGCTCTGAAACAGGGTATACGTTCAGTGAAGAAGGCTACTCCAGTACAGATGGAGACTGTGGATGGCTCTCTACTGACTTCTGGACCAGTGGATCAAGAAACAGAGCCTTTGAGGGTCCTTATGGGCAAAGATCATCAGGAGAAAATGTCTTTTTTGCTTATCTCTTCTCCCCACTTTCCCATTATTCTAGGGCTACCATGGCTGCAGGCGCAGAATCCTACGATTAACTGGGAGACCAAGGAATTACACTTTCCGGAGAAACAGATGAGTCAAGGAGTTTCAGCTTGCTCTGTTCCTAAAGGAACCATGTCAGTCCCTGAACTACCAGCTGTATACCAGGACTATGTGGATTTATGTGACAAGAAGAACGCTGATCAGCTTCCTCCTCACCGTCCATATGATTGTCCAATTGAATTATTGCCTGGAGCCGAGATACCTTTTGGTAAGATCTACCCCCTAGAGGGGCCCGAGCTAAAAGCTTTGAAGGATTATATAGACGAAAATTTAGCCAAGGGCTTCATATGCCCCTCTTCATCTCCCGCAGGTGCACCCATCTTCTTTGTGAAGAAGAAAGATGGATCTCTGAGACCCTGCATAGACTATAGGGAACTCAATAAGGTTACTATTAGAAACCGTTATCCATTGCCTTTAATCCCTGAGTTGTTGGAGAGAGTGCGGCATGCCAAAATTTTCTCTAAATTGGATCTCCGTGGGCCTATAACTTGGTCCGTATTAAACCTGGGGATGAATGGAAGACTGCTTTCAGGTCACGCTATGGACACTTTGAATATCTAGTTATGCCTTTTGGTCTGAGTACCGCCCCAGCCACTTTCCAACACTTCGTGAATGATATCTTCAGGGATCTCCTAGATACATTTGTGGTGATTTATCTGGATGATATTCTAATTTTTTCTAACTCCACAGAGGAACATCATGGACATGTGAGAATGGTCTTAGAACGCCTAAGACAAAGCCATCTCTACATCAAACTTGAAAAATGTGAATTCCATAGGACCGAAATTCAATTTCTGGGGTATGTACTATCTACGCAAGGGATTAGTATGGATGGAAGCAAGACCCAAGCCATCAAGGATTGGCCAATTCCTAGAAATGTGAAGGAGGTGCAGCGTTTCATCGGGTTTGCCAACTTCTATAGACGTTTCATTAAGAATTTTTCTGAGGTAGTGTCACCTATCACCCAACTTACCCGGAAACAGTCTAGGTTCTCCTGGACCCCGCAAGCTCAGGAAGCATTTTCCTGTTTAAAGGATAAATTTGCCACCGCACCTATCTTAGTACATCCCAACCCGAGCTTGCCTTCATAATAGAGGTGGATGCTTCAGACTGTGCCGTTGGAGCTATACTCTCTCAGAGAACAGGTGAGAAGAATGTCTTGCATCCCTGTGCCTTCTTTTCCCAGCAGTTGTCTTCGGCTGAGAGGAACTACGATGTGGGCAATAGAGAATTGTTGGCCATTATTGCCGCCTTCAAGGAATGGAGACACCTTCTTCAGGGAGCTGCACAGCAAATAGTCATCCTGACAGACCATCGTAACCTTGAATTTATCAGGTCGGCTAAGTGCCTGACTCCTCGCCAGGCTCGCTGGAATCTTTTCCTAAACCAATTTAATTTTGTCATTTCTTATAGACCAGGATCACGCAATGGAAAGGCTGATGCACTCTCTAGGATTCATTCAGCAGAGACACGTCCACTTACTCCTCCTAAGACTATTCTTCCTGACTCTAGATTCCTGGGAGTGATTCATAATCAAGACCTACTTAAGGACATCAAGGAAGCATACCATGCGGATTCTTTGTTGGCTCAACCCCCAAGGGACGTAAGTCTTGTCTTTAAGAATGGTGTGTGGATTCAGGGACAACGTCTGTATATACCTGAAACAGTCAGATTGAGAGTATTGCAACTCATCCACGATTCCAAGATAGCCGGGCATAGGGGAATTCTAAAGACACAAGAATTTCTTTCTCGTTTCTTTTGGTGGCCCACTTACAGGAAAGATGTCTTAAACTATGTCACTTCATGTGAAGTCTGTGCAAGATGCAAAACACCTCGCTCCTCACCAACTGGTCTGTTGCAACCTCTTCTCACCCCGTCCCGCCCGTGGGGATCCATTTCTATGGACTTCATTGTGGAGTTACCAACCTCTCAAGGGAAGAACACCATTCTAGTGGTGGTTGACCGTCTAACAAAGGCAGCTCATTTTATCCCTTGTGTCGGCTTACCCACTGCAAAACAGACATCAGACTTGATGATTAAGAATGTGTTTCGCTTACATGGAGTACCGGATGAGGTCATTTCGGATCGAGGGGTGCAATTCACTTCAAGGTTTTGGCAAAATTTCTGTGCAGCATTGGACATTAAAGTAAACCTTTCTTCTGCTTTTCATCCCCAGACTAATGGACAGACAGAACGAACCAATCAGACCCTGGAGCAGTATCTCCGCTGTTTTATCTGCCACCTACAGGATGATTGGGTGGATCTACTTCCACTGGCTGAGTTCTCTTATAACAACTCTCAGAGCGCCTCCACTAAGCAGTCTCCTTTTTACTCCAATCTAGGTTATCATCCTAACATTCTTCCTCGATTTCCCATAGATACGCCCTTGCCGGCAGTGGCTGAAAGAATCACTTCTTTACAAAAGAATATGGATCTTCTAAAGGAAAATCTAGAATTGGCTCAGGAAAGGTACAAGAAAGCAGCAGATAAATTTCGTAAACCTGCACCAGCTTTCAAGGTAGGAGATTTTGGTCTGGCTGTCAACCAGAAATCTTAAATTAAAGATTCCATCGTCTAAATTGGGACATAAGTACATTGGACCTTATAAGATCAATAAGATTATAAGTGCTGTTGCTTGTCGTCTTCAACTGCCCAGAACTATGAGAATCCACCCTGTCTTTCATGTATCCCTACTAAAGGCTGCAACACCCAATACGTTTCCTGGACGTTCTTCTCCTTGCCCTGACCCAGTGCTGGTCGATGGTCAGGAAGAATTTATGGTGGAAAGGATTCTAGATTCCAGGTTGTACAGAAATCAGTTGCAATATTTGATTAAATGGCAGGGCTACCCAGTGGAGGACAACTCATGGGAACCAGTCAATAATGTAAATGCTCCTCGCCTGCTCCGCCAGTTTCATCAGAGGTACCCTGACAAGCCTGGTCTGAGGTCATCCGGGGGTTGTCCCTAAGGGGGAGTGATGTAAGGTTCTTTGTCTCTGTTGACATGTTCCTTGAAACTCAGTTTTTCGTCGGCCATTTTGCTTCCTGTCTTTCTGCAGCTCTTGCCCTCAGTTAATATGGAGTTTCCAGTTTTCATGTTCCCGCCCTGATTCTTCCCTCTTGCTTCTTAAGCAGCCTCAGCTGAACAATCAGTGCTCCTGAATCAAGCCTCAGTCAGTCTGTGACCTGACTCCTGGAAGCCTTGGACTTGTACTCCAGCTATTCCCTACTGAGGAACCTTGGAACACTTTTGGACTCTGGAAACCTGCTGTTTGGTGAATCCATGTTTGCAGAGGAATTACGGTACAGAGAAGAGATCCTGAACCTGCTTTGGAGATTTATTGTAGAGCTTGAAGTTACTCTGGCCTGCTGTGTCTCCTGACTCTGTTCCTGCAAACTGTGTGAACTTTTCAGCATGCTTGTATGAAGTAATACAAGTCATTTCATATCAACCTATGTCTCCTGTGTTTTCCTCGCACCCAAGCACAAGACGCTATAGGAACTGTACACTATACATGACACCTTCTTGGTCAAATCAGTCAATGGTTTAACAATAACAGAGAAATTACCAATAAATTTACGATAAAAATTGGCAAAACCCAAGAATCTCTGAAGAGCCTTTAATGAAGTAGGTTGGACCCAATCACAGATGGCCTGAACCTTGACCGGGTCCATTTCAATAACAGATGGGGACAAAATGAATCCCAGAAATGAGATCCTCTGTACGCCAAAAAGACACTTTGATCCCTTCACATACAGAGCATTCTCTCTCAAAATCTGGAACACAATCCGAACATGTTTCACATAAGAGTCCCAGTCATTGGAAAAAATCAAGATATCATCCAAATAAACAATCAGAAATTTATCCACAAAATCCCTGAAAATGTCATTCATGAAGGACTGGAAGATGGAAGGAGCATTAGTGAGCCCAAAGGGCATCACTAGGTACTCAAAATGCCCCTCTGGGGTATTAAATGTCATCTTCCATTCATCCCCGTGCTTAATGCGAATAAGGTTATACGCCCCCCTGAGGTCAAGCTTGGTAAACCAAGTAGCACTTTTCACCCTGGAAAACAGGTCAGAAATCAAGGGTAACGGATATTGATATTTCACAGTGATATTGTTCAAGAGACGATAATCAATACGCGGCCTTAATGAACAATTCTTTTTGGCCACAAAGAAAAAACCGGCACCCAAGGGTGAAGAGGATGGTCTGATATGACCCTTCTCCAATGACTCCTTGATATAAGACCGCATAGCGTCATGTTCAGGTACAGACAAGTTAAAAAGGCGACCTTTAGGGAATTTACTACCGCTAATTGCAGATTTTACTTTCGCTAAACACATCAGAAAAATCTGTCAAAAAGTCAGGAACATCCTGAGCCTGGGGAGAGGCAGAAAAAACAGGAGTGTTGGCATTAACACATTGGCAGCCCCAACTGGTTACAGACACAGATTTCCAATCCAAAACAGGATTATGAGACTGTAACCAAGGGAAACCTAGTACAATAATGTCATGCAGATTATACAGCACCAAAAATTTGCAACTCTCCTGATGATCAGGTTCAACCCTCATTATCACCTGAGTAGAGAACTGGGGTTTATTCTCAGCCAAAGGGGTAGAATCAATCCCCAGTAGGGGAATAGACTTCCGTAGGGGTATCAAGGGAAGCCCACAACGTTTAGCAAAATCAAAATCCATCAGGTTAATAGCTGCTCCCGAATCAACAAAAGCCTGAGCAGAAAATGTAGACAGGGAGCAAATCAGGGTAACAGTCAACAGAAATTTAGTCTGAACACTACCCAAGACAACTGAGCGTGCAAAACGTCTTCCCCGCTTAGGGCAGACTGAAATAGCATGAGAGGCGTCACCACAGTAGAAACATAACCCATTGCGTTTTCGAAACTCATGACGCTGTGCCCCAGAAGCCACTCTATCACACTGCATGGGTTCAGAAGCTAGTTCACAAGGCAACACATATTCCACGCATACCTCTATGCTCACACAAACGTCTGTCAATTTGAATCGCTAATGACATAGAATCATTGAGACCAGAGGGAGCAGGGAAACCCACCATAACTCTTTTACATTCTCTGACAGACCATTCCGAAAAAGGGCTGCCAAAGCATCATCATTCCATTTGGTCAGGACTGCCCACTTTCGGAATTTCTGACAGTATAACTCAGCGTCCTCAAGCCCCTGATTTAATGCCAACAAGGTTTTTTCAGCTTGATCAGTGACATTAGGTTCATCGTACAATAACCCCAGAGCCAGAAAAAATGCATCAACATTACTCAAAACAGGATCCCCAGGTGTCAGGGAAAAAGCCCAATCCTGAGGATCGCCGCGCAGGAGAGAGATGACAATTTGAACCTGCTGTGCTGCGTTCCCTGAGGACTTAGGTTTTAAGGCAAAAAACAACTTACAGTTATTTTTGAAATTCAGAAATTTAGCTCGATCCCCTGAAAACAAATCTGGCATGGTGATCCTAAGTTCCACAACCGGCAACCCTGCAAGATAGGTAGCAATACTCCGAACTTCAGTGGCAAGCTGATCCACACGGCCAGACAACTGTGCAAACTCCATTGAGAGAAAAAAAATCCTCAGCACCCAGAGAAAGAGGGAAAAAAAAATGCAACAAACAGAAAAAAAAAAAAAAATCTCTGAAGACAACTTTTTTTTTTCAGTTAGGCCGTGATACTGTTATGATTTGGTAGCTGAGGAGAGCAGGAAAAAATGGCAATACACCAGAGAGGTTGGAATCTACTGGATTGCAGTACCCCGACTAACCACCACAACTAAAGGCAGCCGTGGAGCGTACCTACGTTGGTCCTAGACGCCTCGTCACAGCCTGAGAGGCTAACTACACCTAAAGATAGAAAGAGGAAAGCTATCTGCCCCGGAGCAGATCCCCAAAGAACATAGGAAGCCCCCAAACATGTAATGGCGGTTCGACAAGAGGAAATACAGACACAGACAGAAAATAGTATGAGCAAACATTGGGGCCCAATCTTCCGAGAAAGAAAAGGATAGGAAGGACACTTACTGCAATCCAAAAAACCCTAAAAAAATACCAACTCTACTAATTGCAAAAACACTTGAGATCACACGACCTCTACCACCTAAATTAGTTCTCTGGTGTAACAAAACTAAGCCGCAGCCACTGAAAAAACTGGAAAAGGCAAATGAACAAATAACAGTGGCTCAGATAAACTGAGAGGAGCACAAGCCCCCGTAGGGGACCTGGCTGACCTCCACAGAAGAGCAGGAAAAATGCAAAAAGCAAGCACAAAAATAAAAGCAGAAATATTTTATCTGTTAGTAGAAGATGCAGGCAAGACTCAGTAAGCTTCCAAGAGAACCAGGAACCAAGGTTGAGACAAGAACAATTGATCACCGGCAACCCTGATGGGAGGGAACCTCCCTTATATAAGACCAGTCTGTAACTCCTGATTGCCAATCTTCACAATCTTCATTGAATGGTTCAGCACTGTTTGCAACCACCAGAGGGAGCTTCTGCTCAGAATTCATTTCTAACACATTCACAACACAAACCTACCTGCCAAGTGACTAAAAATGTAATTTAAAAGTGTTGAAAGATGGTGGGAGCATCAGTCAACCCAAATGGCATCTCAAGGTTATCATAGTGCCCCTGCATGTAATTCTATGCAGCCGCACGCTCCGGTCAGAGTGCTGGCGTCAGTGTCTGTGTTCATGCAAGAGACTCGCACGAGAATCGCGCGAGTTTCTTGTATGTGTGATCCCGGCCTTAAAAAAAACCCTGCTGCAACAAGATATGTAGATGGTCTGATATGGCCCTTTGCAGACTTTCAGTGATATAGTCCTTCATGGTCTGCCTTTCTAGATCAGAGATGTTTTATAACCTGCTTTTAGGCAGTTTAACCTCAGGAATAAGATTTATGGTGCAATTATAAGGATAATGGGGAGGAGGTTGTTGACATCCTTGTTCTGAAAACATATCCCCGAAGTGAAACAGAGATTGGGTACCCACCCTGGCAAGCTGAGTGCTCAAGCAGTGTGCTTGGCAATACTCACTCCATTTTACCACCTCCTGAGTTTGCCAGTCTACCACAGGATTGTTGCGGGTAAGCAGAGGTAGTCCAAGAACCACAGGAGAGGGTAAGCCCTCTAACACATAACAGTCAACAAATTCTGAATGCATGGCCGCTACCTGGAGTTGTAACACATGAATGACCTGAGTAAAAACCCCTGGCTCAAGGGCGCAGTAAATGGCGATTATCGGTATAGGTCTAGACAATTTAATTCTAAGGCCCTGGTCCTGGACGAACCTAGCAACGACCAAATTAAACCCCACCCCACTTTCTAGAATAACCACATTATTTTTGCCAAGATGGATCTTGGCCAGTAAAAAGAAATTTCAAGTTGCCCACGGGTTGCTAGCCTCGCTGCAAACTGGGCCTCTTAGTCTTCCAGTGGTTGTGTATAGCGTAATATAGATGGATAAGCACCCACAAAATGACCCTTTGTGCCACGAAAGAAACACACTCCCCAATTATGCTGGACTACAGATTGATCACCAGAATGAGTTTCCCCACCTATTAGAAATATGTAAAGACTGAGAGAGCTTTAACCGGAAGGAAACTGGATTGACCACCTCCAGAATTTCATACGGACCAATGAATCTAGAACCCAACTTTAGGGAGGGCACCTTCAACTTATTATTCTTAGAGGAAAGCCATACTTTATCTCCCACTTTGAAGGGGACCCCTGATCAGTGCCTCCTATCGACCTTCCACTTCTGCCGACGCTGAGCCACCCCAATGTTATTTTTAACCATTCTCCAAACATTCCCAGCTCTTGAATGGTGACATCCACCCCAGGACACCCAGAACTGATCCTGGAAAACTCACCAAAATGAGGATATAGGAAAGATGTGTATCTTCGTACCGTGTTAGCCAGTAGATAGAAAAATATTTAGACTTGAGAGTCCTCAGTGGTTGATACCTTTTAATGGCTAACTGAAAAGATGGTAACAAATTGCAAGCTTTCGAGACTACTCAGGTCTCTTCATCAGGCATAGATTATGTATTAGTCTATGCCTGATGAAGAGACCTGAGTAGTCTCGAAAGCTTGCAATTTGTTACCAAAATGAGGATGAAACCCATAGTTACAGAAAAACGGTAAAGTCCCCATGGACTGATTAACCCCTTTCTGCCATCTGACATACTATCCCGTCCATGTGCCCTGGGAATTAATACCTAAGGATGGGATAGTACGTCATACGCGATCAGCTGCGCTCACGGGGGGATGGCGGCCGGGTGTCAGCTGATTATCACAGCTGATACCCGGCGCTATGTGCCAGGAGCGGTCACGGACCGCTCCTGGCACTTTAACCCCCGGCACACTGCGATCAAACATGATCGCAGTGTTCAGGCGGTATAGGGAAGCCATCCTTATAACGGCGATACTCGTGGGGTTCCCTGCCGCTGGGCCCTGCTATCATTTCTTTTCTGGTCTCTGCTTCCTTCATCATTTGGACCCCATAGGTGTCATTCATCACATGTGAGCCATTTTTATTCTGTGTAGGGATTTTACAGCCTCTGAGATTTTGTAATGGCTGTGTTGGGGTCCGTATGATTGCTCCACTTTGGAGGTTTATCTTACCTTATATTGGGCCCCTTGTTCTGATCCATTAGGGTCATTCTCTTGGCTACTTCGTGGGGTTCTTATTTATGTGTCTGTATTTAACATCTGTCAGTATTGGCCATTCGGACCAACCATTTGTCCACCATTCAGCAAGGTTGGCCATTTGAGTGCACTATACCCATTTATGCATTGATTTATTTTACAATCATTGTGTCATATTTTCATCATTTGCATTTACTCTGTATGTTACTATTGTGCACAGATTTCATTTGAGTCATTTACACTGGTATTATTTTCTACCTTGTATTGTTATCTATTGCACTGGTCTTTTGTTACATTTTCTATGCAGTATGTTTTGGTAACCCTATGCAGCTGTTTCATGTTAGCAGGGTCTAAGCAGGGTCCACATTGTTTTTAATGGTTTTAATAATGTGTTAATAAAGTTCTCCTTGATTTTTGATTGATCATCTTGTTGTGGTGTGCATACTTGTCAGTGGTCCCCTTTTTCTTCTTTAGTGCGGTATAGGGAAGCATCGCGCAGGGAGGGGGCTCCCTGCGTGCTTCCCTGAGACGCTCAGAGCAGCGCGATGTGATCCCGCTGTTCCGGGGGCCTCCTCCCTGCAGGACCCCGGATCCAAGATGGCCGCGGGGTCATTCCGGGTCCTGCAGGGAGGTGGCTTCTCAGTGCCTGCTGAGAGCAGGCGCTAAGAAAGCCTGATGCAGTGCCTGTCAGATTGCTGATCTGACAGACTGCTGTGCAAACTAACAGATTAGCGATCTGACAATATATAGTGATGTCCCACCCTGGGACAAAGTAAAAATGTAAAAAAAATAAAAATTAACGTGTAAAAAAAAAATCCTAAATAAAGAAAATAAAAATATTCCCCAATAAATACATTTTTTTATGTAAATAAAAAAACAAACAAACAATAAAAGTACACATATTTAGTATCGCCACGTTCTTAAAGACCCTCCCTATAAAACTGTCCCACTAGTTAACCCCTTATTAGAAATACGTAAAGACTGAGAGAGCTTTAACCGGAAGGAAACTGGATTGAACACCTCCAGAATTTCATACGACCAATGAATCTAGAACCCACCTATAGGGAGGGCACCTTCAACTTATTATTCTTAGAGGAAAGCCATACTTTATCTCCCACTTTGAAGGGGACCCCTGATCAGTGCCTCCTATCGACCTTCCGCTTCTGCCGACGCTGAGCCACCCCAATGTTATTTTTAACCATTCTCCAAACATTCCCAGCTCTTGAATGGTGACATCCACCCCAGGATACCCAGAACTGATCCTGGAAAACTCACCAAAATGAGGATGAAACCCATAGTTACAGAAAAACGGTAAAGTCCCCATGGACTGATTAACCCCTTTCTGCCATCTGACATACTATCCCGTCCATGTGCCCTGGGAATTAATACCCAAGGATGGGATAGTATGTCATACGCGATCAGCTGCGCTCACGAGGGGAGCGCAGCTGATGGTGGCCGGGTGTCAGCTGATTATCACAGCTGATACCCGGCGCTATGTGCCAGCAGCGGTCACGGACCGCGTTCCCGGCACTTTAACCCCCGGCACACTGCGATCAAACATGATCGCAGTGTTCAGGCGGTATAGGGAAGCATGCGCAGGGAGGGGGCTCCCTGCGTGCTTCCCTGAGACGCTCAGAGCAGCGCGATGTGATCCCACTGTTCCGGGGGTCTCCTCCCTGCAGGATCCCGGATCCAAGATGGCCGCGGGGTCATTCCGGGTCCTGCAGGGAGGTGGCTTCTCAGTGCCTGCTGAGAGAAGGCACTGAGAAAGCCTGATGCAGTGCCTGTCAGATTGCTGATCTGACAGACTCCTGTGCAAACTAATAGATTAGCGATCTGACAATATATAGTGATGTTCCCACCCTGGGACAAAGTAAAAATGTAAAATAAATAAAAATTAACATGTGTAAAAAAAAATCCTAAATAAAGAAAATAAAAATATTCCCCAATAACTTCATTTTTTTATGTAAATAAAAAAACAAACAAACAATAAAAGTACACATATTTAGTATCGCCACGTCCGTAACGACCCTCCCTATAAAACTGTCCCACAAGTTAACCCCTTTAGTGAACCCCTTAAAAAAAACAAGGCAAAAAAAACAATGCTTTTTCATTATACCGCCGATAACAAAAAGTGGAATAACACGCGATCAAAAAGATTGATATAAATAAACATGGTACCGCTGAAAACGGCATCTTGTCCCGCAAAAAACGAGCCACCATACAGCATCATCAGTGAAAAAATAGAAAGCTATAGCTTGCAGAATAAAGCCATGCAAAAATAATTATTTTTATATATTTGTTTTTACTGTATAAAAGCGCCAAAACATAAAAAAATTATATAAATGAGGTATCAATGTAATTATACTGACCCAGAGAAAAAAAATGCTTTATCAATTTTACCGCACACGGAACGGTATAAACGCCCCCCCAAAAGAAATTCATGAATTGCTGTTTTTTGTTCATTCTGCCTCCCAAAAATCGTAATAAAAAGCGATCAAAAAATGTCATGTGCCCAAAAATGGTACCAATAAAAACGTCAATTGGTCCCGCAAAAAATAAGACCTTACATGACTCTATGGGCTAAAATATGGAAAAATTATAGCTCTCAAAATGTGGTGATGCAAAAACTATTTTTTGCAATAAAAAGCATCTTTTAGCGTGTGACAGCTGCCAAACATAAAAAATCGCTATAAATAGTAAATCAAACCCCCTTTATCACTCTCTTAGTTAGGGAAAAATAATAAAATTTTAAAAATGTATTCATTTCCATTTTCCCTTTAGGGTTAGGGTTAGGGTTGGGGCTAAAGTTAGGGTTAGGGTTGGGATTAGGGTTGGGGGTGTGTTAGGGTTAGGTTTGTGGTTAGGATTATGGTTAGGGTTGGGACTAGGGTTAGGGGTGTGTTGGGTTTAGGGTTGGAGTTAGAATTGGGGGTTTCCACTGTTTAGGCACATCAGGGGCTCTCCAAACCTGATTTCAATTCCAGCCAATTCTGCGTTGAAAAAGTCAAATGGTGCTCCTTCCCTTCTGAGCTCTGCCATGCGCACAAACAGTAGTTTACCCCCACATATGGGGTATCAGCGTACTCAGGACAAATTGCACAATAACTCTTGGGGTCCAATTTCTTCTGTTACCCTTAGGAAAAATAAAAAATTGGGGGCAAAAATATAATTTTTGTGGAAAATAATATGATTTTTTATTTTTATGGCTCTATGTTATAAACTTCTGTGAAGCACTTGGGGGTTCAAAGCTCTCACTACACATCTAGATAAGTTCCTTTGGGGGGTCTAGTTTCCAAAATGGGGACACTTGTGGGGGTTTCCACTGTTTAGGCACATCAGGGGCTCTTCAAATGCGGCATGACGCCCGCAGACTATTCCACCAAAGTCTGCAATGCAAAACGTCACTACTTCCCTTCCGAGCCCCGATGTGTGCCCATACAGTAGTTTTCTCCCTACATATGGGGTATCAGCGCACTCAGGACAAATTGATCAGCAACTTTTGATGTCCAATTTCTCCTGTTACCCTTGGGAAAATAAAAAAATGGGGACTAAAAGATCATGTTTGTGGAAAAAATATGATTTTTTTATTTTCACGCCCGGGCATTATAAACTTCTGTGAAGCACTTGGGGTTCAAAGTGCTCACCACACATCTAAATAAGTTCCTTTGGAGGTCTAGTTTCCAAAATGGGGTCACTTGTGGGGGGTTTCTACTGTTTAGGCACATCAAGAGCTATCCAAACGCGACATGACACCCGCAGACCTTTCCTCCAGTCTGCATTACAAAACGTCACTACTTCTATTCCGAGCCCCGACATGTGCCCACACAGTAGTTTTCTCCCACATATGGGGTATCAGCGTATTCATGACAAATTGGACAACAACTTTTGGGGTCTAATTTCTCCTGTTACCCTTGGAAAATAAAAAGTTGGTGACTAAAAGATCAAAAATGGTTTATTCTAGGCACATCAGGGGCTCTGCAAACTGTTACATGACATCCTGTAAACTGAACAATGACACCCATCAAAGTCTGCATTCCAAAACGTCATTACTTCCTTTCCGAGCCCTGCCGTGCACCCAAACAGTTTTTCCCCCCACGTATGGGGTATCAATGTACTCAGAACATATTGGAAAACAACTTTTGGGTCCAATTTCCTTGGGAAAAATCAAAAATTGTGGACTAAAAAAATCATTTTTGTGGATTTTTTTTTTCACACCCAGGCATTATAAACTTTAGTGAAACACTTGGGGGTCCAAAGTGCACACGACAGATCTAGATAAGTTCCTTAGGGGTTCTAGTTTCCAAAATGATGTCACTTGAGGGGGGTTTCCACTGTTTAGGCACATCAGAGGCTCTCCAAATGAGACACGGCGTTCAATCTCAATTCCAGCCAATTTTGGTTTGAAGTCAAACGGCGCTCCTTCCCTTCCGAGCCCTGCCGTGTGCCCTGACAGTGGTTTTCCCCCACATATAGGGTATCGACGTACTCAGGAGAAATTGCACAACAACATTATCTGCCAATTTTCTCCTTTTATCCTTGTTAAAATAAAAAAATTGTTTGTAAAAGATCGTTTTTGTGACTAAAAAGTTAAATGTTCATTTTTTCCTTCCACGTTGCTTCAGCTCCTGTGAAGCACCTGAAGGGTTAATAAACTTCTTGAATGTGGTTTTGAGTATCTTGAGGGGTGCAGTTTTAAGAATGGTGTCACTTTTGGGTATTTTCTGCCATATAGACCCCTCAAAGTGATTTCAAATGTGAGGTGGTCCCTAAAAAAAATGGTTTTGTACATTTTGCTGTAAAAATGAGAAAACGCTGGTCAACTTTTAACCCTTATAACTTCCTAACAAAAAAAAAATGTGTTTCCTAAATTGTGCTGATGTAAAGTAGACAAGTGGGAAATGTTATTTAGGAACTATGTTTTGTGACATATTTCTCTGTTTTAAGGAATAAAAATTCAAAGTTTGAAAATTGCAAAATTTTCAAAATTTTCGCCATATTTTCATATTTTTTATAAATAAACGCAAGTTATATCGAAGAAATTTTACCACTATCTTGAAGTACAATATGTCACAAGACAATAATCTCAGAATCTCGAAGATTTGTTGAAGCGTTCCAGAGTTATAACCTCATAAAGAGACAGTGGTCAGAATTGTAAAAATTGGCCCGGTCATTAATGTGCAAACCATCCTTGGGGGTTAAGGGGTTAACCCAACTGTTAAAGGCAAACTTAGCCAGCTGAAGAAACAATGACCAATTCTCCTATTGATCGACAACAAAACATCTTAAAATTTGCTCCAAAGACTGATTTGTCCTCTGTCTGACCTTTAGTCCCAGGATGATAAGCAGAGGAAAAGGACAAATCAATCCCCAGTTTAATGCAAAAAGCCCTCCAAAATCTAGAGACGAATTGTACACCCATATCAGATATAATATTTAGAGGAATCCCATGCAATTGTACCACATGAATAATAAACAGTTTGGAGAGAATTTCAACATTGGGTAATCCAGATAATGTAACGTGAGTGAGCTTGTGTGCTGAAGCGATCGACTACCACCCAAATAGCAGTGATCCCCCCAGACCGTGATAAATCTGAAATGAAATCCATGGACAAATGAGTCCATGGTCTTTGCAGAATTGGCAAAGGAGCCAATTCCCCAGTCTGCCGGCAATGCTGTACTTTGGCGAGTGCACAAGTTTCACAAGCAGTCACAAAATCTCTAATATCCTTATGCATAGCGGACACCAAAGTCTAGCACTGCCTGGTGGCAGTGACCCCAGGATGACCACTCAACACAGAATCATGGAATCCTTGCAAAAGGCATAATCTGAGATACACAGGGACAAACAGCTTGCATTCAGGGGTATTGGAAGGAGCCAAGGACAGAGCAGTACAAATCTCAGCATCCAGCTCAGCGGAAAACATGGCCACAACAATACCCTGAGGAAGAATGGAGGAAAGAGGTTCTGGAGGAGACACAGAATTAAGACTACGAGACAGGGCATCCGCCTTCATGTTCTTAACCTGGTCTAAGGTTCGAAAAATTGAAAAAAACAAAGACCGTTGGGCCTGTCTAGGTGTCAACCACTTGGCAGATTCAATATAAGCAAGATTTTTGTGATCCATCAATATGGTGACTGGATGAACAGCTGCCTCAAAAAAATGCCTCCACTCTTCAAAGGTCAACTTGACCACAAGCAACTCTCGATTACCCACATCATAGTTTCTCTCAGCAGGAGAAAATTTTTTAGAGAAGAAGGCACATGGTTGCAGGTTAGTTAAAGTCTCAGGACCTTGAGACAATACAGCCCCCACCCCGACCTCAGAAGCATCTACCTCCATAATAAATTGCCTCTGGAGGCCTGGTTGCACCAGAACAGGAGCAGACATAAAACATTTCTTTAAATTTTTAAATGCCCCAACCGCTTCCGACGACCAAACCTTTAGCTCCTCCCCTTTACGAGTGAGGTCCGTAAGAGGCTTGACGATCTGAGAAAATCCTTTAATAAATTTTCTAGAATAATTTTTGAACCCTAAAAAGCACTGCAGAGCCTTAAGGTCGCTGGGTCGAACCCAATCAATGATGGCCTGAACTTTCCCAGGATCCATCTAAACCCGGAAGCAGACACTATTTAACCCAAGAATGATATTTCTTGAACACAAAAGGTACATTTTTCAATTTTAGCAAACAACCAATTATCCCTCAACCTTTGCAAAACCAAACGGACATGTTTATGATGTGAATCAAGGTCAGGTGAGAAAATCAAATGTCATCCAAATAAACCACAATAAATCTCCCAATATAATCAGAAAAAATATAACTCATAACATTTGGAAAAACTGCAGGTGCATTTGTTAGACCAAAAGCATGATGAGATTTTCAAAGAGACCTTCAGACGTTAAAAATGCTGTCTTCCACTCTTCACCCTCAAGAATCAGTATAAGATTACCGTATATGCCCGTCTAAGATCCAGTTTGGAAAACCATTTGGCCACAGAAAGTTGATTATATAGATCGGGAATGAGCGGAAGTAGATAAGTATTTTTAACCATTATTTTGTTTAATTCTCGGAAATCGAGGCAGGGACGAAGACCTCCATCTTTTTTTTTAGCAAAAAAGAATCCGGCAGCTACCAGTGATGAGGAATCGTGAATATGACCTTTTCGTAAACTCTCCCTAATATACAGTCATGGCCAAAAGTTTTGAGAATGACACAAATATTATATTTTCACATGATCTGCTGCCCCCTGGTTTTTATGTGTGTTTGACAGATGTTTTTATCACAGACAGAAATATAATAATTGCAAACATATGAGTAACAAAAGCTTATATTGACAGTTAGAATGAGTTAATGCAGCAAGTCAATATTTGCAGTGTTGACCCTTCTTCTTCAGGACCTCTGCAATTCTCCCTGGCATACTCTCAATCAACTTCTGGACCAAATCCTGACTGATAGCAGTCCATTCTTGCACAATCAATGCTTTCATTTTGTCAGAATTTTTAGGTTTTTGTTTGTCCACCCGTCTCTTGATGATTGACCACAAGTTCTCAATGGGATTAAGATCTGGGGAATTTCCAGGCCATGGACCCAAAATCTCTATGTTTTGTTCCCTGAGCCATCTAGTTATCACCTTTGCTTTATGGCAAGGTGCTCCATCATGCTGGAAAAGGCATTGTTGATCGCCAAACTGCTCTTGGAGGGTTGGGAGAAGTTGCTCTTGGAGGACATTCTGGTACCATTCTTTATTCATGGCTGTGTTTTTAGGCAAGACTGTGAGAGAGCCAATTCCCTTGGCTGAGAAGCAACCCCACACATGAATGGTTTCAGGATGCTTAACAGTTGGCATGAGACAAGACTGGTGGTAGCGCTCACCTTGTCTTCTCCGAATGAGGCATTTTCCTGATGTCCCAAACAATCGAAAAGGGGATTCATCAGAGAAAATAACTTTACCCCAGTCCTCAGCAGTCCACTACCTGCACCTTTTGCAGAATATCAGTCTGTCCATGATGTTTTTTCTGGAGAGAAGTGGTTTCTTTGCTGCCCTCCATGAGACCAGGCCTTGCTCCAAGAGTCTCCGCCTCACAGTGCGTGCAGATGCACTCACATCTGCCTGCTGCCATCCCTGAGCAAGCTCTGCACTGCTGGTAGCCCGATCCTGCAGCTGAAACACTTTTAAGAGACGGTCCTGGCGCTTGCTGGTCTTTCTTGGGCGCCCTGGAGCCTTTTTGGCAACAATGGAACCTCTCCTTGAAGTTCTTGATGATGCGATAGATTGTTGACTGAGGTGCAATCTTTCTAGCTGCGATACTCTTCCCTGTTAGGCCATTTTTGTTCATTGCAATGATGACTGCACGTGTTTCTTTAGAGATAACCATGGTTAACAGAAGAGAAACAATGATGCCAAGCACCAGCCTCCTTTTTTTTTTGCTGGAGTTTATCGAGCTGTACCGCTCAATGCCGTGCCTGTGGAAAATAAAGTCGGCTGATTACTGTAACAGGCTTAAAAAGAAGGACGCGTACCAAAAACTGGTGGAGCTGTGCAAGAACCGTTACCCAGATGAACCGGCGGATGAGTCATCGGTGAAAAAACGCATTCAGGCCCTCCGCACAGTGTACAAAAAAGAGCTCAATAAAGTTATAAATTCAACCAAATCTGGAGCCGGGGCAGAAGATGTTTATGTCCCCCAACTGTGGTACTTTGATCTGTTCGCTTTCACAAGGGACCAAGAAGTACCCAGACAAGGGACATCCATGTTGGATCTAGACCCGGTGATCCAGCCGGACACCACTGTCATACATGTAAGTACCTTTGTATTACAACACATTTTAATGTACATGCCAAAGTGGACTTAAATTTAAAAAATATAATTGTGAAATGTAGATAAAATGGCAGAATTAAGCACTTCATGTACTGATAATTTATCTAGCTCAACGGTTGAGGCCTATCCATTTACAAGTGTCGTTTTCACATTTTTGCTGTATACGGGTGTTATAGTGTGAAAATAAATTTCTTTGTCTTTACAAGTGTCGTTTTCACATTTTTGCTGTATTTGGGTGTTATAGTGTGAAGATTAATTTCTTTGTCTTTGTGATTTACCATTTGTTTTTTGTTCATGCAGGACACAGAAGAGGCCGTCTCCACACCTCCAACTGAACAAGACAGCATGGCGTTGATCCAAGATGAAGAAGAGCCACCATCCTCATCTGTGCGGCGCCGGCTTTCACTTTCAGGAAGGAAAAGGAAGGCTCCCACCTCGGCTACCACCTCGGCTACTCCTGAATTGGTGGAAATTGCGAAAAAAGTGCTTACGGCAGAAAAAGACCAAACTAAAATAACTGGCTTTGCTTACTTCGCTAATGAGAAGCTCCCTACACTGGATCCTGTTCAGCGGCTTCATGCAGAGAGACTCATGTTTGAGGTACTGACTCAAGCGTCTTTTGGAAACCTGGATAACAGATATGTCGTCATGCCAAGACCGCAGTACCCGGACTACTCATGGCCCAACAATCCTGTGCCGAACCCAATTGGGCTAAATCCTGCAAACCCAAATGTTGGTGCTCCCTCTTATTTTTATACACCGCAGAGGCAGCGTGGTAATGGCAACGATCCATCTTACCAGCAGTTGTAGTTTTTAAAATGTTTTACAAAAGTTTTTTTTGTTGTCTATGTTTTTTTTACATTGTTACCTTTTTTAATAAAAATCTTATTTATCTAATGAATTGTGGTCTTTTATTATTCTTATGTGATGGCAACTATTAAAAATGTGTATTTTTATTACATCTACTTTTCACACACGGGGTCATGGTAATACCAGCTGTCCTAGTAGTTCCATCATAGGGAAAAAATGAAATGAAAAAAATTTCAAAAAATAACATTTCAAAAATTACAAACATTTCTTTTAAAGGCCCCGTGTCACACTAGCGCTAAAACCTTATACTAAAAAATAATACAACACACCTGCGTAGATAAACGTTAAATATATAATATATATTTTTTTTCATATATATCTATATTTTTTGGTTTAAAAAATAAAAATTAAATAAACATACAATACCATAATAATAAAATAAAAAAATATTAACAAAATATTTACAAAATAATTTAAAAAAAAATAAAAAAATTACTGTGGGCGTGGGCCACGCATTCCAGCCACTGCCCTCTCCAGCATCACCCCGTGGTGATGCAGATCTCCCATGGCAGTTTGCATCGCTGCCAAAGCGCTGCTCATGGACGCCATCAGCCGGCGGTGGGACAGCAACAGGTCCTGGGCAGTTGGGATTTCTGTGGAGGTAAAGGTAACAGTTAATAGTGAATTCTGTTGCAACATCAACATGTACATGTTATGTTAATTAACACTTACGGTTTTCGTCAGACGACCCGCTGACTGCCCACCCAGAACCTGATGCTCCGCCGGCTAGGGAAACACAGAAAAAAAAAATTATATCACAACAGCCATTACACATAAGACCTAACAAAGTTCTCAAACTTGTCTGAAGCTTATATAATGTGCGTAAATTACCTGATGGGGAGCCTGCATCCGTGTCACGGGGTGACACTGGAGAGAAGCCATTGGATGGTGAGTTGCTAGATGACCCCAACTGTGGAGGGGGGTTGCTGCCAGGGAAAGGGTAGACAGGAACGGAGAGGATGGAGGTGGAGGGGTAGGTGATGGAGGTGGAGAGGTAGGTGATGGAGGTGGAGGGTAGCTGGGGACGGTGGAGCCGCAGCAGCTGGTGAAGGTGGTGCTGTAAATAAAATATACAATTCAGTCAAATAATCCTTCTACTAACCCCGTTACTGCCAGTACTTCCATCTATGCCTGTAAACCCCCTCACGACTGGTACTCCCATCACTGCCTTGCCCCATCACTGCCGGTACTCCCATCACTGCGGGTGCATTGATATAGGTAGATAAGGCTACTTTCACACTTGCGTTTTTTTGCGCAGCGCAACTTGCGCTATCGGACGCATGCGCAATGTTCCCCTATCTTTAACATGGCGGGCGCAGGGTCTAGCGCTTGCACACATTCATGTGCGTTTGTCGTGCGCTGCGCATTTTCCCGGTGTGCGCCCATACGCGCTAGACGCTACATGTTGCATTTTTTTTTCCGGTCAAAAAAGACAGAGATGATTGAGACAGAGATGATGGAGACAGATGATAGAGCCAGAGATGATGGAGACAGAGATGATAGAAATGTGACACATAGACAACGCATGCGCCAAAAAAAAACGCAAACGCATGCAAAAACGCATGAAATCGCAGACAAACGCTGCGTTTTTTTGTCGAAATGCGCATGCAGATGCGACTAAATATCGCAGCGTTTATAAGTGTTTGCATGCGTTTTTTTAATGCGCTTCATGTGCGCTCAAAACGCAGCGCAAAAAAACGCAAGTGTGAAAGTAGCCTAACCCACAAAACATAACCTCTCCAGATACACTCATCAATACTCACTCAGATATATAAATTAAATGCACGTCACTCCTCAGTTTTTGCGGTGCTCAGAAATAGGGTAACCACACCCATATCAAATATAACAAAATAATTCTGGCACTCTCGTGATCAAATGAACAAAGAATTTTATTCCATGTCATGACATGGAATAAAATTCTTTGTTCATTTGATCACGAGAGTGCCAGAATTATTTTGTTATATACAATACTCACTCAGAGGCCTGCGTAGCTGGGCCCGGATGCTGGCACCTTCGCGTGAGCGGTATCGCAGTCCCAGCTTTCGATCTGTTGTCTGGTCCGCCGCACATTGAAGCGCCTCTGCAGGCCCCGCCGGATTCTCTGCAGGCATACCCTTTTGTGGCGCATTGGATGGTCCACAGGTAGCCTGCAGTAGTAATCCCATTTGTCCGTTTTTTTAATTAAGAAACGGACCTCCTCATCGCTCCATTTAGGCCCGCGCTGTCTTGCCGCCGCCATTGCCGCCATTACAAACAACACCGCATTGGGCGACGACAGCGCCATGACGTCACAGCGTGCGCACGTTACGTGTGGCCACATTCGCGACGCAAAACGGTATTGCGATTGCAAAGTGACCGCAGCAGCCATGCGCCCAGCCAAGCACAGATATGAGATGCTGTTGCGATCGCAAAACAATGGTTCCAAGCTAGGCGATCACAATGGCGTCTCATATCTTTATGGCTGGGGCTCGAGAATCTTCACCTTTGCAATCACAATGGCTTTGCATATCTATGCATATCTGTATAGCTGGAGCTCGTGACAAGTCACATTGCGATCACAATGGCGTCGCATATCTGTATGGTTGGGGCTCGAGAATCTTCACCTTTGCAATCACAATGGCTTTGCATATCTATGCATATCTGTATAGCTGGAGCTCGTGACAAGTCACATTGCAATCACAATGGCTTTGCATATCTGTATGCATATCTGTATAGCTGGAGCTCGTGACAATAGTCACATTGCAATCACAATGGCGTCGCATATCTGTATGGTTGGGGCTCGAGAATCACCTTTGCAATCACAATGGCTTTGCATATCTGTATGCATATCTGTATAGCTGGAGCTCGTGACAATAGTCACATTGCGATCACAATGGCGTCGCATATCTGTGAATAGCTGTGATTCCCTGGTGAATGTTGACCTTTACCTCCCAAGAATTTTCAAATATATTTATAACAATTTTTTAATCTTTCATATATGACTAAAATATATATATTATATATTTAAACTTTATATATGCAGCTGTGGTGTATTATCTGTTATATTTAATTATAATGTTTGAACGCTAGTGAGACCATAGGCCTTAAAATAATTGTAAATATTTGAAACTTTTTTATTTATTTTTTTAACAATTAACTCCTATGACTGATGGTACTCCCATGACCCCGTGTGTGACAAGTAGATACAATGTAAAACAAATAATAGACAACTAAAAAGCCTTTGAAAAGATTTTAAAAACTGCAGCTGCTGGTAACATGTCTCTTTGCAATCCCCATTACTCCCTCCCCACATCTCACCCATCATTAGCCCTTCTCCCATATAGGTAAAATAATTGAAAAAAAACACAAATGCATTTTTAAAATAAATTTTTTTTTATTATAAAAACATTGTTAAAAAAAGGCAAAAGTCAAACATTATCAAAATCAAACTAGATCTGATGCTGCCAACTCACTGCACCAGGCCCATTAAAGTATTGGCAGTACTTGTCTCGGCCGGCCTTCGCATCGTCCTTGCTCCTGCCTTGATTGACAGGTTGAAGGCCTGCAATAGCGGGATCATTTCACGCCATTCTCCGAGCACCACGTCACCATTGCTGTCCGAGTCCATGAAGCCTGGCGGACTGTAAGTTCCAGCATCGCGTTTGAGTAGAAAATTGTGCAGCACACAACAGGCCAACACCACAGAGTCTATGGATTCCAGCTTCATGTTGATTGGAGTGTGGAAAACCCTGAAGCGGTTGGCCATTATGCCGAAGGCATTCTCCACTATGTGCCGTGCCCTAGACAGTCTGTAGTTAAAAATCCGCTTTTCCCCTGTCAAAGTCTTTTGTGGATATGGTTTCACAAGATGCTCATGAAGGGGGAAGGCTTCATCGCCCACAAAAACAAAGTTTAGGTTGGCGGTGGTGTCAATGTTGGTTGGTAAGTTAAGTTTATTATTAAACAACCGTTCACCAAAAGTTGTGTGCTCCAAAACGCCACCGTCCGAAACCCTTCCATTAATGCCAACATTAACGTCAATAAATTATAATTGCCATTAACAAGGGCCATGAGGATCACGCTGAAGTAGCCCTTGTAGTTATGAAAAAAGATCCGCTGTTGGCTGGTTGCGTGATCCGCACATGTTTGCCATCCAAGGCACCACCACAGTTTGGGAACTGCCAAATCCTTTCAAAATAAAGGCAATAATTTGCCATTCCGCCACTGATTTGGGAAAAGGCATGTAGCTCCGTAAACTTCGGACGATGGCGTTGCATGTCTCCGGAATTAGTTCTCCAAGCAGCGACCGAGAAATTGCAGCAGAAAATTGCAAATCCTTCATTGAACGTCCGGTTGCCAGAAATCGCAGCGTTACTGCCAAACGTTCCTCTGCTGAAACAGCTGCACGCATCCGGGTATCCTGCCGTTCAATGAGTGGCCTCACAGCTTCCAGTAGGAGCTTGAATGAATCCTCCGACATCCGTAGATAATTCCGGAAATCCTGTGGATTCTTCTCCTGCAACTCCCTCACTAGATGCATGTGGGAGAATTTGGACCTTTGCTCCAGCCATTCTCTGGTCTACATGCGACGCTTTCGCTTGGAGCGCCTCTCTTCCACCCGCGCCTCTTCCTGACGATCTGCCTCCATTGACAGTGCAACTGCCACAATCATACGCTCCGCGGTGGACAGGTTCATTATGTGCAACCTGTACGGTAAAGAAGAGAAAAGTTAATTACTAATTAATTACTATTAATGTTTAAACAAAATAAAATAAAGAATAGAATAAAAAATATATAAAAAAAAAAAAAATTAAACTTTTCAGTTAACATTTAAAATACAGTTTACAAATGTCTAAAATGGTGGGGGGTGTAAAATATATAATGCAGACGAAAAAAAGAAAAAAATAAGGTCAGGGGTGTAAAATAAATAAAGCAGACGAAAAAAAAAAAAAAAAGGTCAGGGGTGTAAAATAAATAAAGCAGACCAAAAAAAAAAAAAAATAAGGTTAAAAACATTATCAAACAACATCACAAACAATATGTACCTTGAATCCAAATATCCCGAAGATCCAAATCCAAATGGGGATGGATGGTGCTCTAGCGACTCAGACAGGATCGCAAAAACCCACCACTGCGCCACAAACAGGATCGCAAAATTCCGACACACGATACTATCCTCGCAACAACGCAAAAAGAGACCCATAAAGTGCTCTGAAAACAATGGATGGGGGCGCAGTTATTAAAGCTGAGGTGATGTTGTGTGGTCACCAATCGGAGCTGAAGGGCGTTAACGAAAGAAAACAAAGTCCCGCCTGCGCCGCTGACTAATGCGTCGTCAACGAGGTCGCACATCGTTCACAAAAGGTGCCAAACACAGCGATTCAGGCTCACCAGCAGGACGCCAACGATCAAAATACGGTCCAGAACTCTAGTGAACGATCAACGAGATCACAGCAGGGGCCACGTCGTTGCTACATGCCACACACAACAACGTCGCTAACGAGTTCGCTAAATAGTGACGTATTTTAGCGATCTCGTTAACGATCTTGTTTAGTGTGGCATACCCTTTAGACATTTCCCAACGGCTTGTTTGCTGCAGGTCGTGCCAAGCAATCCTTTAAGAAATGTGCAGCTTGGCCACAATAGAGACAAAGCCCAAGTTCCCGCCAGCGTCTCCTTTTCTTCATCCTAGAGCTGGCAGCACCAACCTCCATAGGTTCCACCTCAGGTGCACAAACCGGGCCATTTGGACAAAATGGAGCCTCTTTTTACACCTCGCATCTTTCCTTCATCCTCCGTTCCATGCGGATAGCCTGAGTCATGGCCTCCATAAAACAACCAGGTTGAGAATGTAGAGCCAGAAGGTCCTTAAGAGACTTCAAAAAACCCCTGAGGAATTGGCATCCAAGAGCTGCGTCATTCCACAGGACCTCAGAAGACCACTGACAAAACTCAGCACAATAGTCTTCTGCTGTGCAGTTCCCTTGCTTCAGATTCATGATCCTTGTCTCTGCCATCTTGACTCTGTCAGGTTCATCATAGATCTGTCCTAAAGCGTCAAAAAAGGCGTCCACCGAAAGACGTTCAGGAGCAAGATAGGGTAGGGAAAATGCCCAGGTCTGGATACCCCCTGCAAAAGTGACATTATAATTCCCACACACTGTGACACATTCCCTGTTGACTGAGATGTCAGATGGTACAGGAGTCATAACAAGAGAGGGATTCTGAGGGGCAGTAAGAGTACCAGAAATCTGGCCCTGCAACTGAGCATGAGAGGAAGCCAGTTTGTGTTGTTCCAAGGTTAAATCTGGCCTAACTGAGTCAGATTCACCACCTGATCACACAAAGTATATAACGGATCCATAGGTGGGAAACTGAAAAATTTTCAACGTTCAATCGTAATGTGACGCGAGTCACGGCAGTAAAATATGTATACTACTTACTGTAAGTAAAGGGAAAACAAACAATCCGAGGTCAAGTCCAGGAAATGGCGCAGTACGACAAAGAGAAGTCAGAGACGAAATCCAATACATGAGCCAAGGTCAGGAATGCCAGAGAGACAAAACAGTTGCAAGGAGCAGGCACAAGCAAAGTCAGGTCACAAGCAAAGGGTCAGGGTCGGGAAGAGAATCAAGTCAAGCAGTGTCAGGCACAGAGTGCAGAGGGATCAATGTTCCACAGGCAACAACAAGTGTACGATTGACACTGGGGGGAGGAACTAGAATGCTTCATTAGAATACTGATTAACCCCTTCCCGACCCATGACGCCTACGTTGGCGTCATGAAAACCTGTGCCATCCCGACCCATGCTATAAATCATGTTCCTGCGGGTCGGGGGACCGAAATCACTGAAAGGTCATCCAACCCGCAGGCACAGGACCCCTTGCGCATCACCACAGTGGGGGTGGCTTAACCCCCACGTGGTTACGATCGCTCTGATTGGCTGTTAAAAGTGAAACAGCCAATCAGAGCGATTAGTAATATTTCACCACTGAAAAGTGGTGAAATATTACAATCCATTCATGGCCGATGCAGCAATAGCATCGGCCATGGCTGGACACTGTGTTCCCACCCTCCCCACACCGAGTAACGGTGGTGATCGGCCGCCGCTGCCGATTCATGGCGGCGGACGGTCACCGCCGTTACTATCATCTGCTGGCCGCTCCGATCTTGTCCCCTCCGGTGTGCTCCGCTCCCCCCCGCCCTCCGATCACCCCCCCCGCCAATATACTCACCTCCTCCGGTCTTCTGCGGCCTCTTGATCCGTCCCGGCGGCCGCCCGGGACTCTTCATGGGCGCCGCCATCTTGGAAAATGGCGGGCGCATGCGCAGTGCGCCCGCCGGCCGGCGCATGCGCAGTGCGCCTTCCAAATTACAATTTATTTTGATCACTGTGATAAACTCTCACAGTGATCAAAATAAAAGTAAATTAACCCCCCCCCTGTCATAAGTAGGGACAAAAAATAAAATAAAGAATTTTTTTTTTTTCTTTTAGGCCCTGTCCACATGTTGCGGATTTCGCTGCTGATCCATTTTATGGCGATCAGGATTTCGCTGCGATCCAGAGATTTCGCTGCGTATCCGCAGCGGATTTCGCTGCTGATCCGCAGCGGATTTCGCTGCTGATCCGCAGAGGATTTCGCTGCGTATCCGCAGCGGATTTCGCTGCGTATCCGCAGCGGATTTCGCTGCTGATCCGCGGCGGATTTCGCTGCTGATCCGCAGAGGATTTCGCTGCTGATCCGCGGCGGATTTCGCTGCGTATCCGCGCGGATTTCGCTGGCTGATCCGCAGAGGATTTCGCTGGGGATCCGCAGCGGATTTCGCTGCTGATCCGCAGCGGATTTTCGCTGTGTATCCGCAGCGGATTTCGCTGGGTATCCGCAGCGGATTTCGCCGCTGATCCGCAGCGGATTTCGCCTCTGATCCGCAGCGGATTTTGCTGCGGATCCGCAGCTATTTCGCTGGGAATCCGCAGCGGATTTCGCTGTGATCCGCAGCGGATTTCGCTGCTGATCCGCAGCGGATTTCGCTGCTGATCCGCAGCTGATTTCGCTGCGATCTGCAGCTTATTCGCTGGGATCCGCAGCGGATTTCGCTGCTGATCGCAGCGGATTTCGCTGCTGATCCGCAACTGATTTCGTAACGGTGGTGATCGGCCGCCGCGCTCGATTCATGCGGCGACGGTCACCGCCGTTACTACATCTGCTGGCCGCTCGTCTTGTCCCTCCGTGTGCTCCGCTCCCGCCCCGCCCTCCGACACCCCCCCCGCCATATACTACCTCCTCGGTCTTCTGTGGCCTCTTGATCCGTCCCGGCGGCCGCCCGGGACTTTCATGGCGCCGCCATCTTGGAAAATGTGTGCGCATGCCAGTGCGCCACGCCGCGCATGCGCAGTGCGCCTTCCAAATTACAATTTATTTTGATCACTGTGATAAACTCTCACAGTGATCAAAATAAAAGTAAATTAACCCCCCCCTGTCATAAGTAGGACAAAAATAATAAAGAATTTTTTTTTTTCTTTAGCCTGTCCACATGTTGCGGATTTCGCTGCTGATCCGCAGGGATTTCGCTGCGTATCCGCAGCGGATTTCGCTGCTGATCCGCAGCGGATTTCGCTGCTGATCCGCAGGGATTTCGCTGCGTATCCGCAGCGGATTTCGCTGCGTATCCGCAGCGGATTTCGCTGCTGATCCGCAGAGGATTTCGCTGCTGATCCGCGGCGGATTTCGCTGCGTATCCGCGGCGGATTTCGCTGCTGATCCGCAGAGGATTTCGCTGGGGATCCGCAGCGGATTTCGCTGCTGATCCGCAGCGGATTTCGCTGTGTATCCGCAGCGGATTTCGCTGGGTATCCGCAGCGGATTTCGCCGCTGATCCGCAGCGGATTTCGCCTCTGATCCGCAGCGGATTTTGCTGCGGATCCGCAGCTTATTTCGCTGGGAATCCGCAGCGGATTTCGCTGCTGATCCGCAGCGGATTTCGCTGCTGATCCGCAGCGGATTTCGCTGCTGATCCGCAGCTGATTTCGCTGCTGATCTGCAGCTTATTTCGCTGGGGATCCGCAGCGGATTTCGCTGCTGATCCGCAGCGGATTTCGCTGCTGATCCGCAACTGATTTCGTAACGGTGGTGATCGGCCGCCGCTGCCGATTCATGGCGGCGGACGGTCACCGCCGTTACTATCATCTGCTGGCCGCTCCGATCTTGTCCCCTCCGGTGTGCTCCGCTCCCCCCCGCCCTCCGATCACCCCCCCCCCCAATATACTCACCTCCTCTGGTCTTCTGCGGCCTCTTGATCCGTCCCGGCGGCCGCCCGGGACTCTTCATGGGCGCCGCCATCTTGGAAAATGGCGGGCGCATGCGCAGTGCGCCCGCCGGCCGGCGCATGCGCAGTGCGCCTTCCAAATTACAATTTATTTTGATCACTGTGATAAACTCTCACAGTGATCAAAATAAAAGTAAATTAACCCCCCCCTGTCATAAGTAGGGACAAAAATAAAATAAAGAATTTTTTTTTTTTCTTTTAGGCCCTGTCCACATGTTGCGGATTTCGCTGCTGATCCGCAGAGGATTTCGCTGCGTATCCGCAGCGGATTTCGCTGCTGATCCGCAGCGGATTTCGCTGCTGATCCGCAGAGGATTTCGCTGCGTATCCGCAGCGGATTTCGCTGCGTATCCGCGGCGGATTTCGCTGGGGATCCGCAGCGGATTTCGCTGCTGATCCGCAGCGGATTTCGCTGTGTATCCGCAGCTGATTTCGCTGGGTATCCGCAGCGGATTTCGCCGCTGATCCGCAGCGGATTTCGCCTCTGATCCGCAGCGGATTTTGCTGCGGATCCGCAGCTTATTTCGCTGGGAATCCGCAGCGGATTTCGCTGCGATCCGCAGCGGATTTCGCTGCTGATCCGCAGCGGATTTCGCTGCTGATCCGCAGCTGATTTCGCTGCTGATCTGCAGCTTATTTCGCTGGGAATCCGCAGCGGATTTCGCTGCTGATCCGCAGCGGATTTCGCTGCTGATCCGCAGCGGATTTCGCTGCTGATCCGCAGCTGATTTCGCTGCTGATCTGCAGCTTATTTCGCTGGGGATCCGCAGCGGATTTCGCTGCTGATCCGCAGCGGATTTCGCTGCTGATCCGCAACTGATTTCGTAACGGTGGTGATCGGCCGCCGCTGCCGATTCATGGCGGCGGACGGTCACCGCCGTTACTATCATCTGCTGGCCGCTCCGATCTTGTCCCCTCCGGTGTGCTCCGCTCCCCCCCGCCCTCCGATCACCCCCCCCCGCCAATATACTCACCTCCTCTGGTCTTCTGCGGCCTCTTGATCCGTCCCGGCGGCCGCCCGGGACTCTTCATGGGCGCCGCCATCTTGGAAAATGGCGGGCGCATGCGCAGTGCGCCCGCCGGCCGGCGCATGCGCAGTGCGCCTTCCAAATTACAATTTATTTTGATCACTGTGATAAACTCTCACAGTGATCAAAATAAAAGTAAATTAACCCCCCCCCTGTCATAAGTAGGGACAAAAAATAAAATAAAGAATTTTTTTTTTTCTTTTAGGCCCTGTCCACATGTTGCGGATTTCGCTGCTGATCCGCAGAGGATTTCGCTGCGTATCCGCAGCGGATTTCGCTGCTGATCCGCAGCGGATTTCGCTGCTGATCCGCAGAGGATTTCGCTGCGTATCCGCAGCGGATTTCGCTGCGTATCCGCGGCGGATTTCGCTGGGGATCCGCAGCGGATTTCGCTGCTGATCCGCAGCGGATTTCGCTGTGTATCCGCAGCGGATTTCGCTGGGTATCCGCAGCGGATTTCGCCGCTGATCCGCAGCGGATTTCGCCTCTGATCCGCAGCGGATTTTGCTGCGGATCCGCAGCTTATTTCGCTGGGAATCCGCAGCGGATTTCGCTGCTGATCCGCAGCGGATTTCGCTGCTGATCCGCAGCGGATTTCGCTGCTGATCCGCAGCTGATTTCGCTGCTGATCTGCAGCTTATTTCGCTGGGGATCCGCAGCGGATTTCGCTGCTGATCCGCAGCGGATTTCGCTGCTGATCCGCAACTGATTTCGCTGCTGATCCGCAGCGGATTTCGCTGCTGATCCGCAGCGGATTTCGCTGCTGATCCGCAGCTGATTTCGCTGCTGATCCGCAGCGGATTTCGCTGCTGATCCGCAGCTGATTTCGCTGCTGATCCGCAACTGATTTCGCTGCTGATCCGCAGCGGATTTCGCTGCTGATACGCAGCGGATTTCGCTGCTGATTCGCAGCTGATTTCGCTGCTGATCCGCAGCGGATTTCGCTGCTGATCCGCAGCTGATTTCGCTGCTGATCCGCAGCTGATTTCGCTGCTGATCCGCAGCGGATTTCGCTGCTGATCCGCAGCAGATCCAGAAACCATGTACAGTACAATGCAAATAAATGGTAAAAAAAAAAACGCTGTGCACATGCTGCGAATTTTTCAGCGCGGATTTGCTGCGGTTTTAAATCCGCAGCATGTCAATTCTTTGTGCGGATTCCGCAGCGTTTTTACACCTATTCCATTATAGTTGTAAAACCGCAGGGAAAAACCGCAGCAAATCTGCGCTAAATTCGCAGGTAAAAGGCAGGTCATTTTACCTGCGGATTTTAGAAAAATCCGCAAGTGAATCCGCAACGTGTGCACGGGGCCTCAGGGTTAGGCTGGGTTCTTATTGCATTATGGCAGTCTGTTAGATGGACTGCGTTTCACTGCGGTATAACGCGGTGTAACGCAGTCCGTTAACGCTGCCATTCACCCCATTTGTGTGCACATCGCAACGCATGCCGTAAAGCGGCATGCGTTCGCGACGTGCTGTCATTCAGTGACAGAGCCTCGGACACGGGCTGCAGCATCTGGGCTCCATCACCGCTAGCACAGATGAATCATCTGATGATTCATCTGCGCTAGCGGGTATAGCATAACGCGATCGCGTTATGCTATACCATTACCAGCCGGTCAACGCTACGTGTTGAACGGGCTGGTAAAACGCAATATGAACCCAGCCTTAGGGTTAGGGTTAGAATTTGGGTTAGGGTTGGAATTTGGGTTAGGGTTGGAACTTGGGTTAGGGTTGGAATTAGGGTTAGGGTTGGGATTAGGGTTAGGTTTGTGGTTAGGGTTAGAGTTAGGATAAGTGTTAGGGGTGTTTTGGGGTTAGGGTTGGGATTAGGGTTAGGCTAGTGGTTAGGTTTATGGTTAGAGTTGGGATTAGGGTTAGGGGTGTGTTGGGGTTAGGGTTATGGTTAGGGTTTGTATTAGGGTTAGGGGTGTGTAGGGGTTAGGGGTGTGTTGGGGTTGGAGTTAGAATTGAGGGGTTTACACTATTTAGGCACATCAGGGGATCTCCATACGCGACATGGCGCCACCATTGATTCCTGCAAATTTTGCGTTCAAAAAGTCAAACAGTGCTCCCTTTATTCCAAGCCCCGACGTACAGTCATGGCCAAAAGTTTTGAGAATGACACAAATATTAATTTTTACAAAGTCTACTGCTTCACTTTTTCTAATGGCAATTTGCATATACTCCAGAATGTTATAAAGAGTGATCAGCTTAACAGCAATTACTTGCAAAGTCAATATTTGGCTAGAAAATGAACTTTATCCCCCAAAACACATTTCAACATCATTGCAGCCCTGGCTTAAAAGGACCAGCTAACCTCTTTTCAGTGATTGCTCCATTAACACAGGTGTGGGTGTTGATGAGGACATGGCTGGAGATCAATCTGTCATGATTAAGTAAGAATGACACCACTGGACACTTTAAAAGGAGGCTGGTTCTTGGCATCATTGTTTCTCTTCTGTTAACCATGGTTATCTCTAAAGAAACACGTGCAGTCATCATTGCAATGCACAAAAATGGCCTAACAGGGAAGAGTATCGCAGCTAGAAAGATTGCACCTCAGTCAACAATCTATCGCATCATCAAGAACTTCAAGGAGAGAAGTTCCATTGTTGCGAAAAAGGCTTCAGGGTGCCCAAGAAAGACCAGCAAGCGCCAGGACCGTCTCTTAAAAGTGTTTCAGCTGTGGGATCGGGCTACCAGCAGTGCAGAGCTTGCTCAGGAATGGCAGCAGGCAGGTGTGAGTGCATCTGCACGCACTGTGAGGCGAAGACTCTTGGAACAAGGCCTGGTCTCAAGGAGGGCAGCAAAGAAGCCACTTCTCTCCAGAAAAAACATCATGGACAGACTGATATTCTGCAAAAGGTACAGGCAGAGGACTGCTGAGGACTGGGGTAAAGTTATTTTCTCTGATGAATCCCCTTTTCGATTGTTTGGGACATCAGGAAAATGCCTCATTCAGAGAAGACAAGGTGAGCGCTACCACCAGTCTTGTCTCATGCCAACTGTTAAGCATCCTGAAACCATTCATGTGTGGGGTTGCTTCTCAGCCAAGGGAATCGGCTCTCTCACAGTCTTGCCTAAAAACACAGCCATGAATAAAGAATGGTACCAGAATGTCCTCCAAGAGCAACTTCTCCCAACCCTCCAAGAGCAGTTTGGCGATCAACAATGCCTTTTCCAGCATGATGGAGCACCTTGCCATAAAGCAAAGGTGATAACTAGATGGCTCAGGGAACAAAACATAGAGATTTTGGGTCCATGGCCTGGAAATTCCCCAGATCTTAATCCCATTGAGAACTTGTGGTCAATCATCAAGAGACGGGTGGACAAACAAAAACCTAAAAATTCTGACAAAATGAAAGCATTGATTGTGCAAGAATGGACTGCTATCAGTCAGGATTTGGTCCAGAAGTTGATTGAGAGCATGCCAGGGAGAATTGCAGAGGTCCTGAAGAAGAAGGGTCAACACTGCAAATATTGACTTGCTGCATTAACTCATTCTAACTGTCAATATAAGCTTTTGTTACTCATATGTTTGCAATTATTATATTTCTGTCTGTGATAAAAACATCTGTCAAAAACACATAAAAACCAGAGGGCAGCAGATCATGTGAAAATATAATATTTGTGTCATTCTCAAAACTTTTGGCCATGACTGTATGCCCAAACAGTGGTTTACCCCCACATATGGGGTATCAGCGTACTCTGGAAAAATTGCACAACAACTTTGGGGGTCTAATTTCTCCTGTTAACATTGGGAAAATAAAAAAATTGGGGACTAAAGATCATGTTTGTGGAAAAAATATGATTTTTTTTATTTTCATGCCGGGCGTTATAAACCTCTGTGTAGCCCTTGGAGGTTCAAAGTGCTCACTACACATCTAGATAAGTTATTTGCGGGGTCTAGTTTCCAAAATAGGGTCACTTGTGGGGAGTTTCTACAGTTTAGGCACATCAGGGGCTCTGCAAACGTAACATGACGCCCGCAGACCATTCCATCAAGTGGGCATTTCAAAACGTCACTACTTCCCTTCCGAGCCCCGACGTGCGCCCATACAGTAGTTTTCTCCCACTTATGGGGTATCAGCGTACTCAGGACAAATTGGACAACAACTTTTGGGGTCTAATTTCTCCTGTTACCCTTGGGAAAATAAAAAAATTAGGGACTAAAAATCCTGATTATGGAAGAAATATGATTTTTTTATTTTCATGCCGGGCGTTATAAACTGCTGTGTAGCCCTTGGGGGTTCAAAGTGCTCACCACACATCTAGATAAGTTCTTTGCGGGGTCTAGTTTCCAAAATGGGGTCACTTGTGGGTAGTTTCTACTGTTTAGTCACATCAGGGGCTCTGCAAACCTAACATGACGCCCGCAGACCATTCCATCAAAGTCGGCATTTCAAAACGTTACTACTTCCCTTCCGAGCCCCAACGTGTGCCCGAACAGTGGTTCCCCCCCACATATGGGGTACCAGTGTACTCAGGACAAACTGTACAACAACTTTTGTGGTCCAATTTCTCCTGTTACCCTTGTGAAAATAAAAAATTGCGGGTTAAAAAAATCAGTTTTTGAGGATAAAAATGATTTTTTATTTTCACGGCTCTGCATTATAAACTTCTGTGAAGCACTTGGGGGTTCAAGGTGCTCACCACACATCTGGATAAGTTCCTTTGGGGGTCTAGTTTACAAAATGGGGTCACTTGTGGGGGGTTTCTACTGTTTAGGCACATCAGGGGCTCTGCAAACGTAACAAGATGCCCGCAGACCATTCCATCAAGTCGGCATTTCAAAGCGTCACTATTTCCCTTCCGAGCCCTGACGTGTGCCCAAACAATGGTTCCCCCCACATATGGGGTACTAGCGTACTCAGGACAAACTGAACAACAATTTTTGGGGTCCAATTTCTCCTGTAACCATTGTGAAAATAAAAAATAGTGGGCTAAAATATCATTTTTTGAGAAAAAAAAAAGATTTTTTATTTTCACGGCTCTGCGTTATAAACTTCTGTGAAGCACCTGGGGGTTCAAAGTGCTCACTTTGCATCTAGATAAGTTCCGTAGGGGGTCTAGTTTCAAAAATGGGGTCATTTGTGGGGGAGCTCTAAACTTTAGGCACACAGGGGCTCTCCAAACACGACATGGTGTCCGCTAACGATTGGAGCTAATTTTCCATTCAAAAAGTCAAATGGCGCTCCTTCCCTTCTGAGCCCTGCCGTGCGCCCAAACAGTGGTTTATGACCACATATGAGGTATCTGTGTACTCAGGAGAAATTGCCCAACAAATTTTAGGATCCAATTTATACTTTTGCCCATGTGAAAATGAAAAAAACTGAGGCTAAAAGAAAATTTTTGTGAAAAAAAAGTACTTTCTTTTTTTTACGGATCAATTTGTGAAGCACCTGGGGGTTCAAAGTGCTCACTATGCATCTAGATAAGTTCCTTAGGGGGTCTAGTTTCCAAAATGGGGTCACTTGTGGGGGAGCTCCAATGTTTAGGCACACAGGGACTCTCCAAATGCGACATAGCAACCGCTAAATATTCCAGCATATTTTCCATTCAAAAAGTCAAATGGCGCTCCTTCCCTTCTGAGCCCTGCCGTGCGCCCAAACAGTGGTTTATGACCACATATGAGGTATCTGTGTACTCAGGAGAAATTGCCCAACAAATTTTAGGATCCAATTTATACTGTTGCCCATGTGAAAATGAAAATAACTGAGGCTAAAAAAATTTTTGTGAAAAAAAAGTACTTTCTTTTATTTACGGATCAATTTGTGAAGCACCTGGGGGTTAAAAGTGCTTACTATGCATCTAGATAAGTTCCTTAGGGGGTCTAGTTTCCAAAATGGGGTCACTTGTGGGGGAGCTCCAATGTTTAGGCACACAGGGACTCTCCAAATGCGACATGGCAACCGCTAAATATTCCAGCATATTTTCTATTCAAAAAGTCAAATGGCGCTCCTTCCCTTCTGAGCCCTGCCGTGCGCCCAAACAGTGGTTTATGACCACATATGAGGTATCTGTGTACTCAGGAGAAATCGCCCAACAAATTTTAGGATCCAATTTATACTGTTGCCCATGTGAAAATGAAAAAACTGAGGCTAAAAGAAAATTTTTGTGAAAAAAAAGTACTTTCTTTTTTTTACAGATCAATTTGTGAAGCACCTGGGGGTTCAAAGTGATCACTATGCATCTAGGTAAGTTCCTTAGGGGGTCTAGTTTCCAAAATGGGGTCACTTGTGGGGGAGCTCCAATGTTTAGGCACACAGGGACTCTCCAAATGCGACATGGTAACCGCTAAATATTCCAGCATATTTTCCATTCAAAAAGTCAAATGGCGCTCCTTCCCTTCTGAGCCCTGCCGTGCGCCCAAACAGTGGTTTATGACCACATATGAGGTATCTGTGTATTCAGGAGAAATTGCCCAACAAATTTTAGGATCCAATTTATACTGTTGCCCATGTGAAAATGAAAAAAATGAGGCTAAAAGAAAATTTTTGTGAAAAAAAAGTACTTTCTTTTATTTACGGATCAATTTGTGAAGCACCTGGGGGTTTAAAGTGCTTACTATGCATCTAGATAAGTTCCTTAGGGGGTCTAGTTTCCAAAATGGGGTCACTTGTGGGGGAGCTCCAATGTTTAGGCACACAGGGACTCTCCAAATGCGACATGGCAACCGCTAAATATTCCAGCATATTTTCTATTCAAAAAGTCAAATGGCGCTCCTTCCCTTCTGAGCCCTGCCGTGCGCCCAAACAGTGGTTTATGACCACATATGAGGTATCTGTGTACTCAGGAGAAATCGCCCAACAAATTTTAGGATCCAATTTATACTGTTGCCCATGTGAAAATGAAAAAACTGAGGCTAAAAGAAAATTTTTGTGAAAAAAAAGTACTTTCTTTTTTTTACGATCAATTTGTGAAGCACCTGGGGGTTCAAAGTGTACTATGCATCTAGGTAAGTTCCTTAGGGGGTCTAGTTTCCAAAATGGGGTCACTTGTGGGGGAGCTCCAATGTTTAGGCACACAGGGACTCTCCAAATGCGACATGGTAACCGCTAAATATTCCAGCATATTTTCCATTCAAAAAGTCAAATGGCGCTCCTTCCCTTCTGAGCCCTGCCGTGCGCCCAAACAGTGGTTTATGACCACATATGAGGTATCTGTGTATTCAGGAGAAATTGCCCAACAAATTTTAGGATCCAATTTATACTGTTGCCATGTGAAAATGAAAAAACTGAGGCTAAAAGAAAATTTTTGTGAAAAAAAAGTACTTTCTTTTTTTTACAGATCAATTTGTGAAGCACCTGGGGGTTCAAAGTGATCACTATGCATCTAGATAAGTTCCTTAGGGGGTCTAGTTTCCAAAATGGGGTCACTTGTGGGGGAGCTCCAATGTTTAGGCACACAGGGACTCTCCAAATGCGACATGGTAACCGCTAAATATTCCAGCATATTTTCCATTCAAAAAGTCAAATGGCGCTCCTTCCCTTCTGAGCCCTGCCGTGCGCCCAAACAGTGGTTTATGACCACATATGAGGTATCTGTGTATTCAGGAGAAATTGCCCAACAAATTTTAGGATCCAATTTATACTGTTGCCCATGTGAAAATGAAAAAACTGAGGCTAAAAGAAAATTTTTGTGAAAAAAAAGTACTTTCTTTTTTTTACAGATCAATTTGTGAAGCACCTGGGGGTTCAAAGTGATCACTATGCATCTAGATAAGTTCCTTAGGGGGTCTAGTTTCCAAAATGGGGTCACTTGTGGGGGAGCTCCAATGTTTAGGCACACAGGGACTCTCCAAATGTGACATGGCAACCGCTAAATATTCTAGCATATTTTCCATTCAAAAAGTCAAATGGCGCTCCTTCCCTTCTGAGCCCTGCCGTGCGCCCATACAGTGGTTTATGACCACATATGAGGTATCTGTGTACTCAGGAGAAATTGCCCAACAAATTTTAGGATCCATTTTATCCTGATGCCCATGTAAAAATAAAAAAATTGATGCTAAAAGAAAATTTTTGTTGGAAAAATTAAAATGTCCATTTTTTCCTTCCACGTTGCTTTAGTTCCTGTGAAGCACCTGAAGGGTTAATAATCTTCTTGAATGTAGTTTTGAGTAGCTTGAGGGGTGCAGTTTTTATAAAGGTGTCACTTTTGGGTATTTTCTGCCATATAGACCCCTCAAAGTGACTTCAAATGTGAGGTGGTCCCTAAAAAAAATGGTTTTGTAAATTTTGCTGTAAAAATGAGAAATCGCTGGTCAACTTTTAACCCTTATAACTTCCTAACAAAAAAAAATGTTGTTCCCAAAATTGTGCTGATGTAAAGTAGACATGTGGGAAATGTTATTTATTAACTATTTTGTGGCACATATCTCTCTGGTTTAACAGAATAAAAATTTAAAATTTGAAAATTACAAAATTTTCAGAATTTTCGCCAAATTTCCATTTTTTTTCACAAATAAACGCAAAAATTATCGACCTAAATTTACCACTAACATGAAGCCCAATATGTCACGAAAAAAACAATCTCAGAATCGCTAGGATCCGTTGAAGCGTTCCTGAGTTATTACCTCATAAAGGGACACTGGTCAGAATTGCAAAAAATGGCAAGGTCTTTAAGGTCAAAATAGGCTGGGTCATAGAGGGGTTAAGGAAAATGAACACAGGTGATTGCAGCACAGACCCAGCGCAGACTGACAGCCCCGACACAAAGTAACAAAAGACAGAAACAGTGGAAATTGTGCCAAAGCCCTACAAAGTTAGTTACACAGTCGGACCGGAGTTGTTTAGCAGGCCCACGGATGGAAAAAGAATCTTCTTAGGGAATTGATGAAGCAAGAAGAGTCCATGGATCCGATTACCTCAATGTGAATTGCACGGATACTGAGACAGGTAAATAGAACAGCCCATCGCTTATTGTTCGCACCTCCCCCACAAGTTCTTCTTGTAACGACTGACCAAGGACCGAAGGCGTCTACACCGACATAAGAGAATGGCTGATCTGTGCTTAGACGATCTGATGGAAGATTTATCATCTGCTTGTACTGATGTCTTCCTCTTAACCTTTGGCACTTAACGCATCTATGGAGCATGAAAGAGACACATCTCTTCATTCCAACGATTCACAAACCAGAGGACCTGATCCTACCTTCAGTAAGCTATCTGCCTTGATGATGTACTTGTTTGTGATAGTGCCGGACTAGCAGAGTAGCCACGTAGTGCCGACCCGGGATGATAATAGGGTACTGCTCCTTATGGTGCAGGTCAGATTTCCCTATACGACCACCTACTCTTAGCAACTTGCTGTGATCGAGCACTGGGTTCAGGTTGAGGAATGTACTGTTTTTGGAGAACTTGACACCTTTCATAATGCTGTCAGTCTCATGGTGATATACTTCTTGTTGTACGTACCTAATGATGACTTGTGCAGCTTGTTCCTTGTCATCAGCGGTAGGATGACTCTTGGTCATGTGCCAGCCATGGCACCCTGATGATTTGTCGTTGGTAAAGCAATGAGTGATGCGAGTAAGACAAGCCACGGCTCGTACAGCGGATGACCAACTTGAGAAGTGTACAAAACAATGAGGTTTCAACATCAGTCTTGATGTCATTGAAGTATAGTGTGTGGAAATAGCTGGTCTAATATTCTTGTCAGATTCTGGATCCACCAGCTCATATGCGTTGCTGACGTAGTTATCGTAGGTATCCTCATATAAGATACTTGGACTTGTTAGCCATATGTTGCTGCTTGGATGCAGCTGTGAGTCTCGTCCCTCAGTCAGCTGGGTTTAGATCAGAGGGGGTGTGATGCCACTGCCCAGGAGTAGCAAAACGTCTTATGCACTCTACTCTATTACTCACATAGACGTAGAATTGTTTTGTTTGGTTATATACAGCACAGACCAAAAGTTTGGACACACCTTCTCATTTAAAGATTTTTCTGCATTTCATGACTATGAAAATTGTACATTCACACTGAAGGCATCAAAACTATGAATTAACACATGTGGAATTATATATTTAACAAAAAAGTGTGAAACAACTGAAAATATGTCTTATATTCTAGGTTCTTCAAAGTAGCCACCTTTTGCTTTGATGGCTGCTTTGCACACTCTTGGCATTCTCTTGATGAGCTTCAAGAGGTAGTCACCGGAAATGGTCTTCCAACAGTCTTAAAGGAGTTCCCAGAGATGCTTAGCACTTGTTGGCCCTTTTGCCTTCACTCTGCGGTCCAGCTCACCCCAAATCATCTCGATTTGGTTCAAATCTGGTGACTGTGGATGCCAGGTCATCTGGCGTAGCACCCCATCACTCTCCTTCTTGGTCAAATAGCCCTTACACAGCCTAGAGGTGTGTTTGGGGTCATTGTCCTGTTGAAAAATAAATGATGGTCCAACTAAACGCAAACCGGATGAAAAGCATGCCGCTGCAAGAAGCTGTGTAGCCATGCTGGTTCAGTATGCCTTCAATTTTGAATAAATCCCCAACAGTGTCACCAGCAAAGCACCCCCACACCATCACACCTCCTCATCCATGCTTCATAGTGGGAACCAGGCATGTAGAGTCCATCCGTTCACCTTTTCTGCGTTGCACAAAGACACGGTGGTTGGAACCAAAGATCTCAAATTTGGACTCATCAGACCAAAGCACAGATTTCCACTGTTCTAATGTCCATTCCTTGTGTTCTTTAGCCCAAACAAGTCTCTTCTGCTTGTTGCCTGTCCTTAGCCGTGGTCTCCTAGCAGCTATTTTACCTTTAAGACCTGCTGCACAAAGTCTCCTGTTAACAGTTGTAGAGATGTGTCTGCTGCTAGAACTCTCGTGGCATTGACCTGGTCTCTAATCTGAGCTGCTGTAAACCTGCGAATTTTGAGGCTGGTGACTCGGATAAACTTATTCTCACTTATCCTCCGAAGCAGAGGTGACTCTTGGTCTTCCTTTCCTGGGGCGGTCCTCATGTGAGCCAGTTTCTTTGTAGCGCTTGATGGTTTTTGCAACTGCACTTGGGGACACTTACAAAGTTTTCCCAATTTTTCGGACTGACTGACCTTCATTTCTTAAAGTAATGATGACCACTCGTTTTTCTTTACTTAGCTGCTTTTTCTTGCCATAATACAAATTCTAACAGTCTATTCAGTAGGACTATCAGCTGTGTATCCACCAGACTTCTACACAACACAACTGATGGTCCCAACCCCATTTAAGAGGCCAGAAATCCACTTATTAAACCTGACAGGGCACACCTGTGAAGTGAAAACCATTTCAGGTGACTACCTCTTGAAGCTCATCAAGAGAATGCCAAGAATGTGCAAAGCAGTCATCAAAGCAAAAGGTGACTACTTTGAAGAACCTAGAATATAAGACATAATTTCAGTTGTTACACACTTTTTTGTTAAAGTATATAATTCCACATGTGTTCATTCATAGTTTTGATGCCTTCAGTGTGAATTTACAATTTTCATAGTCATGAAAATACAGAAAAATCTTTAAATGACAAGGTGTGTCCAAACTTTTGGTCTGTACTGTATACAGTATGTCAAGGTAAAATATATCTTTCTACCTTTATATTTTTATATGTGTTTTGCTATTTTTATACCTTTATATTCATATGTTCATATGTGCTTTCATACTATAGATAAACACAAAGTTTTTCCTTGATGAGTATTGTATTAGAAACAAACTTATTCTAAGATGTTAGTACCAGCTAGTGCCTGTCTCTGAGAAATGCACTAGTGTCTGTCTCCACCTTGTGTCCTACCACTGTACTACACTAACTATCTAATAACTCGAACTGGATCCACTAAAATGCCCCCACCTTTGGGGAACTGAGAAACCACGTGATATACAAGAAAAGCAGAAATCGATTCTCAGGAAATGAAACTTAAGGATGACACGATGAAAGGAGGACTTAGAAGAAGATCTAAGGACCAATTAGAGATGGCCAGATGCTGGACATGTACATATATGGACATATACAGCTTACCTCCTCGCCCCCATCCATCTCTTACTCCACCCTGACATCCTGTGTAGATAATCTTATGTATGTGAAAATAAAGAACAGTTCTTGCTGGATTTGGTGCCTGCTAGTAGCCTCTTGAGCATGCACTGAGATTGAACCAGAAAACTTTGTCTGACTCTTTCTTATACTGGTACCACATGCTCATAGACTGAATTCGGAGTGACTGGAGGACGAGTGGTTTGTCGATACGACCCCGACAATTGGCGCATAACAACGTGGGGCAGTTGATCGCCGCCTGTCCGGACCCGTCCTGAGGACTTTGCGGTGGTGCCCGAGGTGACTGAGTGCGAGGACTGCAGCCTCCATTGAACACGGTAAGTTGGGATCATATACTTTATATGCGTCCCACTTGCCTGTGTGTCAGTCATTGTTGGCTTAGCTGTATTGTCGATTTGGGTCTGGGTGGGTGACCGGTTGAGTGGTGAGACCGAAGGCGATCCCACGCCACGCTCCGAACCAGCAAGTGAGACCGAGTGACGTCGCATGTCTGCGCGTGCTCATGTCAACACCACTTTTCTCCTCCTCCGGTCACTGTACCTTTATGTAGATAGCTGTCTCCCGTGACTGTTAGAATAAAGTTGGGACAAATTTTAGATTTTTGAAGTGTTGAGTGGGGTAAAAGACGCACATGATAGTCTAGTTGGTGACAGATTGATTAGGATTCTCTGTCTTATCAGTGACAAATTGAGCAGGGGCTCTTTGTCTACCAAGTATCTGACAAATTGAGCAGGGGCTCTTTGTCTACCAAGTATCTGACAAATTGAGCAGGGGCTCTTTGTCTAACACGGGGAGCCTCATTAGGAGAAGCCCCAGTGTCAGTGCATGGAGCGGGGACTCTGTGCTGTGTAGAGTGTCATGGCGAACTGTGCTGTAAAGTCACCATCCACAGTTAGGGAAGGGACAGATTGAGTAGGGCTCTTTGTCTTGTCAGTATATAGAGCGGGGACTCTGTATTGACGGGTGGTGACCTGCAAGTGACGCCGGTGGTCTGAGTCGCGACAGATCATTGCACTCTGTTAAATCATGATGCGCATGTTTAGATCTGAGAGACCTCATAAGTTAGAGGGTGGTGCTGTGGGGGTCTGTGAGCTTGTTCAGTCACGGGATGGCAATAAGGCTGTTAAAAATGTGAGAAGTTTGTATAAGATGATGGGTCTGCCTAGTACAAGGAGATTCCAGCCTTCAGTGTGGAAAAGATTATGTAGGACAGAAGAAAGGAAAGTTATGTGATGAGGGACTCCTGCATCAGGCTCAGGCACATCTCAGAGTAGCAAATGATTTGAAAGATGAGGGCTGGAAGGAAGTAGATGGTGCAGGAGGTTCAGAAGGTGCCGAGCCTTTGTTCGG
>JARQOD010000001.1:112783853-112826545 GCA_033576555.1 Oophaga sylvatica | reverse complement strand
CGCCGCCAGGACTGTCGGCGCCAGGAGAGCTGCCGCAAACCGGACATCGTAAGCTGCAGTTTGATGGTGGAGACATGGAGATGCTGGTGGAGGAGAATTACAACCGGCGTCAGGAGGAAGAGTGGAGACGTTGGGAGCGGGAAGCAGAGCGACAAAGGGAGCAGCGAGAATCCCAAAAGCTTCGGCAACGTAACCTGGAGAAGGACCGGGCAGATAAGGACCGGATGAGAAAAGATAAAGGAACCCTGAGGGAGCCGCGGCGTAAGGGTGCAGTACGGAGCTTTAAATTGAAAGGTGGTTGGGGCTTCATCCAGGAGCCTGGACTTTATTTAGAAGTGTTTGTGACCCGGCGGGACGTGGAGACTACCTCCCAGAAGGACACCCGGGAGGGACCTGTTGCCAGGAGACTTGGTGACTTACACCCGACACTGGGGTTACAATGGATGGTACGCCCTAAATGTTACCAGGTGCGACCCCTACTCCCCAGAGTGTCAGGAACCTGTGAGACCCTCGGAGCCTTCAGCCTCCACATCCAGGCCTCTGCACAAGTGCCCACCCCACGCCATAAATCTCCCCAGCCTCCCTCAGTGGTCTCCTCAGCAGCCCCAGCTTGGACATGATAACTATAGCTGGCCCGTACCCGGCGCCTGTTAGGCCCCCTGGGGTTCGTTCAGTCCGGGACATAGGGCTCCAGACCCGGAGGGAGATGAAAGAAGTGGCCACACAGACACAGATAGCGGGTCACGACTTGACTGTACAGGCCACACGACGTCATCAGGTCGTGGTGGTCCTTGGTGTCTCGGATGTTTGGCAAGCATCAGAAGAGTACCAGGTGGTACCTGGAACACCCCTGCCAAAGAATTATAAATAACCCGGACAGGGTCCCTGTATGTAAATAGTTAAATTGCTGATGTACCCGGACGGGTGAATGTTCATAAAAAAATTTTTTAATTTAATAAAAAACACAACACAGTTTTCATTACTTTTATTACAGTCTCATCCTGCGACGCCATCGATCTCCTGTAAAAAAATGAAAAAAAAGCAGTATACCACCTGTCCGACGTAGTCCGTAGTAACGAGTGTCCCACGACGATCCAGCTCTGCTACATCAGAATGACAGGCAGAGCCTGTCATCCCGGCGCAGCACAGCTGATTACCTGCTTCCCCGGCGGTGACGTCATCGGACTGGTTTACGGCTGGGATTACCCTGCAGTCACTGCAGTTATCACGAAAAACTGCATGTGACCGCCAGGGAGAAGATAATGGCGGCCATCAAGCAGTCCAGGACGTGACCGCCGGAGATCTTCTGCCAGGTAAGTGCCGCTGACTCCTGACAGACCCGACCGACGGACACTCACAGTGACAGTGACAAATCCGATTCCGGTATCCGATATGACGAAAATATCGGTACTCGGAATCGAAAGCCCGATACAGCTAATATCGGCCGATGCCCGATATTTGCAGTATCGTATCGCTCAACACTAATCCTCAGACCAATGGTCAAACTGAGAGAACAAACCAGACATTGGAGACTTATCTAAGATGCTTTGTGTCTGCTGATCAGGATGACCGGGTCTCTTTTTTGCCTTTGGCTGAGTTTGCGCTTAATAATAGGGCTAGCTCTGCCACTTTGATGTCTCCATTTTTCTGTAATTCTGGGTTTCACCCTCGATTTTCTTCAGGACAGACGGAGGCTTCTGCCTGTCCAGGTGTTGAGCGTATGCAACAGATTTGGGACCAGGTAGTGGAGAGTTGTCCCTCTCTCAGGAGAGGGCCCAGCGGTTTGCTAACCGGCATAGGACTGATGGTCCTCGGTTTAAGTGGGGGACTTGGTCTGGTTGTCCTCAAAAAATATTCCTATGAGAGTGGCATCTCCTAAATTTAAGCCTAGGTTCATTGGACCTTATAAGATCATGGAGATTCTTAATCCTGTTTCTTTTCGTTGCTTCTTCCAGGGACATTTAAGATCCATAACGTGTTCCACAAGTCCTTGTTAAAGAGGTTTGTTGAGCCAGTGGTTCCTACTGCTTTGCCTCCTGACCCTGTTCTGGTTGAGGGCAATATGGAGTTTGTGGTTGAGAAAATATTGAATTCTCGTTTTTCTAGACGGAAACTCCAGTATTTGGTTAAGTGGAGAGGTTATGGTCAGGAAGACAATTCTTGGGTGTTTGCTTCTGACATCCATGCTAGGAGACTCATCCGTGCATATCATAGAACTCATCCTGACCGACCTGGTTGCTCAAGTGAGGGTTCGGTGACCCCTCCTCAAGGGGGGGTACTGTTGTGAATGGACTTGAGATGAGTTCTGAGCAGAGGCTCCCTCTGGTGGTTACAAGCGGTACTGGACTGTCCAGTGAAGATTGTGAGGATTGGGAATCAGGTGTTACTGACTGGTCTTATATAAGGGAGTCGCCTTCCCATCAGGGTTGCCGGTGATCAATTGTTCTGGTCTCAATCCTTGATTCCTGTTTCCTTTGTAGCCTGCTGTGTCGTGTCTGCATCTCCTGCTAACAGATAAGACATTTTCTTCTTTTTGTTTTTGTGCTTGATTTTTGCATTTTGTCCTGCACTTCTGTGGGGGCCTTCAGGGTCCCCTCCGGGGGCTTTTGCCCTCTCAGTTTAGTTCAGCCACTGATGTTTTGTACATTTGCTTTTTCCAGTTTTTTCAGTGGCTGCTGTTTTGATTTTGTTACACCAGAGAACTAATTTAGGTGGTAGAGGTCGTGTGATCTCAGGTGTTTTTGAAATTAGTAGAGTTGGTTCTTTTCAGGGTTTTTTGGGATTGCAGTAAGTGCCCTTCCTATCCTTTTCTATTTAGATAGTTTGGGCCCCAACGTTTGCTCATACTATTTTCTGTCTGTGTCAGTATTTCTTCTTGTCTAACCGCCATTACATGTTTGGGGGCTTTCTGTGTTCTTTGGGGATCTGCTCCGGGGCAGATAGCTTTCCTCTTTCTATCTTTAGGTATAGTTAGTTTCTCAGGCTGTGACGAGGCGTCTAGGACCAACGTAGGAACGCTCCACGGCTGCCTCTAGTTGTGGTGGTTAGTCAGGGTACTGCAATCTCATAGATTCCAACTGCTCTGGTGTATTGCCTTTTTTACCTGCACTCCTCAGCTACCAAATCATAACAGTGAGGGATAGATTGAGATAGTGAATGAGCTACACACAAACACACTTACACATAAAATGACTTTCATTAGGGAACGAGATAGGCCGCTCTGAACAAATGTGTTTTGAGGGAGCGCCTAAAACTGTGCAAATTGTGGATGGTCCTAATTTCTTGGGTAGAGCATTCCAGAGGACTGGTGCAGCATGGGAGAAGTCTTGGATTCGGGAGTGGGAGGTACAGATTAGTGCAGAAGTTAGTCAAAAGTTGTTTGCAGAGCGCAGCGATCGGCTAGGCCGATAGACAGAAATGAGGGAGGAGATGTAAGGGGGTGCCACACTGTGGAGAGCTTTGTGGGTGAGAACAAGTACTTTGAATTGGATCCTGTAGTGAATGGGCAGCCAGTGTAACAACTGCTGAAGAGCTAACACGTCTGAGTACCGATTAGCCAGATGGACGACCCTGGCTGCTGCATTAATTGAGCGTTACAGTAGTCCAGGCGGGAGTGGATCAAGGCGACAGTGAGGGTTTTTGTTGTTTCCATGGTGAGAAAAGGGTGAATTCTAGAGATGATCTTTAGGTGTAAGAAGCAAGAGCAGGCAAGAGATTGTATATGGGAGGTGAAGGAGAGATTGGTGTCAAACGTAACACCCAGACGTGGATATGCAAGATGAGGGCGCACTATAATTGGTAAAGGTTCATAAAAGGCAAAAAGGTAGGAACACTGGAGGTGCTACAAGGTTAAGAATGTGATGCAATGGAACAAAAGAGAGAAAAGGCCTACCAAATAATTGAGCACACTCCCATGTAGAAAATGAACATCTTTATTAATACTGAGACTGTGCCCAAACAATTTAAAAACAATTAAAAAGATTTAAAAAGATAACAACAAGCAAATGGGTCCCAGAGTGGATGATCAACAGACAGAAATGTAGTCAAATTATAACTGGTGAACAGTACCAAACATAGACTGCAATAATAATATAGCGTTAATATAATAGGGTCACATAATCATCAGGTTAATTAAAAACAGGTGCCAAAAAGACCAGATAGAAGGTCAAAAAAGGTCAAGGCTGTGTGTGGTTACGCATGGAGCACCCGCCAGGGCACTGGGGATACTCGGTACCGGGCCGTTTCTTAAAGGGCAGTGTCACGGCAGCAGTGACCCAGTCCGTGGCCCTGGGCATCCAATAAAAGGGGATGATGATGAAAATGGGAATTATAGAGTTTGTAATAAAGTGTTCGTGACGCCACCTGTGGTATTCGGCAATAAAGATGTTAACTGACGCTGCAGATTCACTTCACTGGGACAGTTGTTGATGCAGCAGAGTTGGTTCAGCCCTCCACAGGCAGGGCTATGTTCCAGGGCAGTTAAGATATTAAAGGAGATGTTGAAGGTGAGTGTGGTGCAGGGCAGGTGACGCATGAATAATTCAGAGGACACAACAGGGTGCAGTTTCCAATGCTTTACTCACAGTTCTTATGTACACAGATGCCCGCTTGGTGCCGTTTTCTCCTGGTGAGGGATCCAACAAACTCCCTGTTAGATCAGGATACACCTTTCTAGGACTCCCTTCAATATGTTCCTTTCCTGGCCATCTCACTGTGCTGACTTTCCGCCCTTCCTGTCCAACACCTCACAGGCAGTGTTCCGAGCCTGCAACCATGGACTCTGTCGGTTAACATCTTCTCTGCGTCCCCTTGCACCTATATGGCTGCCTTTTCAGCGAAGATAACTGTGGCTGTGGCTGAAGCACCTACAGGTGCCACTGCCTCCGGCTTGCTAGCTGAGTCTGAGATTTCTCCACTAGTCTAGGGGGCCGGTACCCCACTGTGACCTGGTCCCTACACTACTGAATCAGGCCCCATGGATGCATTGCTTACTATCCATGTCCTTCCAGAAGCTTCCTTTGTCTCTTTCTTACAACTATCTTTCTGCATCTGGGGACAAACTCCTTACAGCTTGAGCTTCCCTCCTGTTCTAACTCTACAGTCTCCTTCCCACTCTCTAAGCTCCACTCCCTTCCTTCTAGTTTCTCCACCCACTTTCCCAACACCCTTTACTACCCAGCCTGGGATGAGACCATCCTCCCGTAGGGTACGTCCAGGGTGCTTTGCTGCAATAGTCTGTGTTGGGTGCAGGTGTTAGAGTCCTCCCTCCTTACCTGAGAGTGGGGGCGCCACACCTCTGGATGAGGTGCAGTACCTCTGTGGCGACTGGACCCTCAGGGGCGACACATAAATACCAGCAGAATGACCTAACAAGTGCTCCAGAAATGGACATGTGCTTAGTGCAATCAGCACCCAAAGAAGAAGGAGTTCGGTAAGAGGGATGCCTTTTCCCTGAAGAGGGGATCCATCAAGAGAATGCATAGTTGCCATCTAATAACATATGCATGCCAATGCATGCAAGAAATGTGGCTGACAGGATCAGAGAATACAATGTACCTGTCCAAGGGTGACAACAGACTCCCCAGTTGAATGAGCCTAGAGCAGTGATGGCTAACCTTGGCACTCCAGCTGTTGTAAAACTACAACTCCCAGCATGCCCTTGCAACCTGCAGCAGTTGAGGCAGCAGTTGAGGCATGCTGGGAGTTGTAGTTCTCCAACAGCTGGAGTGCCAAGGTTCGCCATCACTGGCCTAGAGCATCAGGGTATGGGCATGGAGCAGAGGGAAGCCATAGAACCGGTGCAGGGACCCACCCATGCGTATTGCCGCATGACTCGCGGCTTCATTAGGAGAAGTCACGTGGCGATAGAACACAGGAGGATAGAAATAAAGCACATGGATAAAAAAGAGAGCAAAGTGTGGGTTACCTAACTAACTGCCATGGGTTAACTGCTTTTTCTAGATGCTTTGCTTAGGGGATGCATGCACCCCACACTGCATACACCCCTTAGAATGCTTCTAAATTTATAGTCTTTGGTTGCCACTACTGTAAGGTGGCCGAGAGCTGGATGTGGTCCGCAACTCTCAGAGCTGAATGTGGCTCTCCAGGTCAGAAAGGTTGGTTACCACTGTTGTAGACCGTAGCATTCATGGTCCCAATGCCACAATAAGCTGCCCACAGTGCTGGCAACTATTTTTGATCTTCTATAAAAAAAGAACTGTAAACTGTTTGGTTTTTCTTCCCTTTTTGTTACTAGGCTCACTGTGACAGACATAAGAGAGAAGTGAACAAAGGGCATGATTATGCCAAAAGTTGAGAAAAACATAGCTAGATATTTTCATGAAGCCTAGCTTGTATGTGTGACATTTGCATGTAATGTTTTGAGACAGGAAACAAATTTAGTTACCTAATAACAGTGTTCTGAGCAGTTTCTACCCCAATGTATTTTTTTTCAGCCCTTGGTGCTTTTTACTATTTTGAGTAACTGTTTCTTAAAGGGGTATTCCCATCGCCAAGATCTTATCCTAATACAGTACAGACCAAAAGTTTGGACACACCTTCTCATTCAAAGATTTTTCTGCATTTTCATGACTATGAAAATTGTACATTCACACTGAAGGCATCAAAACTATGAATTAACACATGTGGAATTATATACTTAACAAAAAAATGTGAAACAACTGAAAATATATCTTACATTCTAGGTTCTTCAAAGTAGCCACCTTTTGCTTTGATGACTGCTTTGCACACTCTTGGCATTCTCTTGATGAGCTTCAAGAGGCAGTCACTGGAAATGGTTTTCACTTCACAGGTGTGCCCTGTCTGGTTTAATAAGTGTGATTTCTTGCCTTATAAATGGGGTTGGGACCATCAGTTGTATTGTGCAGAAGTCTGGTGGATACACAGCTGATAGTCCTACTGAATAGACTGTTAGAATTTGTATTATGTCAAGAAAAAAGCAGCTAAGTAAAGAAAAACAAGTGGCCATCATTACTTTGAGAAATGAAGGTCAGTCAGTCCAAAAAATTGGGGAAACTTTGAAAGTGTCCCCAAGTGCAGTTGCAAAAACCATCAAGCGCTACAAAGAAACTGGCTCACATGAGGACCGCCCCAGGAAAGGAAGACCAAGAGTCACCTCTGCTTCTGAGGATAAGTTTATCCGAGTCACCAGCCTCAGAAATCGCAGGTTAACAGCAGCTCAGATTAGAGACCAGGTCAATGCCACACAGAGTTCTAGCAGCAGACACATCTCTACAACAACTGTTAAGAGGACACTTTGTGCAGCAGGCCTTCATGGTAAAATAGCTGCTAGGAAACCACTGCTAAGGACAGTGAACAAGCAGAAGAGACTTGTTTGGGCTAAAGAACACAATGAATGGACATTAGACCAGTGCAAATCTGTGCTTTGGTCTGATGAGTCCAAATTCGAGATCTTTGGTCCCAACCCCATTTTCACACTTTTTTGTTAAGTATTTAATTCACAGTTTTGATGCCTTCAGTGTGAATGTACAATTTTCATAGTCATGAAAATATAGAAAAATCTTTGAATGAAAAGGTGTGTCCAAACATTTGGTCAGTACTGTATATAGTAGGTGTAATAATAATAATAATATTTGCAAATACTTCCAATTAGGAGTATAGTATAGTTCTTCTGATTCGCTATATCACTTACCCCCTGTGCAGGACATTACATAAGCTCAAGTATCCATTGTTCCGACCAGTAACAGCTAACTCACTACCTGTGACTATATGAGTGGTCATAACCATGGATACCTAAGCTACTGCAATGCCCTGCACATGGGGTAAGCATCATAGTTTATGAGAAGAACTATACTAATTTCTAATTGGAGGTATTTGCTAATATTATTATTACTGCTACTACATCTACTACTTATTAGGATAGGATCTTGGAGATAGAAATACCACTTTAAATAGAATGATCCCGTGTATGTGAATAAAGTGTTTTTTAGTACCTATTTATTAGCTACACTTTCCCCTATATTTTCTTATCTGGTTCCACAATGGTGCATGAATGTGATTTATGGCTCTGATAGTGAATCACGTTAATACTCAGACATAGATATGCAATGGCTGATGTTCATTTGTCTAATATCAATCTCTCCCAACTTTCCCATACAGATAAATATTCGACTCAGATAGCACTATGGGTCGTTTATGTAGTTGAAAACAAAAAAGTTGGGTGATTAAACTCAAACTACCTGATCTTTATCTTCTCGTACACCATTTGTTGAGGTTGAGTTGGTAAGCCCCATACACATAACATGGCTAGCCGATCCCACGCTTAGTTCACCCTGACTTCTATCTAATATGCAAACTAGGCTTAAAGAAAGACAGGGGGTCTCTTGTATGTACATGGTATATAAGGAAAAAAGACCCCATATGCATGAGATTAATGTCTAATTTTGCACTGCTGATTGCTTTGTTCTCCCACAGATAAGCCGCCGCGAGAGATGTCTGTTGGTGGCTTTCTCATAGAGAACACGGGAGCTCTCGGCCAAACACATGTGTATGGGCCATCCGGCAGAGATGGCCCAACAGCCGTCTAATGTGTAGGACCAGCTTTACTATTCTATCTTATCTAGACCTCTACCACTACAATAGACTTTTTCATCTAGTTAATCATGGCTGACAAACCACAAGGCCACTTATACACTGCAGTCACTTTCTGTACATATATAGTACAGACATGTTCTTACTATGTATCGCGCCTGCCACATGCTGCCCCATAAGTGTCAGTCACAGTCACCCACATGCAGTTCTATTCCCATGCTTGCCCTTCTAGATATAGTGCTCCCACCCTTACCATTTAATTTGTTGGATGCACAGTATTTCTATCATTGTTAAATCTAAAACACTAGGGGGCAGTAGTGAAGACCCCCAGGTGGCCTATAATGAATCAAAAGAAGCTGCAACTTTTATCTCTGGGATAGTAAATATTGCCGTGTGTTTTATATAATTACATGCACTGTGGTTTAGTGTTGCCATGCAATAAAGCATAAAAGTCCAAAGGTCAAGAATGTGTTTAACAAGTGATACAGCTGTCTTTTTATTGATACTAGTTTCTTCTGTTTGCTAAAGAGTTTATCCAGGAGTATTTTAGTTTTTCTCATGGGCCTAAAAACCTCCAGGCAGGGAGTTGCTACCTGCCTGCTGTGACTGGCAACCATCTGTGCCAGTTCAGAGAGATCATGGACCAATCCTGTCAGCGATTCTGCAGCATCCGGTGTCACCATGTCGACAGAGCAGCAGCTTCTCTTCTGCTTTGCTTAGTTGACAGGCGTGACTGCTGATGTCATGCTGATTGACACCTGGCTCCCTGCTGGCTAGCTGAAGGGAGCCAGCTGTCAATCAGCATGACATCGGCTGTCACACTTAATCGACAGAGCAACCGGAAGAGGAAGAGCTGCTCTGTTGGAAGGAGGTCACATGAAGCGGCAGAATCACTGGCAGGAGCTTTCCATGACCACTCTGTGCTGGTTCCAGGTATCATAGGCAAATAGTTAGCAACTACCTGACTGTCAGTTCTTAAGGTATGCCACACTAAACAACATCGCTAACGGGATCGCTAAAAAACGTCACTATTTAGCGATCCCGTTAGCGATGTTGTTGTGTGCGGCATCTGTCAGCGACGAGCTCCCTGCTGAGATCCTGCTGTGATCTCGCTCGTCGCTGGAATCGTTCCGGACCCTATTTTATCGTCGGCGCTCCCGCTGGGTAAGTATTATCGCTGTGTGGCACCTTTTCTTAGCGATTTACTTTTGTACCGCTAAAGTCGTTAAGGAGATCGCTAACCGCGATAGCGTCCTTAACGACATCGCTAAATGTGGCCGACACTAGCGATATTGTAAACGATCCCGCTAGCGATCTCATTAGTATGCGACGCTAACGAGATCGTTAGCGGGATCGTGTAGTGTGGCAGTACCTTTAGCCCCATGAGAAAAAAAAAAAAATCCAGGATAACTCCTTTAGGCTGGTGTTACATTTGCGTGTGATGCGAGAAACTTGCGCGAGTCTCTTGCATCAACATCCGTAGGCACTCGGACCGGAGCGTGCAGCTGCATGTATTTCTATGCAGCCGCACACTCCGGTCTGAGTGCCAGCGGAAGTCCCGGGCATTCTTGCATCACACACGCAAGTGTGACCCCGGCCTTAAGGAAAGAATTGCATTACAGCTATTTACAGATTAGGTATAAATATGGTATACCGTATATGCTGAAGCTTGTATACTTTAACAGATAGGCACACACTAAGACTAAGTTCACACTGGGCGTATTTGCTGTGGTTTTTTTAATGCTAATTTTCAGAGATTTATGAGATTTCAGAAATCTCACGCACACACATTGGGTTTTTATGTCATCAGTATTTTGTGCTTTGCATAGTTTTTGGACAATACAGCATGTCACTTCTTCCAGTGCGTTTTCAGCGTTTTTCATGAATTGATTGAAAAAAAAAACACGCATGAAAAAACGCACCAAAACCACACCAAAAACGTCACCAAAAATGCACCAAAACTTGTGTTTTTGCCGCAGCTTCCTTCCTGCCAAGCACTCAGGTTATGCTGCAGAAAAAAAAACGCCCAGTGTGAAAATAGCTTTATAATACTATCTGTCAAGTCTACTGTCCACACTGACAAGTGTGCTCATACCATGTTTGTGAATCTGTAACCCCAATACATAGAAATGCACAGTATGCTCATGTCACCCACTGACATAAAAACAATGTGCAAAAACTTTTTCACCTGATATCAACACATTGTTGTTCAGCTGGTTTTAATAATACAATTAGGCTATGCAGTCTTCATTAAAGGGGCTGTCCCATAGAAAATGTACCCAACCACTGGGATCTCACATGGTCAAAAGAATGGGATCCCAAAGTCTTCTGTGCGAATAAAGCGTAGGGACCACCCATGTGTGACCACTTCTCCAACTGACTAGAGTGGCTTGCTGGTCACACATGTGCACTACTGCTATTCACAGAAACATTGAGACCATGTAATTGTGATCACTGGGGGTCCTAAATGTTGGCCTCCAGTGATAATACATATTACACTGGTAACTGATGCATATAGGACAAACCGGTGAAAATAGGGTAGCACAGTGGTGCTGTTGGGGTCTTGAGTTCAAGCCCCAGGAAAGGACAACATCTGAAAGGAGTTTCTCTGTTCTCCCCATGTTTCTGTGGATTTCTTAGAAGGACACATTGATGGGGGCCCACAATATGAATTTCCAATGGGGACAGTGATGATTTCTGTAAAGTGCTGCAGAGTATGTGAGTGCTATATAAGTAAGCATAATATTAAAAAACATAGTGTTGGTCAAGAAAAATCTCATGATATAAGTTAGTTCTACAAATAAGAATCAATGACCCAGCAGTCATTCTTGGATACAAGAAGCCCATATATCCTCCATACATCTATTACAACACAGTACTGCTATTTCTATGAAATGTGTGCACTTATCATGGCAACCGTCATCAGAAAAAACACTATTATCCTGCAGGATTAATCTGCAGGTTATGAACATTACTAACCTGCCCAGCACCTGCACTTTGCTGAAATCTGCGGGGAGAAAATGAGCTTTATTGCCCTTCGGCAGCATTCGGGTTTCAGCTCTGACTGGTTCTGCATTGGGGCCAGCTGTTAGTCAGAGTGGGGGGAGCGCAGTTACAGCGCCCCTCTGTGACTGAACCTGTGTCGGTGCCATCACTGGGACTGAAACCGAATGCTGCCGAGGGAAATAAAGATCATTTTCTTCCCGCAACGGTCGGCTGCGTGCAGGCGCCGTGCAGGTTCACAACGCTATTAACCGTTCAGATTAACCCTGTATCTGCAGATTAATAGCATTTTTTCTGGTGACAGGTTCCTTTAAATGGTTTATACAGTCAGACCTGGGTCCTGCTCTGCCCCATCTATTGAGGCCTGCTGGCATACCACAGATAGGAACATCCTGATCGGTACACCTTGCCGTGCTGGGATGGTTTTTATGCCCTCTGTTATTTACATGCACTATTACTATTTACCTATTACTGCAGGGTATTTGCTCATTTTGTTTTTATCCTGGGTTCGATTATGGCCACAGTGTGAACGTGCACCTACGCATTTCACTTACTGTATACTAACATGTGCCAGCTCATTTCTTTGACTTTGCTTTATATATATTATATAGTTTGTTTTTTCTTTTTGCTGTGAGCAGTCTTTCTTGGATATGAGTAGTCCATATATCCTCCATACATCTGTTACAACACCACCGTTGTTTCTATATGCGCTTTTATCACGGCTGTGGCTACGTCTCTGGTTCATACACAAGATACGGAATAATATCTCAGAAATTATCATCGTTATTGTCAGACGTTCTGCATTAACATGAAACTATTCCTAAAGCGAGAGTGTTTGTGTTATTATGGGGCCGCACAGGGCAGATTTGTAGGTTAGAGAAAACCAGAACCACATTGCTGATGGTTTTGTGTGTATGAGACATAACCACTCCCCGGTGGAGGCTCAGCCCTAACTCCTGTGTCTGACATGCAGCTCCTCCACTTACAAAGAGCAGCTGGGCTTTCTATGATATGGCTGCCTGTTCTGCACAGTGAGAAGAATCTAACCCTCGCCTTCCCAGAATCGTCTGTAAGTTCCTAATGAGCGTGCATGTGTACGTCTGTATTCACACGATGACTGGGTCACTGTTCCTGTGCATTTATCTGGATGTTTGGATGCAGTATGTGAGCTTTGTGCATGACATGATTCCTACACAGGCTATAAGCCCGGTAGGCTGCACTCATGTCATGTGTTAGGAGTTATTCCAGACTGTATACGTTTAACGGATGTCACACTGTCGTTATCATAGAAACCCATTCTTTTGTCTATAAAGTCCTGATTCAACAGTTTTTATCAGAATTATGGAGTAAAACGGTTTGAAATGACAACTTTTCAAGCAAAATATTTAGAATTGAGAGTCCTCAGTGGTTGATACCTTTTAATGGCTAACTGAAAAGATGAACTTTTCAAGCATTCATCCCAGTCAGTTTTAATACCTTTTTGAAAAATAGAAGGATCTTAGCCAGGAGATTGGGTGGCCGAGGACGCCCAGAAAATCCATCATAATTTACGCCATAAGTAACGACAGAAATGGACTCTAGTTTTCTAACTGGAATGCATTTTTTAAAGTGGTGCAGAGCAGCTAAAAGATACACCAAAGCCATTAGGAGATGCCCAGGCCCTAATGGATCTGATGCATATTACTCCTTCATACTATGTATCAAGACTGGTTTGCAGAAAACCAGCCTGGACCTATCGGGAACTAAGTGCCTATTTCACTTGTCTTTAATTTGCTGCCTGCAGAAGAAATACCTGAGAGCCCTCGTTATGTTTCATATTGAAGTATCATGAAGAAAATCTATCGCTCACATTACTTGATCTCCTACCCAAGACTCTGACTGCCCGAGGCTGGGGCTGTGACATTACTGGGCGTTGTAGCAACTGCAGAGTCACAAGTTGGAGGCCACAGCCCTAATATTCTGAATGTCATAATGGAAAGCCTCCAGGCTACACTCAGCTAACAATATACCAGGCTCAGTGTGATTTCACATTTAAATACCAAGAGAGTTTACAATATTCACCAGCTTATTAGTTTCTTTGCTTGCATTGCTAGTTCTTTGTGTCAGCTGTATTTGCTATATAAACCTCCAGTTTGTGGTCTGCTATGCATTATTATCTCGTTGGAGGGCTATTTCATACCATTTTCTGACTGTATAGGACATTATTTACGCCAGATCTCATCGACAGGTCAAATTTAAGATGTCTAAAATAATCATAATAATTTCTATGACATATCGCATGATGTCCAAGGAGAATTCTTGGCAGATCTTGCATCCAGGAGTAATACACACACACAGATTCTTCATCATAGCTCACAATTATTCCAGATTCGGTGGAACTGTCCCGAGTTGGGAGCTCAGTCCCGTATCCCATCACAGCTTTGCGCCCGGCTTCTAATAATACTCACCTCTCTATTCCTCCCTCTGTAACTCCTCAGTGCATAAATTAAACTGTATATAATCTTTATTTTATATAGCATTAACATATTCTGCAGCACTTTACAGTTTGCACACATTATCGTCGCTGTCCCCGAAGGGGCTCACAATCTAGATTCCCTATCTGTATGTTTTTGGAATGTGAGAGGAAACCCACGCAAACACGGGGAGAACATACAAATTCCTTACAGATGTTGTCCTTGGTGGGATTCGAACCCAGAACTCCAGCGCTGCAAGGCTGTAGTGCTATCCACTGAGCCACCAAGCTGCCCTCTTCTTTCTCCTGTGATTGGGTCTACCTGAAATGCAAACTTACATCTCCTCCCATCTCTGTGTTTGTAGGCAGATGTGCTGCCACTGAGCTACAGCCCGCTGTAAGGCCTCATTCACACCTCAGTATTTGGTCAGTATTTTTCATCAGTGTTTGTATGCCAAAACCAGGAGTGGACCTTAGGCCAGGATCACACATGCGACGAAAATGTCCGTCGCTCGCATGTGAAATCCCAGCTCTGGCGCCAGCACTCGGGAGTGGAGCGAGCGGCTGCATAGAAATACATGCAGCCGCACACTCCACTCCCGATTGCCGGCGCCAGAGCTGGGATTTCACATGCGAGCGACGGACGTTTTCGTCGCATGTGTGATCCCGGCCTTACAGAGAAAAACTATAATTGAAAGACTGACACCTGTTCTGTGTTTTGGAGATACTCCTGGTTTTGGCATACAAATACTGATGAAATACTGATCAAAAATACTGATGTGTGAATGAGGCCTTATGTAGATAGGAGAGTTTGGTTATCTTGACCTCTATTTTTACAAGTCCTTAGAGATACATTGTGTATATAAAAATGTATTTCTCTGGTCCCTGTATACTGAGGTGAACAACAAGATTTTTTTTAGTCCTATAAAAGTAGTAAAAATAATAAGCAATTACAAAAATGTCATTTATTTTTTCTTTGAGTGTCCCTGGGTCTCAACCTTAAAACATTACAGACAGGTGCTTTAAGCTACTGAGCAACAAGCCCTGATAATGTTAGAGGGAGAATTTTGTATACTGGATCCATACTGCAGGCTCTGACTACAGACTGATTATACTGATAGAAATACACTGCTGTGTACAATGTATATATTTTTATTCTAAAGGGAAAATAAATTTTTTTACTATATCCTATAAAATTGCTTCAAAATAATAATGAAAAACACTTGATAATAAAAAATTACTGTCATTTTTAATGCATTTTACAAAAAATAATCATAAATCAGCAAATTACATGGACATATTTGGTGTCCCTGTTATCGTAATGACCCGCACATCAGATGATTTACTGGGATAGGTAAATGATGTAAAAAATGGCATGATTAATACATTTTTATGGGTTTAATAGAGAAAAAATAATAAAACTGTAATGCTGAGGCTGTGTTCACTTATAGCGTAAATGCTGTGTTCTTTCTGCTGCTTTTTTTTCTGCAGGCGTCCTCACCACACGCAATAACAATGTTCTCTGATTCTTGCGTGTTTTATGCGTTTTTCCTCTTATTTGATGTTATTTGGGGGCAGATGTGAAGGAGAGTTTTTAACGCTTTTTTAATACTACAGAAAAGCTTTGATTCTGCGCTTAAAGATACAACACCGTTTTTTTCATGCATTTTTTTTTCAGAAGAAGCTTATAAAGAAAAAATGCACCAAAACCGCAGCGTTCAGCAGCGTCTTCAGACCAAAGAGGGTGGAGGTTTCTTGGAATCACAGCCACTTTGATTAGAAATTTAGACCATGTTCACATGTAGCGTAAATGCTGCGTATTTTGTGCTGCTACTATTAGAATTCAACAAACAGTATTTTACATTATTTAAAAGTTAGTATTTATCTACCATGCTTCTTGTCTTTCCATCTGTTTTTATAGGTATTCTTTCTTTCCCTTTTCTTTCCTTGCCTTTCCCATTCCTTTTCTTCCCCTCCTACCTCTTAAAGGGAATCTGTCACCCTAAATTGGCGGGATATTTAAATGATGGCAGTCAGGTCAGATGGGCGGTGTTTTGGATACTTGCCTTAACATGTTGTTCGCCGCTGTCTCCATTATTTCTGGGAATTGTAGTCATTGCCCTCCATATAACACGCCTGCGCATTGCAATCTGCGGGCAAAGCATACTGCGCGTGTGCAATTCAAGATTGTAATGTGCAGGTGCGTTATATGGAGGGCAACGACTACAATTCCCAGAAATAATGGAGACAGCAGCGAACAACATGTTAAGGCAAGTACCCAAAACACCGCCCATCTGACCTGACTGCCATCATTTAAATATCCCGCCAATTTAGGGTGACAGATTCCCTTTAAATGTTTTATATATAAGGTATCTTATATGTGTATCGTAACCCTTGCCCATCCTTTGCATACCAATCTTTTTCATTTACCTTCTATCCTTGTAATTTTTTTCTTTTTCCCTTTTCCCATTTTCCTTAATAAACCACATTTTTCCTTCCCCTTTCTCATCCTTAACCCTTTCCACTCTTTATTTTTGCCTATATCTTGTATCGCTTTAAATTTCGCTTTTTTGATTTTATTTTGTTCTTGTTTGCGTCTGTATTACCAGGTATTTAAAATATGTCTTGCCCTTTTTCTTTACCCCATTTATGTAAAAAATCCTTAATAAAAACTACTTTAACAAAAAAAGACACCCTCTGTGCGCCTAAGGACGCTGCTGTACTGTGCGGTTTTGGTGCTTTTTTTTTTTTTTTCTAGATGCTTCTATGTGGAGCCTATAAAAATGCTTGTAAAAACTGCAGATACTTTATTAAGTGCAGAATCAAAGCTTTTCTATGCTATAAAAAAAATTAAGGGGGGCATGGCCAGGGCCGGCGTCAGTACCCAGCATACCCGGGCAAGTGCCGGGGCCCTGAGCAGGCGGGGGGCCGCCACTGGGCCCCCCCGCTTGCTCAGGGCCCCGGCAGCAGCCGGCGCAATACTTACCCTCCCCATGCCTCCGCTGCCGCAGCTCCGGGCTCCAGGGGGCGCCTGCGCCAGCGCTTCCTCTCGTACAGCAGCGCCGCTGAATGACGTCATCATTCAGCGGCCGGCTGTGGCAGAGAGCGCGCGGACGCCGGACAGGTGAGGTGTGTGTGTGTGTGTGCCTGCGTGTGTGTATGTGAGAGAGTGCTGCCTGCGGTGCTGTAAGTGTGATGGTGGTGAGGAGAGGCAGTGATGGTGGTGAGGAGGCAATGATGATGGGGAGGCAATGATGATGATGATGATGATGGGGAGGCAATGATAATGGGAAGGCAATGATGATGATGATATTAATGGGGAGGCAATGATAATGATGATGATGGGGAGGCAATGATAATGGGAAGGCAATGATGATGATGATATTAATGGGGAGGCAATGATAATGATGATGATGATGGGGAGGCAATGATAATGGGAAGGCAATGGTGATGATGATATTAATGGGGAGGCAATGATGATGATGATGATGGGGAGGCAATGATAATGGGAAGGCAATGATGATATTAATGGGGAGGCAATGATAATGATGATGATGGGGAGGCAATAATAATGGGAAGGCAATGATGATGATATTAATGGGGAGGCAATGATAATGATGATGGGGAGGCAATGATAATGGGAAGGCGATGATGATGATATTAATGGGGAGGCAATGATAATGATGATGATGGGAAGCCAATGATGATGATATTAATGGGGAGGCAATGATAATGATGATGATGGGGAGGCAATGATAATAGGAAGGCAATGATGATGATGATATTAATGGGGAGGCAATGATGATGATGATGGGCAGGCAATGATGATGATGATGATGGGGAGGCAATGATGATGATAATGGGCAGGCAATGATGATGATGATGGGGAGTCTTTCCACAGCGCCCTTTCCTGAGCCATAACAGTGCAGAACGCAGCACAGTGTAGAGGAGAGCTCCATATTTTGTATGGAGCATTATATGTGGTCCAGTATTCTGTATGGAGCATTATATGGGTCCAGTATTCTGTATGGAGCATTATATGGGGGATGGCGGGGTGACATCCTGCATGGGGTATTATATGGGTGATAAGGGGGAGACTATGTGGTGCCCATAATATTGTATGGAGGACTGTACTGTCCAGTCTGTACTGTGCGCTGTGAGGATTTGGCGGTTTTTGAGCTATTGTACAATTTACAATAGGGATCAGTCATGTAATGGAAGAAGAGAAGTGTTTGGCGTTGTGCTATACCCATATTTCTCTGCAGTATCTGTGCATCATGAATCGTGGTCTGTGTTAAGGGGACCCACTGAGACTCTTTCGCCCGGGGCCCATAAAAACCTGGAGCCGGCCCTGGGCGTGGCCTAGGCAGCACACAGGATGAATGCATGTTACCACAGCTCCTGCTCCTAGACAAGGAAAAACAAGTGAAATTGCACCAAGAAATTAATTTATCCAGTTGAAATTGCATCCTTACTGATAGAAAGGCAAGTGGATTGAACAAGACCAATCTGGCTTGAACTGCATCTTACAAGGGGGCACTTTAATCCCTGGAGATCTGCTGGAGAGTACAAGCAAAGGAACATCCTCACACTAAAAAGAAAGAAGGGACTCATCCTCAGGAGACAAGCTAAGGAGGTGAGGGGGTGAAGCTCTGAGGGGTCTTACCTGAGATTCAGTGCCACAGTGCACCCTCTGTCCCCCCATCCCCCAACTAATTGCTCTTGACTGTTTGCCTGATCACCCTCTCTGATCCTACTGTGACTGGCTGTGTACTCTGGTGCATCAGCTCACTCACAGCTCTGTCTGCCTTGGAGCTTCTCTTGGCAGCCAGCCAGCTGCAGATTGCAGGAGGCCATCCACCTCACTACTTCCGGGGGCTGCTTTGCTTGGAGGGAGCAGAAATATAACTGTGACCGAGACAAGGGAGTGGGGAGAGCAACAGAGAGCTCGGGGAGACAGGGAAGCAGCACCATCTTGTTGCTCAGCACCATAGCTGGCAGAGCTTAATGTTTTAAAGTGTGTGAAACAGATCAGCAGCTCACTGTACATCAGAGACTTACTGCCACAGACTCCTGACAGGCTCCACAAGAGAGGAAAATAGTTAAATAAACTTGGAAACTGGATGCCTGAGTGGACCCCTCTCCCTCACAACAGCACAAGGCAGGCACTTTCTGATACATCAAACACAAAGGGAGAGGCAGAAGAGAGCCTCTATTCACTATACCCCTGCATCTTAAGAAGCACTCCTAGCTGCTGTTACATACTTTAAGGCACAAAGCCTAACTGTTGTGAATGTGTTAGAAATGAATTCTGAGCAGAAGCTCCCTCTGGTGGTTACAAACTGTACTGAACCATTCAATGAGGATTGGCAATCAGGAGTTACAGACTGGTCTTATATAAGGGAGGTTCCCTCCCATCATGGTTGCCGGTGATCAATTGTTCTTGTCTCAACTGTTGTTCCTGGTTCACTTGGAAGCTTGCTGAGTCTTGCCTGCATCTTCTGCTATCAGATAAGATATTTTCTGCTTTTATTTTTGTGCTTGCTTTTTGCATTGTTCCCTGCACTTCTGTGGAGGTCAGCCAGGTCCCCTCCGGGGGCTTGTGCTCCTCTCAGTTTTCTGAGCCACTGTTATTTGTTCATTTGCCTTTTCCAGTTTTTCAGTGGCTGCGGCTTAGTTTTGTGACACCAGAGAACTAATTTAGGTGGTAGAGGTTGTGTGATCTCAGGTGTTTTTGCAATTAGTAGAGTTGGTATTTTTTAGGGTTTTTTGGATTTCAGTAAGTGTCCTTCCTATCCTTTTCTGTCCAGGTAGTTTGGGCCCCAACGTTTGCTCATACTATTTTCTGTCTGTGTCTGTATTTCCTCTTGTCTAACCGCCATTACATGTTTGGGGGCTTCCTATGTTCTTTGGGGATCTGCTCCGGGGCAGATAGCTTTCCTCTTTCTATCTTTAGGTGTAGTTAACCTCTCAGGCTGTGACGAGGCATCTAGGACCAACGTAGGAACGCTCCACGGCTGCGTTTAGTTGTGGTGGTTAGTCAGGGTACTGCAATCCAGTAGATTCCAACCTCTCTGGTGTATTGCCGTTTTTGCCTGCTCTCCTCAGCTACCAAATCATAACAGTATCACCTGCCGAACTGAAAATTATATGGTACTCACAGAAGGGAAAAAAAAAGTGTGGAAAGAAGAAAGTTGTCAGAGTTGTCAGAGATTTTTTTTTTCTGTTTGTTGCATTTTTTTTTCCCCTCTTTTTCTCTGGGTGCTGAGGAGGATTTTTTTTCTCTCAATGGAGTTTGCACAGTTGTCTGGCCGTGTGGATCAGCTTGCCACTGAAGTTCGGAGTATTGCTACCTATCTTGCTAGGTTGCCGGTTGTGGAACCTAGGATCCCCATGCCAGATTTATTTTTGGGGGATCGAGCTAAATTTCTGAATTTCAAAAATAACTGTAAATTGTTTTTTGCCTTAAAACCTAAGTCCTCAGGGAACGCAGCACAGCAGGTTCAAATTGTCATCTCTCTCCTGCGTGGCGATCCTCAGGATTGGGCTTTTCCCTGACACCTGGGGATCCTGTTTTGAGTAATGTTGATGCATTTTTTCTGGCTCTGGGGTTATTGTACGATGAACCTAATGTCACTGATCAAGCTGAAAAAACCTTGTTGGCATTAAATCAGGGGCTTGAGGACGCTGAGTTGTACTGTCAGAAATTCCGAAAGTGGGCAGTCCTGACCAAATGGAATGATGATGCTTTGGCAGCCCTTTTTCGGAAGGGTCTGTCAGAGAATGTAAAAGATGTTATGGTGGGTTTCCCTGCTCCCTCTGGTCTCAATGATTCTATAACATTAGCGATTCAAATTGACAGACGTTTGCGTGAGCGTAGAGGTATGCGTGGAATAGTGTTGCCTTGTGAACCAGCTTCTGAGTCCATGCAGTGTGATAGAGTGGCTTCTGGGGCACAGCGTCATGAGTTTCGAAAACGCAATGGGTTATGTTTCTACTGTGGTGACGCCTCTCATGCTATTTCAGTCTGCCTAAGCGGGAAGACGTTTTGCACGCTCAGTTGTCTTGGGTAGTGTTCAGACTAAATTTCTGTTGACTGTTACCCTGATTTGCTCCCTGTCCACATTTTCTGCTCAGGCTTTTGTTGATTCGGGAGCAGCTATTAACCTGATGGATTTTGATTTTGCTAAACGTTGTGGGTTTCCCTTGATACCCCTACGGAAGTCTATTCCCCTACTGGGGATTGATTCTACCCCTTTGGCTGAGAATAAACCCCAGTTCTCCACTCAGGTTATAATGAGGGTTGAACCTGATCATCAGGAGAGTTGCAAATTTTTGGTGCTGTATAATCTGCATGACATTATTGTACTGGGTTTCCCTTGGTTACAGTCTCATAATCCTGTTTTGGATTGGAAATCTGTGTCTGTGACCAGTTGGGGCTGCCAATGTGTTAATGCCAACACTCCTATTTTCTCTGCCTCTCCCCAGGCTCAGGATGCTCATGACTTTTTGACAGATTTTTCTGATGTGTTTAGCGAAAGTAAATCTGCATCCTTACCCCCCCATAGGAGCTATGACTGCGCTATTGAATTAGTGCCTGGTAGTAAATTCCCTAAAGGTCGCCTTTTTAACTTGTCTGTACCTGAACATGACGCTAAGCGGTCTTATATCAAGGAGTCATTGGAGAAGGGTCATATCAGACCATCCTCTTCACCCTTGGGTGCCGGTTTTTTTTTTGTGGCCAAAAAGGATGGTTCATTAAGGCCGTGTATTGATTATCGTCTCTTGAACAATATCACTGTGAAATATCAATATCCGTTACCCTTGATTTCTGACCTTTTTTCCAGGGTGAAAAGTGCTACTTGGTTTACCAAGCTTGACCTCAGGGGGGCGTATAACCTTATTCGCATTAAGCACGGGGATGAATGGAAGACGGCGTTTAATACCCAGAGGGGCATTTTGAGTACCTAGTGATGCCCTTTGGGCTCACTAATGCTCCTTCCGTCTTCCAGTCCTTCATGAATGAAATTTTCAGGGATTTTGTGGATAAATTTCTGATTGTTTATTTGGATGATATCTTGATTTTTTCCAATGACTGGGACTCTCATGTGAAACATGTTCGGACTGTGTTCCAGATTTTGAGAGAGAATGCTCTGTATGTGAAGGGATCAAAGTGTCTTTTTGGCGTACAGAGGATCTCATTTCTGGGATTCATTTTGTCTCCGTCTGTTATTGAAATGGACCCGGTCAAGGTTCAGGCCATCTGTGATTGGGTCCAACCTACTTCATTAAAGGCTCTTCAGAGATTCTTGGGTCTTGCCAATTTTTATCGTAAATTTATTGGTAATTTCTCTGTTATTGTTAAACCATTGACTGATTTGACCAAAAAGGGTTCTGATGTGGTGAATTGGCCTCCTGAGGCAGTCTCTGCGTTTCAGGAACTTAAGCAGAGATTCACTTCTGCACCTGTTCTACGGCAGCCTGATGTTTCTCTGCATTTCAGGTGGAGGTTGATGCCTCTGAAATTGGGGCAGGTGCCGTTTTGTCCCAAAGAGATCCAGAGACCTCTAAAAGTAACCCTTGTGCCTTTTTCTCTCGAAAATTTTCTCCAACTGAACGTAATTATGACGTGGGTAATCGGGAGTTATTGGCCATGAAGTGGGCTTTTGAAGAGTGGAGACATTGGCTGGAAGGAGCCAAACATCAGGTGGTGGTCCTCACGGACCATAAGAACCTGGTTTATCTCGAATCAGCCAAGCAAATTAATCCTAGACAGGCCAGGTGGGCCTTGTTTTTCACACGTTTTAATTTTGTGGTTTCCTTTCTTCCTGGCACTAAGAATGTTAAGGCGGATGCCCTCTCGAGGAGTTTCCTTGCGGACTCTCCTGAGTTATCTGATCCTGCTGTTATTTTGAAAGAGGGTGTAGTTCTTTCCGCCATCTCGCCCAATTTGAGACTGGCTCTGGAAGGGTGTCAGGAGGATAAACCCGAGCGCTGCCCTATTGGGAAATTGTTTGTCCCAGACCGGTGGAAAAAGAGTGTGATGTCTGAGATTCATTGTTCCGTGTTGGCCGGTCATCCCGGAATTTTTGGTACCAGAGACTTGGTTAGTCGGTCCTTTTGGTGGCCTACTTTGTCTCGTGACGTAAGGGAATTTGTGCAGTCCTGCGGGACTTGCTCTCGCTCCAAGCCTTGCTCTCGCTCTAGTGGTTTGTTGATGCCATTTCCTGTGCCCAAGAGACCATGGACCCATATCTCTATGGATTTCATTTCCAACCTCCCTGTTTCTCAGAGAATGACCGTTATCTGGGTGATTTGTGATAGGTTTTCCAAAATGATACATCTTGTGCCATTACCTAAGTTGCCTTCCTCCTCCGAATTGGTGCCTTTGTTCCTTCAGCACGTGGTTCGGTTACACGGCATTCCTGAGAAAATTGTGTCTGACAGAGGAGTCCAGTTTGTTTCCAGATTTTGGAGGACTTTTTGTTCTAAACTTGGTGTTCAATTGTCTTTCTCCTCGGCTTTTCATCCTCAGACCAATGGACAAACTGAGAGAACAAACCAGACATTGGAGACTTATCTGAGATGCTTTGTGTCTGCTGATCAAGATGACTGGGTCTCTTTTTTGCCTTTGGCTGAGTTTGCTCTTAATAATAGGGCTAGCTCGGCCACTTTGATGTCTCCATTTTTCTGCAATTTTGGGTTTCACCCTCGATTTTCTTCGGGACAGACGGAGGCTTCTGTCTGTCCAGGTGTTGACTCTGTTGTGGAGCGTATGCAGCAGATTTGGGACCAGGTAGTGGAGAGGTTGTCCCTCTCTCAGGAGAGGGCCCAGCGGTTTGCCAACCGGCATAGGACCGATGGTCCTCGGTTTGAAGTGGGGGACTTGGTCTGGTTGTCCTCAAGAAATATCCCTATGAGAGTTGCATCTCCTAAGTTTAAGCCTAGGTTCATTGGACCTTATAAGATCTTGGAGATTCTTAATCCTGTTTCCTTTCGTTTGCTTCTTCCGGGGACATTTAAGATCCATAACGTGTTCCACAAGTCCTTATTGAAGAGGTTTGTCGAGCCAGTGGTTCCTATGGCTGCGCCTTCTGACCCTGTTTTGGTTGAGGGCAATCTGGAGTATGTGGTTGAGAAAATATTGGATTCTCGTTTTTCTAGACGGAAACTCCAGTATTTGGTTAAGTGGAGAGGTTATCGTCAGGAGGACAATTCTTGGGTGTTTGCTTCGGACATCCATGCTAGGAGACTGATCCGTGCATATCACAGAGCTCATCCTGACCAACCTGGTTGCCCAAATGAGGGTTCGGTGACCCCTCCTCAAGGGGGGGTACTGTTGTGAATGTGTTAGAAATGAATTCTGAGCAGAAGCTCCCTCTGGTGGTTATAAACAGTACTGAACCATTCAATGAGGATTGGCAATCAGGAGTTACAGACTGGTCTTATATAAGGGAGGTTCCCTCCCATCATGATTGCCGGTGATCAATTGTTCTTGTCTCAACTGTTGTTCCTGGTTCACTTGGAAGCTTGCTGAGTCTTGCCTGCATCTTCTGCTATCAGATAAGATATTTTCTGCTTTTATTTTTGTGCTTGCTTTTTGCATTGTTCCCTGCACTTCTGTGGAGGTCAGCCAGGTCCCCTCCGGGGGCTTGTGCTCCTCTCAGGTTTCTGAGCCACTGTTATTTGTTCATTTGCCTTTTCCAGTTTTTTAAGTGGCTGCGGCTTAGTTTTGTGACACCAGAGAACTAATTTAGGTGGTAGAGGTTGTGTGATCTCAGGTGTTTTTGCAATTAGTAGAGTTGGTATTTTTTAGGGTTTTTTGGATTGCAGTAAGTGTCCTTCCTATCCTTTTCTGTCCAGGTAGTTTGGGCCCAAACGTTTGCTCATACTATTTTCTGTCTGTGTCTGTATTTCCTCTTGTCTAACCGCCATTACATGTTTGGGGGCTTCCTATGTTCTTTGGGGAACTGCTCCAGGGCAGATAGCTTTCCTCTTTCTATCTTTAAGTGTAGTTAACCTCTCAGACTGTGACGAGGCATCTAGGACCAACGTAGGAACGCTCCACGGCTGCCTTTAGTTGTGGTTAGTCAGGGTACTGCAATCCAGTAGATTCCAACCTCTCTGGTGTATTGCCGTTTTTGCCTGCTCTCCTCAGCTACCAAATTATAACACCTAACTATATCTTTGAGTGAAAGAAGAAAAGAAGGGGAAATAAAAAGGAATGTAAAATAAATTGTAAAGTCACACAGATGAACAGTCTCAAAGTTTCATCTAAACATAGTGCCATCTACTGCACCTCAGGTGAAATTGCATGACCTATTAGCATACTTGACCACTCTGATTTTTCATAGCAAGTCTTCTGCCACCATCTACAACTCCTAAGTGGAATAAGATTCCCTCCCCTTTTTTTTCTTGTACAATTCTAGTATAGAACACTGGTTCGCTCACATGATTTAATCACCTATCACTTCTCCCGTGTAGTGATATTAAATCAGACCACAAAATGGGAAGATCCATTAAAACTCACACTGATGAGTCAAGCAAACCCCATAAGACACCTAAAAAAATTCAAGATGAAGACAAGACTCAAAAATGTCCACCCACTGAAACTTCTAAGGGCAGTAAATCTCAGAGAGCCTCGTACAAATTGAAGTTTGGTTCACTTCCGACCAATCATTGGTCAGATAGCGATGAAGATACGGATTCTATACAAAATGATCCAGATATAAAGGAATATATTAACCCCTTCACCCCCAAGGGTGGTTTGCACGTTAATGACCGGGCCAATTTACAATTCTGACCACTGTCTCTTTATGAGGTTATAACTCTGGAACGCTTCAACGGATCTTTGCGATTCTGAGATTGTTTTCTCGTGACATATTGTACTTCACGATAGAAGTAAAATTTCTTCGATATAACTTGCGTTTATTTTTGAAAAAAACGCAAATATGGCGAAAATTTTTAAAATTTTGCAATTTTCAAACTTTGAATTTTTATTCCCTTAAAACAGAGAAATATGTCGCACAAAATAGTTAATAAATAACATTTCCCACATGTCTACTTTACATCAGCACAATTTTGGAACCAAAATTTTTTTTGTTAGGAAGTTATAAGGGTTAAAAGTTGACCAGCGATTTCTCATTTTTACAACAAAATTTACAAAGCCATTTTTTTTAGGGACCACCTCTCATTTGAAGTCACTTTGAGGGGTCTATATGGCAGAAAATACCCAAAAGTGACACCATTCTAAAAACTGCACCCCTCAAGGTACTCAAAACCACATTCAAGAAGACTATTAACCCTTCAGGTGCTTCACAGGAACTAAAGCAACGTGGAAGGAAAAAATGAATATTTAACTTTTTAGCCACAAAAATGATCTTTTACAAACTTTTTTTTATTTTCACAAGGGTAAAAGGAGAAAATGGGAAGATAAGGTTGTTATGCAATTTCTCATGAGTACGCCAATACCCAATATGTGGGGGAAAACCACTGTTTGGGCACACGGCAGAGCTCGTAAGGGAAGGAGCGCCGTTTGACTTTTTCAAACTAAAATTGGCTGGAATTGAGATTGGACGCCATGTCGTGTTTGGAGAGCCCCTGATGCGCCTAAACAGTGGAAACCCCCACAAGTGACACCATTTTGGAAACTAGACCCCCTAAGGTACTTATCTAGATCTGTTGTGAGCACTTTGAACTCCCAAGTGTTTCACAAAAGCTTATAATGCCTGGGTGTGAAAAAAAAAAAAAACAATTTTCCACAAAAATGATTTTTTAGTCCCAAATTTTTGAATTTTCCCAAGGAAATTGGACCCCAAAAGTTGTTGTCCAATTTGTCCTGAGTACGCTGATACCCCATATGTGGGGGGGGGAACTGTTTGGGTGCACGGCAGGGCTTGGAAAGGAAGTAGTAACGTTTTGGAATGCAGACGTTGATGGGGGTCATGTTCCGTTTGCAGTGCCCCAGATGAGCCTAAACAGTGGAAACCCCCCACAAGTGACCCCATTTTGGAAACTATACCCCCTAAGGAACTTATCTAGATCTTTGGTGAGCACTTTGAACAACCAAGTGCTTCACACAAGTTTATAATGCCCGGGCATGAAAATAAAAAATTATATTTTTTTCCCACAAAAATTATATTTTAGTCACTAATTTTTTATTTTCTCAAGGGTAACAGGAGAAATTGGACCACATAAGTTGTTGTCCAATTTGTCCTGAGTACGCTGATACCCCATATGTGGGTGGGAACCACTGTTTGGGCGCACGGCAGAGCTCGGAATGGAAGGAGCACCATTTGACTTTTTCCAACCAAAATTGGCTGGAATTGAGATTGGATGCCATGTTGCATTTGGAGAGCCCCTGATGTGCCTAAACAGTGGAAACCCCCCACAAATGACCCCATTTTGGAAACTAGACCCCCTAAGGAACTTTTCTAGATCTTTGGTGAGCAATTTGAACCCCCAAGTGCTTCACACAAGTTTATAACGTAGAGCCGTAAAATTTAAAAATCATATTTTTTCCAAAAAATGATCTTTTCACCCCAATTTTTATTTTTCCAAGGGTAACAAGACTCCAAAAGTTATTGTGCAATTTGTCCTGAGTGCGCTGATACCCCATATGTGGGGGTAAACCACTGTTTGGGTGCATGGCAGAGTTTGGAAGGGAAGGAGCGCCGTCTGACTTTTTCAACGCAGAATTGGCTGGACGCCATGTCGTGTTTGGAGAGCTCCTGATCTGCCTAAACAGTGGAAACCCCCATAAATGACGCCATTTTGGAAACTAGACCCCTCAAGGAACTTATCTAGATGTGTGGTGAGAACTTTTAACCCCCAGGTGTTTCACTAAAGTTTATAACGTACAGCCGTAAAATAAAAAATCTTTTTTTTTTTTTACAAAAATGATTTTTTCGTCCCCAATATTTTATTTTCACAAGGGTAACAGAAGAAATTGGAACCCAAAAGTTGTTGTCCAATTTGTCCTGAGTACGCTGATACCCAATATGTGGGAGAAAACTACTGTATGGGCGCACGTCAGGGCTCGGAAGGGAAGTAGTGACGTTTTGGATTGCAGACTTTGATGGAATGGTCTGGGGGCGTCATGTCACATTTGGAGAGCCCCTGATGCACCTATACAGTGGAAACCCCCCACAAGTGACCCCATTTTGGCAAATAGACCCCACAAGGAACTTATCTAGATGTGTGGTGAGCACTTTGAACCCCGAAGTGCTTCACAGAAGTTTATAACGTACAGCCGTAAAAATAAAAAATCTTTTTTTTTTTACAAAAATGATTTTTTGCCCCCAATATTTTATTTTCACAAGGGTAACAGAAGAAATTGGAACCCAAAAGTTGTTGTCCAATTTGTCCTGAGTACGCTGATACCCAATATGTGGGAGAAAACTACTGTATGGGGCACGTCAGGGCTCGGAAGGGAAGTAGTGACGTTTTGGATTGCAGACTTTGATGGAATGGTCTGGGGGCGTCATGTCGCATTTGGAGAGCCCCTGATGCGCCTAAACAGTGGAAACCCCCCACAAGTGACCCCATTTTGGAAAATAGACCCCACAAGGAACTTGTCTAGATGTGTGGTGAGCACTTTGAACCCCGAAGTGCTTCACAGAAGTTTATAACGCACAGCCGTAAAAATAAAAAATCCTTTTTTTTTTTGCAAAAATGATTTTTTTGCCCCAATATTTTATTTTTACAAGGGTAACTGGAGAAATTGGACCCCAAAAGTTGTTGTCCAATTTGTCCTGAGTACGCTGATATCCAATATGTGGGAGAAAACTACTGTATGGGTACACGTCGGGGCTCGGAAGGGAAGTAGTGACGTTTTGGATTGCAGACTTTGATGGAATGGTCTGGGGGCGTCATGTCGCATTTGGAGAGCCCCTGATGCGCCTAAACAGTGGAAATCCCCAACAAGTGACCCCATTTTGGAAAATAGACCCCACAAGGAACTTATCTAGATGTGTGGTGAGCGCTATGAAGCCCCAAGTGCTTCACAGAAGTTTATAATGTACAGCCGTAAAAACAAAAAAATATTTTTTTTTGTACAAAAATGATATTTTCGCCCCCAGTTTTTTATTTTCCCAAGGGTAGCAGAAGAAATAGGACAAATTGCACAATAACTCTTGGGGTCCAGAGTACGCTGATACCCCATATGTGGGGATAAACTACTGTTTGGACGCATGGCAGAGCTGAGAAGTGAAGGAGCACCGTTTGACTTTTTCAACGCAGAATTGGCTGGAATTGAGATCAGACGCCATGTCACATTTGGAGAGCCCCTGATGTGCCTAAACAGCGGAAACCCCCCAATTCTAACTCCAACCCTAACCCCAACACACCCCTAACCCTAGTCCCAACCCTAACCACAAACCTAACCCTAACACACCCCTAATCCCAACCCTAACCCTAATCCTAACTTTAGCGCCAACCCTAACCCTAACTTTAGCCGCAACCCTAACCCTAACCCTAATGGGAAAATGGAAATAAATACTTTTTTTTAATTTTATTATTTTTCCCTTACTAAGGGGGTGATAAAGGGGGGTTTGATTTACTATTTATAGCGGGTTTTTATGATTGGCAGCTGTCACGCTAAAAGACGCTTTTTATTGCAAAAATAGTTTTTGCATCATCACATTTTGAGAGCTATAATTTTTGCATATTTTGGCCCACAGAGTCATGTGAGGTCTTATTTTTTGCGGGACGAGTTGACGTTTTTATTGGTACCATTTTTGAGCACGTGACGTTTTTTGATCGCTTTTTATTTCGATTTTTGGGAGGTTAGAATGAACAAAAATCAGCAATTCATGAATTTCTTTTGGGGGAGGCGTTTATACCGTTCCGCGTGTGGTAAAATTGATAAAGCAGTTTTATTCTTCGGGTCAGTACGATTATGGCGATACCTCATTTATATCATTTTTTCATGTTTTGGCGCTTTTATAGAATAAAAACAATTTTATATAAAAAATAATTATTTTTGCATCGCTTTATTCTGCGAGCTATAACTTTTTTATTTTTTCGCTGATGATGCTTTATGACGGCTCGTTTTTTGCGGGACAAGATGACGTTTTCAGCAGTACCATGGTTTTTATATCGGTCTTTTTGATCGCGCGTTATTCCACTTTTTGTTCGGCGGTATGATGATAAAGCATTGATTTTTTGCTTCGTTTTTTTTTTTTTTTTTAAGGGTTCACTAAAGGGGTTAACTAGTAGGACAATTTTATAGGGGGGTCGTTACGGACGCGGCGATACCAAATATGTGTACTTTTATTGTTTTTTTTTTTTTATTTACAGGAAGAAGTGAATTTATTGGGGAATATTTTTATTTTTTTTTTATCTATTTTGGATTTTTTTTTTACACATGTTTATTTTTACTTTTTTAACTTTTTTACTTTGTCCCAGGGTGGGACATCACAGTATTTTATCAGATCGCTGGTGTGACAGTGTGCACAGCACTCTGTCACACCAGCGATCGCACAGGCATAGATGCAGGCTTCTCAGTGCCTGCTCTCGGCAGGCACTGAGGTAGCCGCCTCCCTCCAGGACCCCGGCGCCATCTTGGATCCGGGTCCTGGGAGGGAGGAAGCCCTCAGAACAGCGCGATCACATCGCGCTGCTCTGAGGGTCTCAGGGGGGCGCGCAGGGAGCCCCCACCCTGCGCGATCCTCCCCTGTGCCCCCAGTACACCGCGATCATGTTTGATCGCGGTGTGCAAGGGGTTAATGTGCCGGGAGCGGTCCGTGACCGCTCCTCACACACAGTCATGGGTGTCAGCTGTGATAATCAGCTGACACCCGGCGGCGATTAGCTGCGCTCCCCTCAGGAGCGCAGCTGATCGCCTATGACGTACTATCCCGTCCCCGGTCATACGGGCCCAGGTACCATGGACGGGATAGTACGTCCGATGGCAGAAAGGGGTTAAAGCAGGGCCGGCTCCAGGTTTTTATGGGCCCCGGGCGAAAGAGCCTCAGTGGGCCCCTTTAACACAGACCACGATTCATGATGCACAGATACAGCAGAGAAATATAGGTACAGTACAATGCCAAATACTTCACTTCTTCCATTACATGACTGATATCTATTGTAAATTGTACAATAGCTCAAAAACCGCCAAATCCTCACAGCGCACAGAACAGACTGGACAGTACAGTCCTCCATACAATATTATGGGCACCACAGTCTCGCCCTCATCACCCATATAATACCCCATGCAGGATGTCACCCCCCATATAATTCTCCATACAGAATACTGGACCCAAAATAATGCTCCATACAGAATACTGGACCCAATATAATGCTCCATACAGGATACTGGTCCCCATTTAATGCTCCATACAGGATACTGGTCCCCATATAATGCTCCATACAAAATATGGAGCTCTCCTCTGCGCTGTACTGCGTTCTGCACTGTTACGGCTCAGGAAAGGGCGCTGTGGAAAGACTCCCCATTATCATCATGATTGTCTCCCCATCATCATCATGGCCTCCCCATTATCATCAATGCCTGCCCATCATCATCATCTCCTCCCCATCATCATCTTCTCCCCATCATCAATGCCTGCCCATTATCATCATCTTCTCCCCATCTTCATCAATGCCTCCCCATTATCAGCAATGCCTGCCCATCATCATCTTCTCCCCATCATCAATGCCTGCCCATTATCATCAATGCCTGCCCATTATCATCATCTTCTCCCCATCATCATCATCAATGCCTCCCCATTATCAGCAATGCCTGCCCATCATTACACACAGACAGCACACAAGCACTCTCTCACATACATACACACACACATACATACATACACAAAGCACCGCACTACATACACACACACACAGAGACACACACAGACACGTCTTACCTGTCTGGCGTCCCCGCGCTCTCTGCCACAGCCGGCCGCTGAATGATGATGTCATTCAGCGGCGCTGCTGTGAGAGAAAGCGCTGGAGATGCACGGGAGAGGTAAGTATTGGGCCAGCTGATGCCGGGGTCCTGAGTAGGCGGGGGGGGCCCAGTGGCGGCGCTGACACCGCTCTCCTCCGCTAACGGGCGCGGGGGTGCCAGACTGCGAGTGGGCCCCCCGCCTGCTCAGGGCCCCGGCACTTGCCCGGGTGTGCCGGGTGCTGACGCCGGCCCTGTATTAAAGCCCTACCCACGGCTGAGTACATGAAAAACTTATTTAAAGACTTCCCCCAAGCGGTAAAGGAAGAGATAGCGGATCTCAGAAATGATGTTAAGATTGTTCACGACAGAGTACAAAAACTTAGAGACCAGCTCTGATCAGATTATAACGCACGCCACAAGAGTCACAGAAATCTTAATAGAGAACCAAAAAGAGCAATTTCTGCAGAGAATTCACCTAGATGACCTGGAAATCAGGTCAAGGAGGAACAATTTGAGAATTAGAAGCCTTCCAGAGAATATCCTAGTCAATGACATACTCACTACGTTATCTACAATTTTCAACAACACCATTGGAAAAAATGTCGACAATGACCTTGGAATAGAAAGAGCTCATAGAGTCTACAGACCAAAGCCATCAGGACCGGACAGACCAAGAGACATCTTATGTTGTTTTCAAAGCTTCAGAACAAAAGAGGAGATATACAAAAAAGCAAGAGATGCGAAAAAAATAGAATTTGAAGACAGCGAGATTCAAATATTTCAAGACCTCACAAAGCTAACCCTGAATTTGAGAAGACAGCTTCAGCCCTTAACAAGAGCGGTGAGAGACAAAGGCATTGCCTATAGATGGCTTTTCCCATTTGGATTGGCAATTCCTCTTAACAACAAAACTTTGATTGTCAAAACCCCAGATGACTTGCCATTTATCCTAAAAAAAATTAGACCTGATGGATCTTCAGGTCCCAGATTGGGCCACAGCGGAAGTTTTAATCTACCACCTCTTCCAAGATTGGAAAAATGGTCCGCAGCGACCCCTTCCAAGTCAAAGAAGAAGAGATTGAATGAGGATCTCAAGAAAACCCCCAACAAAGATATGGAAGAGGAAGAAGAGGTCAGCTGATGCTGTCAGTTTAAACCGGTATATAACTCTACACCTCTGCTGAGACATTTACCAGCTGACATGTTCGCCAATTTTTTCTATTACTTATCTCTGTTTTTCTTTTTTACAAATCTGACACTAATTACTTTTGATGTTGTTATTTACTGTTTGATATATTTCTAGTATATACATGGCATTTCTTCCCTCTCCCCTTCCTCCTCACTCTCCCTGCACGGAGGGGAGGGGGTACGGGAGAAGTCTGGGCATGATGTATGCATTTAGCATTATAGTCTTAATCGACTAGTTTTAGTTACATCCTTAGATTGTAAAATGCTGCATTGTGTTTACGGTATTACCTGTTCAAATAAGACTCACCGGGAGTCTGTTCACCTGCAATTATACTTATTCTCGTACACTTTCAAATCACTTAAGGTTCTTGTCATATCTAGGTCCATGCCCCCACAGGCCTAGACACCACTTTTTTGCATCTATACCTGGTTGGGCTCGCATCGCTGCCTATATCCCAACCAGCTGCAAAACTTTCTCAGGTTCTTTCGAGATTCATGAGCATGTTGCTCAGATTCTGTAACAAACCTCCATTGTTTACTTTAACCCCATATAACCCTGCCTCATCCCCAAGTCCTGCTAAAAAAATTAAACTACTTCATAGTACGCCCCCATTAAACTTTAATGGTTGATTTAAATATTGCTACCTTCAATGTAAGAGGTATGAATATCCCACAAAAAAGGTCGCAAATCTTGAACTATCTAGGAAAAAATAAAATGGATGTCGTTTTTCTTCAGGAAACTGATTTTAAACAAACCTATACACCTATCACCAAGAATAAAATTTTTACCAAATGGTTCAATGCCAATTCTCCGATTAAAAAAAATAAGGGAGTGTCCATAATTATAAATAAGAGAATTCCCTTCACACTCAAAAATGCTATATATGACACAGACGGAAGATATATACTATTAAAGTGCACAATTTACAATGAATTGTTTACCTTGGTCAACATATATGCCCCCAATAGCAATCATTGTCCATTCTTTAAGAAGATTATTGATATTTTAGATAATTTTGCTGAAGGTCAAATAATTTTAGGAGGTGATTTTAATGTACCTCTACATCCTTCTCTAGACACCTCAAACGGTCATTCTACAGTTCCCGCAAAAACAATCAGATACATCCAAAAACTATTAACTAACAGACTGTTGATAGATGCTTGGAGAACAATGCATCCCTCCACAAAAGATTATTCCATTTTCTCCCCAGTTCATAACAAATACTCAAATATTTAGAGTTGAGAGTCCTCATGGTTGATACCTTTTAATGGCTAACTGAAAAGATGGTAACAAATGCAAGCTTCGAGACTACTCAGGTCTCTTCATCAGGCTGAACTAATACAAAATCAGCCTGATGAAGAGACCTGAGTAGTCTCGAAAGCTTGCAATTTGTTACCATCTTTTCAGTTAGCCATTAAAAGGTATCAACCACTGAGGACTCTCAACTCTAAATATTTTTCTATCTACTGCTAACACGGTACGAAGATATACATCTTTACTGTAACAAATACTCAAGAATTGATTACCTGTTCCTCCCCATCACCTATTGAATACCATACGAAAAATTAATTAATTTATGACACAGTTCTTTTTTCAGATAGTGCCCCATTATTTCTCAAAACAGTCATAGATCCACATAAAAGAGGGCCATTAAACTGGAAGCTTAATAATAATTTACTTAAGAGCAACATCACACAAGAATATATAGCCACAGGCATAAGAAATTTCTTTAAAGAAAATCGCCCTCATGACAAATGCGACTCCAACACTTGGGAGGCTCATAAAGCCGTTCTTAGGGGAATCCTTATTGAGTTGGGTTCCAGAACAAAAAAAGAAAAAGAAAAGGAAATACTACTGAAGCTCTCTCAGATAAAAAAAAACTAGAGGCTTCACAAAAACTAACACAGCTTCCCTCTCTAGAGAAAGACCTCTCTAACTTAAGAGTTGAACTAAAGGCCCTCTTAAATCAAAAATTTTAAAAAATGTTATCATATTCTCGGTTCAGAGCATATTCATCTGCAAATAAATGTGGCAAATATCTAGCAAATATAATTAAGAAACAAATTAACTCAACGCACGTACTTAAAATAAAAAATAATGAAGATCAGTTACTTTTAAAACAGAAGATATTGTCAAGGCCTTCTCAGATTTTTACTCAAATCTATACAATCTAAAATCAAATTACAGTTCTGCCGTAGATAAGACTGTTAAAATACAAAATTTCTTAAAAGACCTATCCCTTCCCCAAATCACGAACATTCAATCGAATTTTTTAGATAGTCCCATAACTAAAGAAGAAGTGGAAGAAGCGATAAACCAATCTCCAGGCGGAAAAAGTCCAGGTCCAGACGGTTTTTCGATTGAATATTACAAATATTTTAAACCCGAATTATCCCAACATTTGACAGATTATTTTAATCATATTAATAAATCCAACAATTTCAAAAAAGAGTCTCTAGTAGCCCACATTAGCCTCATTCCAAAAGAGGGAAAAGACCCCACCTCTTGCGGCAGTTACAGGCCAATTTCACTCATTAATAACGATGTGAAATTATACCCCAAAATATTAGCAAACAGAATACAAAAACTTCTCCCAGATCTGATAAACCCAGAACAAGTTGGCTTTGTCAAAGGAAGAGAAGCCAAGGATAATGTCATGAGGGCAATCAACGCGATTCATCTAGCAAAACAACACAATATACAAATGTCGATTCTCTCCACAGACGCAGAGAAAGCTTTCGATCGCGTTGATTGGTATTTCATGGAACAAGTACTTACAAAATTTGGCTTCCCTTTAAATTTTATACATAAAATAACTGCCTTATACACAGCACCCTCTGCGAAAATTAATAACACACTATTCGGCACCTTTGAGATCAAAAACGGCACAAGACAAGGTTGCTCCCTATCGCCCCTTTTGTTTATTCTCTCATTAGAGACATTCTTGCAGAAAATACGACAATCCCCTAAGATCAAAGGATTGAAAATCGGCACAGTTGAACACAAATGTGCAGCATACGCAGATGACATACTTTTCTTTTTGGTAGATCCTAACAAGTCTATTCAGATTTTACTCACTGAGTTGCGCTTCTTCAACTCAATCTCCAATTTTAAAATAAATTTCACCAAGTCTAATATCATGCATATTTCTTTATCTCTACTATCCCCATTTAAAGAATGTCCATCCATTGCATATTTGGGAACCAAACTTAGCTGCTCTCCTTCACGCCTTTTTGATTTAAACTTCAAACCATTGTTTCATTTGGTTGAGTCTACCTTATCAAATTGGAGAGATGTCCTGGTTTCATGGTTTGGTAGAGTCAACCTTATAAAAATGATAATTTTCCCCAAAGTCCTATACCTTTTCCAAACCCTCCCAATAGACATTCCTCAACAATTTTTTCAAAAGCTCAAAATGTAATTTCAAAATTTATATGGGCAGGTAAAAACAATAGGATAAATCATAAAACCTTGATAAAATCAAGATGTAGAGGAGGTTTGGGTCTCCCTGATTTTAAAAGATATAGATTATCAACCCACTTATCAAGAGTGATTGAGCTGCAATCCCTTGTCCCACAAAACTTTGGGTTCCACTTGAGTTGGACGATCTCCATGATGGCTTCTCACACTACCTATGGCCCACCCCATTTAATAGATTTAAATACAATAATATCATGAACCCGTACACGATGACTACCCTCAGGTTATGGCCGAAAACAAATAAAAAAATGAATCTTATTCCAAATATATGCAAATCAACTCCTGTCTTGCATTTGATCCCTAATAATTATAGATCTCTTAAGAAGAAAATCAGGCTTTCTATTCCCTTTAGAAACATGCCGATTTACTTCTTGGTGTACAAAAACAGATGTATGAGCAAGAACAAGATCAGCTCACTCACTAAATACCTTCACTTGAAAGGTGAGGAAATTCAAACTCTACAGGAAGTAACCAATCTCCCAGACATTTCTACCTCAACACCTGATCCGCCAATTCTTAAACTGTTTATGAACACAAAAGGAAAGGGAAAAATGATAGCCAAAATAAATAAAAATCTAACCCAAACACAGGAGATCCCAGATTTCATAAAAAAAATGGGAATTATAACTAAATACAAAATTTCTCCCAGAAGAGATTCATACAATTTTCAAAAACATCCACTTCCTAACGTCTCCAGTGAGATTCCAAGAACTTAACTATAAAATCATATCAAGATGGTATAAAACACCTGCCATATTGAATAAAATAGACAGCTCAATCTCCCCTCTTTGTTGGAGATGCACCAAAGAGAAGGGTTCTCCATCTCACATTTGGCTGGAATGCACAAAAATTAAAAGTTTTTGGGAGAAAGTTAGAGAGCATATAAAGAAAACCTTAAACATAGACATCCCATTAACGTCACGTTTCATTCTATTTAATCTGGATCCTTCAAATTTACACTTTTAAAAAGGCTCACTGATATCTCACCTGCTCAACGCAGCTAAAATAACTATCGCAAGACACTGGAAAGATGTAGAGACCCCTACCTGCAAAGAATTGATAAAAGAATCGAACCAAATCGGTATATACGAGAAAATTAGACTTTCAGGATCTAAAACCCTAAAGACTCTAAACGCATGGATAGCCTGCTTGAACGCCTCAAAGGATCACCAAATAAGCACAACCGGTAATGGTAATCCTTAATTTCTGTCTCCCTATAAGTTTCTTTTGTTATTCCTTTTTTTTACATATAGCCTGTTCTGTAATGTTCAAGCCTTGATTTGAGTTTGATCTCCCAAATCGCTTAGTTAATCTCTATATTTTAAGCAGGACTTTCTGACTCCCTATTCTCCCCTTTCCTTCCTGTGTCCCTCCCCACCACTGCCCCTTGTTTTTTAAACTCTTCTTACAACCCTTTTGGTTTGCAAAAACACAGCCTTGTAGTGTTATCGTTGTGATTTATTACAAATGTTTTTTCTTTTTTTTTCTTCTTTTACTATTTCTGGAAACATTTACCCTTTTTTCCTTTCCTGTTGTATTATTGAAATTTTCTAAATAAAGAATATATACAAAAAAAAAAAAATTAAAAACGTGGATTCACATCTGCACCAAAAATTCATTCAATAAGGGGAGAAGTTTGTTATTGTGGTGTAGAAATCTGCAGAAAACAAAAAACACAATATTTCTGCAACATGTGAACACTACCTTACATACACAAAAAAAACAGATGTCGTATAGTGAAGCTACACAAAGATGAGAAAGTTCTGGAGGCTCTGACTGTGCACGAAGGAACAAAAAATAAATCCACAGGTCTCAACTATAGGTGAGCTGGATGCACAGCTGAAGTCCCAGCAGCCCTGGCTAATCAGGGACGTCGGAAGGTTAGAAATTCTCGTCCACCCATCAAGCTGCCAGGTACCACTGACCTGCACTCTGAGTCCCGGGAATCCATCCACTCATCTCTAGTCCCATCTGTCCCGAATGCAACTAACAGTCCTGGATTTGGGTCTATGCCCTGCAGTCTTGAGCATCTGATGAATTTCCCTCACTGCAAGCACCCCTCTGACAACTCCTCCTGCCCGGGAGAAAGAAATGGTAAATGGTTTTGGATTGGAGTGTGGCCAAAATTTGCAGATCTGTCCCTCTTTCTGTTCTTCAAAAGTTGTTAGGTACAGTATGCTTTCATCTCATCGAGCTTTCATCTACCTGAATTGCACATCACAGGATGTCCAATCCTTGGGCAGGATGGCCAGACTGAGCAGCAGCTTGACACTGAAAGTTGCTGTTTTCATTTCTATAGCACCCACATATTCTGCAGAACATTGCAATTCAAATGGTACATGTTCAAACAAGATAATACATTATAGGTTAACACATAGTTCAGCATAAACCAAGAAGAGTGAGGAAACCTGCTCAAAGGCTTACAATCTATGAAGAATTTGGGATTGCAGAAAAGATAAAAACAAAGTGCTTGTTGTGTGTGGTCCAACCATTAGTATAAGAGCATTCACATAACACTACATGAAGGAGTCACAAACCAGTATCTGTACAAGTACAGATACAAAATGCTACTGAGTGTGTGGAGCAGAGAACAGGGGATAGTTAGATTAGTGATGCTAGGTGATAGGCTAGTCTAAATAAATGTGTTTATAGGGCACACTTGAAACTGTGGAAGCTGAAAATTAACCAGATTGTCTTGGGTAGTGCATCCCAGAAAACTGCTGCAGCAGGAAAAAAGTCCTGGAGATAAGAGTGAGAGGTTCGGTTTACAGAGGATGTTAGTCTTACGTCTTCAGTGTAATGGAAAGGACGGTTAGGGTGGCAGACAGACAGACATGAGTGAGGAAATGTAGGGTGATGCAGAGCTGTTGAGAGTTGTATGCGTAAGAGTGATAAGTTTATATTGAATTCTGTAGCGGATGGCAACCAGTGCAATCACAGGCACATGGTGGTGGCATGAGTGCATTCAAGATAGATTGGAGAGTGTAGGATTTAGTAAGAGCGAGACTGATTAGTAGAGAGTTGCAGTAGTCCAGACGAGAAGGAATCAGAGCAACAGTGAGTGTTTTGGCAGAGTGAAAGGTAAGGAAAGGTCGAATCCTAGAGATGTTTTTGAGTGCAGAACAGGTGACATAAGTGAGCAGTGTTTATCAAAACTTTGCACATATCTCAAAATGGTACCAATAAAATCTACAAATTGTTGCAATAAAAAAAAACCTTCATAGAGCTCGGTAAACAACAAACTTGTGGCTCTTAATATATGATGAATATGATGCAAAAATATTTTTGTTAAAAAGTTATTTTCTTGTGTAAAAGTAGTCAATGGTAAAAAAAAACATAAATTGGGTATCACTGTAAAATTATAAACATATACTATAAAACTACTATATTTTGTGGACTATAGACACACTTTTCCCAAATTGAAAAAAATGTAGAGAGTAGTGTTGAGCGATACGATAATGCAAATATCGGCTATCGGCCGATATTAGCTCTATCGGCCTTTCGATAATTTGTTTCGATATTTTCGTCATATCGAATACCGGAATCGGATTTGTCACTGTCACTGTCTGTGTCCGTCGGTCGGGTCTGTCACTGTCAGTGTCCGTCGGTCGGGTCTGTCAGGAGTCAGCGGCACTTACCTGGCAGAAGATCTCCGGCGGTCACGTCCTGGACTGCTTCATGGCCGCCATCCTCTTCTCCCCGGCGGTCACATGCAGTTTCTCGGGATAACTGCAGTGACTGCTGGGTAATCCCGGCCGTAAAGCAGTCCGATGACGTCACCGCCGGGGAAGCTGGTAAGCAGCTGTGCTGCGCCGGGATGTCAGGCTCTGCCTGTCATTGTGATGTAGCAGAGCTGGATCGTCGTGGGACTGTCGTTATGGACTGCGTCGGACAGGTGGTATACTGTTGGTTTGTTTTTTTTCTTTTTTTACAGGAGATCGATGGCGTCGCAGGAATGAGAGTGCAATAAAAGAAATGAAAAGTGTGTTGACTCTTTTATTTCATTAAAAGACTTTTTTCTTGCTTTGTCTTTTTTTTATGCATTTAAAAACTTTGGGATTAATAATGGATCGGTGTCTTATTGACACCTCTCCATTATTAACCGGGCTTATTGTCACCGTGCAATCAACGGTGACATTAACCCCTTATTACCCCACTTGCCACCGCTACAGGGCAGTGGGAAGAGCCGGGTAAAGTGCCACAATTGGCACATCTTTTGATGCGCCAAATGTGGGGCTGCTGTAGCCTGGTATTATCAGGCTGTTGAGGGCCAAAATCCATGGGCCTTGACAGTCTTTTAATACCAGGCCGCAGCAGTCTGCATTTTACTTGGCTGGTTAACAAAAATAGGGGGACCCCTACGCCGTTTTTTTTTTCGAGGGGATCCCCTATTTTTGTTAACCAGCCAAGCTAAGCAGACTGCTGTGGCCGGGTATTATCAGGCTTGCAAGGTCCATGGATATTGGATCCTTACCAGCCTGAAAAACCAGGCCTCAGCGGTCTGCTTCATCTGGCTGGTTAACAAAAATAGGGGGGACCCCACGCCAATTTTTTTCGAGGGGATCCCCTATTTTTGTTAATCAGCCAAGATATGCAGACTGCTGTGGCCTGGTTTTATCAGGCTGGCAAGGTCCATGGATCTTGGCTCCTTAACAGCCTGAAAATCCAGGCCTCAGCGGTCTGCTTCATCTGGCTGGTTAACAAAAATAGGGGGGACCCCACGCCAATTTTTTTCGAGGGGATCCCCTATTTTTGTTAACCAGTTCCCTCTGACGTCACTGATTGTGTCCCTGGCTGACCTGAAGTGAAAGTGGAAAGCAATCAATTAAGCTTTCCACTTCCTCTCCTGTCAGCCAGGAGAGGAACTCATTCATTTGGGAGTTTACTGTGAGGCTGCAGCATTAGCTGCGGTCCCTGCAGTAAACATTAACCCTTTCTGAAGGATTACACGTGGGACCTGACTGTACATCGGATTGGTAAGGCTGTGGTTCCACGGTCCGGAACCACAGCGCTTTGGACGGAGCGGAAATTCCGCTCCGTCTAAGCCCCGCCCCCTTTATGACGCGCGATCTTTCCGGAGGTGTTCAGGACACCTCCGGAACACCGCCGGAAAGAGCGCAGGGCTACATAGCCCTGTGTTAATTCTGTTGCGGCGACGCACCGTCGCCGCAATACGCGAGGACATGCTGCGTTCTAAAAAGACACGCCGCATGTCCGTTTACGCAGGTTTGCCACCTGCGTATTGTTACGCATAGTGGAGACGGGATTTCTTGAAATCCCCTCCACTATGCTGTAACATCTGGACGCTGCGTGTTTGGCGCTGCGCCAGCGCACAGCGCCAAACACGCAGCGTATCCTGACCGTGGAAACTCACCCTCAGAATAATTTTGCTTTATTATTTTATTTTTATTACAGGAAATGGTTTTAGCAGGAAAATAAAATATGGTCAAAAACTGTGTGATTATTTCATTAAACTTCTTTTTATTAAAGTGTGTGTGTTTGATTTTTCTTTCATACAATAGGATTGATAATTGATAGTTGTCTAATTGACAGCTCTCAATTATTAACCTGGCTTAAAGTGACCTTTCAATTGCAAGGTAATTTTAACCCCTTATTAACCCATTCGCCACCGCTACAGGGCAATGGGAATAGACGGGCAAAGTGCCAGAAAGGGCAAATCTAATTAGAGATTTGCCCTTTCTGGGGTGTCTGGGGGCAGATGTTAGTAGCCGGGGGGGGGGCAAAATTAATGGTCCCTCTCTGGGCTATTATTATCTGCCCCCACTCACTGGCTTTGTCTGTCTGGTTGCGAAAATAGGGCGGGAGCCCACGCATTTTTTTTCAGCAATTTTACACCTCATATATATATATATATACATGTCATTAAATTTGTGACACATATATATATATTTATATTTATAGTTCATACACTTCTACATAGTATAATAGCCCTAATTCAATTGCCGGCTTTTGTGAAAATGCAGAACCCGACATGAAATGACACTTGGTTTACATAGAGTTAACCATGTCTTTTCATGTAGTTTGATCTCTGATTTGCACAAACAATTACATGAGTGTAAGTGTGCAAAATTTCACACCTGTTGGGG
>JARQOD010000001.1:112727052-112783753 GCA_033576555.1 Oophaga sylvatica | reverse complement strand
CCCCTTTCAGTAGCACCACTGAAACAGCCAGCCGAGTAGGGCTGCCACCAGTTGCTCATTACATATAAGACTGGTCCATTAATGGGATTATATTGGGCCAGAAACTAGCTCCGGTAGCATGGAAAGTTTGGACAATAATACGGACGTGTGGATTCATGGATCAGGATAAAAGAGCAGTCCAAAGTTAAAAGGAACCTCTCAGCACTTTTGGCCAATATAAGATGCAGCCACTGCCTTTCAGGATTATCTACAGCAGAATGCTGTAGATAAGCCCCCAATCTGACCTGAAAGATATGAAAATAATAAAACACATGTAGAGTCAGCTAACCCTTTGTTGAATGCAGATTTCTCACCGCTGTCCAACACCTTGCATGGATCCAAAATGGGCAAACAGAAATACCAGCATAGGAAGAAAGGATCCAGCGATGTCAGGTAGCGGTTAAAAGCAATGGAATTTATGGAATTTATTCCAAAGAATATTTAAAATATAGTCAGGCACATAATGTCAGGTCAGATTGGGGGCTTATCTACAGCATTATAGAATGCTGTAGATAAGCCCTGAAAGGCAGAGGCCGCATCTTATATCGGCCAAAACTGCTGTCAGGTTCACTTTAACTTATATATTTAACCCCTTCACCCCCAAGGGTGGTTTGCACGTTAATGACCGGGCCAATTTTTACAATTCTGACCACTGTCTCTTTATGAGGTTATAACTCTGGAACGCTTCAACGGATCTTCGCGATTCTGAGATTGTTTTCTCGTGACATATTGTACTTCACGTTAGAAGTAAAATTTCTTCGATATAACTTGCGTTTATTTTTGAAAAAAACGCAAATATGGCGAAAATTTTTAAAAATTTTGCAATTTTCAAACTTTGAATTTTTATTCCCTTAAAACAGAGAAATATGTCACACAAAATAGTTAATAAATAACATTTCCCACATGTCAACTTTACATCAGCACAATTTTGGAACCAAAATTTTTTTTTGTTAGGAAGTTATAAGGGTTAAAAGTTGACCAGCGATTTCTCATTTTTACAACAAAATTTACAAAGCCATTTTTTTTAGGGACCACCTCTCATTTGAAGTCACTTTGAGGGTCTATATGGCAGAAAATACCCAAAAGTGACACCATTCTAAAAACTGCACCCCTCAAGGTACTCAAAACCACATTCAAGAAGATTATTAACCTTCAGGTGCTTCACAGGAACTAAAGCAACGTGGAAGGAAAAAATTAATATTTAACTTTTTAGCCACAAAAATGATCTTTTACAAACTTTTTTTTATTTTCACAAGGGTAAAAGGAGAAAATGGCAGATAAGGTTGTTATGCAATTTCTCCTGAGTACGCCAATACCCAATATGTGGGGAAAACCACTGTTTGGGCACACGGCAGAGCTCGTAAGGAAGGAGCGCCGTTTGACTTTTTCAAACTAAAATTGGCTGGAATTGAGATTGGACGCCATGTCGTGTTTGGAGAGCCCTGATGCGCCTAAACAGTGGAAACCCCCACAAGTGACACCATTTTGGAAACTAGACCCACTAAGGTACTTATCTAGATCTGTTGTGAGCACTTTGAACTCCCAAGTGTTTCACAAAAGCTTATAATGCCTGGGTGTGAAAAAAAAAAAAAAACAATTTTCCACAAAAATGATTTTTTAGTCCCAAATTTTTGAATTTTCCCAAGGAAATTGGACCCCAAAAGTTGTTGTCCAATTTGTCCTGAGTACGCTGATACCCCATATGTGGGGGGGGGAACTGTTTGGGTGCACGGCAGGGCTTGGAAAGGAAGTAGTAACGTTTTGGAATGCAGACGTTGATGGGGGTCATGTTCCGTTTGCAGTGCCCCAGATGAGCCTAAACAGTGGAAACCCCCCACAAGTGACCCCATTTTGGAAACTATACCCCCTAAGGAACTTATCTAGATCTTTGGTGAGCACTTTGAACCCCCAAGTGCTTCACACAAGTTTATAATGCCCGGGCATGAAAATAAAAAATCCTATTTTTTTCCCACAAAAATTATATTTTAGTCACTAATTTTTTATTTTCTCAAGGGTAACAGGAGAAATTGGACCACAAAAGTTGTTGTCCAATTTGTCCTGAGTACGCTGATACCCCATATGTGGGTGGGAACCACTGTTTGGGCGCACGGCAGAGCTCGGAATGGAAGGAGCACCATTTGACTTTTTCCAACCAAAATTGGCTGGAATTGAGATTGGATGCCATGTTGCATTTGGAGAGCCCCTGATGTGCCTAAACAGTGGAAACCCCCCACAAATGACCCCATTTTGGAAACTAGACCCCCTAAGGAACTTTTCTAGATCTTTGGTGAGCAATTTGAACCCCCAAGTGCTTCACACAAGTTTATAACGTAGAGCCGTAAAATTTAAAAATCATATTTTTTCCACAAAAATGATCTTTTCACCCCAATTTTTATTTTTCCAAGGGTAACAAGACTCCAAAAGTTATTGTGCAATTTGTCCTGAGTGCGCTGATACCCCATATGTGGGGGTAAACCACTGTTTGGGTGCATGGCAGAGTTTGGAAGGGAAGGAGCGCCGTCTGACTTTTTCAACGCAGAATTGGCTGGACGCCATGTCGTGTTTGGAGAGCTCCTGATCTGCCTAAACAGTGGAAACCCCCATAAATGACGCCATTTTGGAAACTAGACCCTCAAGGAACTTATCTAGATGTGTGGTGAGAACTTTTAACCCCCAGGTGTTTCACTAAAGTTTATAACGTACAGCCGTAAAATAAAAAATCCTTTTTTTTTTGTACAAAAATGATTTTTTCGTCCCCAATATTTTATTTTCACAAGGGTAACAGAAGAAATTGGAGCCCAAAAGTTGTTGTCCAATTTGTCCTGAGTACGCTGATACCCAATATGTGGGAGAAAACTACTGTATGGGCGCACGTCAGGGCTCGGAAGGGAAGTAGTGACGTTTTGGATTGCAGACTTTGATGGAATGGTCTGGGGGCGTCATGTCACATTTGGAGAGCCCCTGATGCACCTATACAGTGGAAACCCCCCACAAGTGACCCCATTTTGGCAAATAGACCCCACAAGGAACTTATCTAGATGTGTGGTGAGCACTTTGAACCCCGAAGTGCTTCACAGAAGTTTATAACGTACAGCCGTAAAAATAAAAAATCTTTTTTTTTTTACAAAAAGATTTTTTCGCCCCCAATATTTTATTTTCACAAGGGTAACAGAAGAAATTGGAACCCAAAAGTTGTTGTCCAATTTGTCCTGAGTACGCTGATACCCAATATGTGGGAGAAAACTACTGTATGGGCGCACGTCAGGGCTCGGAAGGGAAGTAGTGACGTTTTAGATTGCAGACTTTGATGGAATGGTCTGGGGGCGTCATGTCGCATTTGGAGAGCCCCTGATGCGCCTAAACAGTGGAAACCCCCACAAGTGACCCCATTTTGGAAAATAGACCCCACAAGGAACTTGTCTAGATGTGTGGTGAGCACTTTGAACCCCGAACTGCTTCACAGAAGTTTATAACGCACAGCCGTAAAAATAAAAAATCCTTTTTTTTTTTGCAAAAATGATTTTTTTGCCCCAATATTTTATTTTTACAAGGGTAACAGGAGAAATTGGATCCCAAAAGTTGTTGTCCAATTTGTCCTGAGTACGCTGATATCCAATATGTGGGAGAAAACTACTGTATGGGTACACGTCGGGGCTCGGAAGGGAAGTAGTGACGTTTTGGATTGCAGACTTTGATGGAATGGTCTGGGGCGTCATGTCGCATTTGGAGAGCCCCTGATGCGCCTAAACAGTGGAAATCCCCAACAAGTGACCCCATTTTGGAAAATAGACCCCACAAGGAACTTATCTAGATGTGTGGTGAGCGCTATGAAGCCCCAAGTGCTTCACAGAAGTTTATAATGTACAGCCGTAAAAACAAAAAAATATTTTTTTTTGTACAAAAATGATATTTTCGCCCCCAGTTTTTTATTTTCCCAAGGGTAGCAGAAGAAATAGGACAAATTGCACAATAACTCTTGGGGTCCAGAGTACGCTGATACCCCATATGTGGGGATAAACTACTGTTTGGACGCATGGCAGAGCTGAGAAGTGAAGGAGCACCGTTTGACTTTTTCAACGCAGAATTGGCTGGAATTGAGATCAGACGCCATGTCACATTTGGAGAGCCCCTGATGTGCCTAAACAGCGGAAACCCCCAATTCTAACTCCAACCCTAACCCCAACACACCCCTAACCCTAGTCCCAACCCTAACCACAAACCTAACCCTAACACACCCCTAATCCCAACCCTAACCCTAATCCTAACTTTAGCGCCAACCCTAACCCTAACTTTAGCCGCAACCCTAACCCTAACCCTAATGGGAAAATGGAAATAAATACTTTTTTTTAATTTTATTATTTTTCCCTTACTAAGGGGGTGATAAAGGGGGGTTTGATTTACCATTTATAGCGGGTTTTTATGATTGGCAGCTGTCACGCTAAAAGACGCTTTGTATTGCAAAAATAGTTTTTGCATCATCACATTTTGAGAGCTATAATTTTTGCATATTTTGGCCCACAGAGTCATGTTAGGTCTTGTTTTTTGCGGGACGAGTTGACGTTTTTATTGGTACCATTTTTGAGCACGTGACGTTTTTTGATCGCTTTTTATTTCGATTTTTGGGAGGTTAGAATGAACAAAAATCAGCAATTCATGAATTTCTTTTGGGGGAGGCGTTTATACCGTTCCGCGTGTGGTAAAATTGATAAAGCAGTTCTATTCTTCGGGTCAGTATGATTATGGCGATACCTCATTTATATCATTTTTTCATGTTTTGGCGCTTTTATAGAATAAAAACAATTTTATATAAAAAATAATTATTTTTGCATCGCTTTATTCTGCGAGCTATAACTTTTTTATTTTTTCACTGATGATGCTTTATGACAGCTCGTTTTTTGCGGGACAAGATGACGTTTTCAGCGGTACCATGTTTTTTTATATCGGTCTTTTTGATCGCGTGTTATTCCACTTTTTGTTCGGCGGTATGATGATAAAGCATTGATTTTTTGCTTCGTTTTTTTTTTTTTTTAAGGGGTTCACTAAAGGGGTTAACTAGTGGGACAATTTTATAGGGGGGGTCGTTACGGACGCGGCGATACCAAATATGTGTACTTTTATTGTTTTGTTTTTTTTATTTACAGGAAGAAGTGAATTTATTGGGGAATATTTTTTTTTTTTTTTTTATTTATTTTGGATTTTTTTTTTACACATGTTTATTTTTACTTTTTTAACTTTTTTACTTTGTCCCAGGGTGGGACATCACAGTATTTTATCAGATCGCTGGTGTGACAGTGTGCACAGCACTCTGTCACACCAGCGATCGCACAGGCATAGATGCAGGCTTCTCAGTGCCTGCTCTCGGCAGGCACTGAGGTAGCCGCCTCCCTCCAGGACCCCGGCGCCATCTTGGATCCGGGTCCTGGGAGGGAGGAAGCCCTCAGAACAGCGCGATCACATCGCGCTGCTCTGAGGGTCTCAGGGGGGCGCGCAGGGAGCCCCCACCCTGCGCGATCCTCCCCTGTGCCCCCAGTACACCGCGATCATGTTTGATCGCGGTGTGCAAGGGGTTAATGTGCCGGGAGCGGTCCTTGACCGCTCCTGACACACAGTCATGGGTGTCAGCTGTGATAATCAGCTGACACCCGGCGGCGATTAGCTGCCCTCCCCTCAGGAGCGCAGCTGATCGCCTATGACGTACTATCCCGTCCCCGGTCATATGGGCCCAGGTACCATGGACGGGATAGTACGTCCGATGGCAGTAAGGGGTTAATCACCTTAGGCGCACACTATACAAAACACTATATGCACAATGGTTATACATATACAGGCTGGGATTGGCCCATATGGTAACAGGGTAATCCCCTGATGGTCCCCTGTGCAATGTGGGCCCCCAACCCACTGTATGGGCAGTACTTAGCATAGTTCACGTGATTCACTCTGTATAGAAAAAAAACAGCATATCATTATTCATTAACCTAACTACCCCATTTATTATTATTTAGAAATATGGATAAACTTGTGAATAAGGGTAGTGTAATATTTGTATGCAGGTGAAAAGTGGGCCCCCCCAAAGTCAATGTTATTGGTGGGTCTTTAGTACCCCAGTCCGACACTGTACATATACCATGGTCAGATATGCAAATACAAATAGTGGTAGTACAAAATATGCAGAATATAAGTCTGTTACCAGTCAGATGAAAGGCTGGGCTTGTGGGGAAGGGGCTTCCACATGGAGGCTGCTGGTCCCCTCTGTTCCTTGACTTCTCCCCATATGATAGGTCACCGTGACCTCCCCAGAAAAGTGCAATAGTTCTTGCTTTATATAAACATTTAATCCCTTGGGTTCACTCTTCTCCTGCTCTATGGGCTGTACCTAAATCCCATCCCCTTGCATATAGCAGCTAAAAGCTTCAAAACCTAAGATGGGTCATAACTCCTTAATGGATTGTCTTAGGGTGGAGGTTTTGGGGCCATCTGATATGGACAGGCCCCTGCTACTAGCCATTCTATGTATCTCCCCACCCTAGGGTGCTAGAGAGCATCGAGTCCCTGGAAGGCATTTGACCCATTTCAGAGATGTCAAAAATGTAACTGGTGTGTGGCTAGGATGTACAATAAGTCCATATTCTTCTTCTGAAATCCTAGCTACCTGAACAAAGCCGTTACACTGCATGGGCTCCAAAGGAGGTCTTCCTTAAGGAGCTTGGATACTAGCTTGTGTGGCTGTAGCAAAGCTGAGCCAGGTGTCCTGTTACAGCTACATATGCTTTCAGGAGGATTGTAAGCTGCAATTAAATCCCCTGTCCTTCACAGGTATATTGAAAAAAGTCCTGAGAGTGGTGCTTTCCAAAGCCTGCATATTAAAAATAAATGGGCTGTAGATGGAGGTAGATTTGATGTAAGAAATAGGGTGTAGTCAGCTCACCATGATCTGTATAATGACTCCCCGATGCCAGCAATTACCCCGCACGGATCCAGCCGAGCAGCCATAGTAGAAATGGGAAAAAGGAGAAAAAGGATCCAGCATGGCTTGGAATGGCTAAAAAGTAACTTTTATTCCAGAGTTATAAAAACAATGAAAGGCACATATTGTTGGGCATTGTACATGATCTACTAGATTAGATGTACTTACAGATGCAAATTACCCCATTAGATCTCATGTACTTACATACAATGTTTCGGAATGTGGCCCAAAAACATTGCATGGCGTGCAAAAACACCTAATATATCTTCATACTAAGCATTGTCTTTCATATCTTTTTTTTCTAAGTTTTACCCACGGTAGTTTAAAAAGCTGAGATCATTTATACATTTATTGCTTTAAAGGGATATCTTACAATATTTGTCCATGTGTCTGCAGAATTGTAGGTTGTGCTTAAATGGTAACTGCCATTTGAACAAACTGCATAAATCCACAGTGCAAGCAAACCGCCTACATTTTGTAGTATGCTTCTTTCTCTCGCTTATGAGACACTTTTTATTTCTTCCCTCCTCTTGAACTCAACATTTATTTTGAAAACTTCTAAAATGCATCTCATTGAGTTACCATGTACAGTATCCTATCTATTGAAATTTGTGGAAAAAGGAGTAGGAGTAGGGAGGAGCAAACTAAGAGAGAACACGACAGACAGAGAGAAAAACAGAGCCTGTTTTGTACCTTTTCAAGTTTATGATGAATTTTGGATTCACAGCTACACCGCTCAGTACTACTGTCCTCTATGCTGCTGTTTTTGAACAGACATGGGAGCAGGAAGCAGGACTCACTCATACTTCTGTGCATGGGAAACATCATAACAGCTAGTTTTCACTTATTAGCTCTAAGACAAGTGAAAATAAAAGATGGAGTATGAAGAGGTGAAAGCTGGTGAAAATGCAGGGTAGTATCATGTAATGGGCATCATTATTGTTATTATGACAGCTTACTCTGTAAATTCGACAGAAGTGACAGGTACACTTTAAAAATAAAATTTAATTTTGCATATACTATACTCTAAACAATACTTTCTTTTTTATAGATTCACCCGAACTGTTTTCAACAACTGACAAATCTTCATACACTTACCATGGCCAACATGTCGCTTGGTTTCAAATTAACAGAGGATCTTTGCTCACAATTGGCCGGAACACAAATTAAGGTCCTTAATCTGCCTAATTCTCAGTTTGCAAGAATACATAATACGACATTTAAAGGCTTGAACTCCACCAATTTAATAAGTCTGGATATTTCCAAAAACAGCATGTCACAGATTGATAATGATTCATTTATTTATTTGCGTTCTTTAGAAATTTTGAACTTAGAAGAAAATCAAATTAGTCATCTAAGTTCCAGAGCTTTTAGTGGTTTATCAAATCTGACATACTTGAATTTAAAAAAGTTTTTTAGCAGTTCCAAAGATGCCAAAATTGATGACTTTTCATTTCAATGGCTTCCAAACCTGCAATACCTGAATATGGAACAAAATAAAAAAATGTACTTTTCTGAGCACGCTTTTACTGGTTTGTTAAGCTTAACAAACCTAAGTTTCAGTGGATGCACGTTTCAAACTTTTACAAATACAACATTTTTATCTCTTTCAAATTCATCCCTAATATCACTGAATGTATCAAAAACCGACTTAACTGGAATCGAATCTGGAGCGTTTCATGGTCTGCAACACCTTGAAGTGCTTGATTTAGGTATTAACCAGATTGACCAATTCTTTACCGGCAAGGAATTTGAAGGCCTTCGCAGTATTAAACAGATCTATCTTTCATACAACAAACATTTGACTTTAGCAAGTAGTTCATTTTGTAGTATCAGTACCTTGAAAAGCTCAACCTCAGGAAGACAGCATTAACTTTTAAAAACCCAGGCAATTCTCCTTTTAACTGTTTATTCAATCTAACCCATCTAGATCTCGGCAACAACAATATCGCTAACATGGATGAAGATTTCTTTAGTGGTCTTTATAATTTAAGAATTCTAAGCTTGCAACACAATAATCTTGCTCGATTATGGAAAAAAGCTAATCCGGGTGGTCCTGTATTGTTTCTAAAAGGATTCCAGAAACTGGAAATACTTGACCTACTTTCCAACGGCTTTGATGAGATACCAGCTAACGCTCTTAAAGGGCTTTCAAACTTAAACATCTTAAACTTGGGGGAAAACAATATTTATATATTGCCACCATCAATCTTTGAGGATCAAGAATCACTAATTGAACTCGACTTACATAAAAATCTAATAACTTCCGTTGAAGAAAATGTTTTCAAAAATGTTTTCAGTAACCTCAAAAATTTAAGTATGGCCAATAACCCATTGATTGCACATGTGAAAGCATAGCTTGGTTTGCAAATTGGCTTAATACAACCAATACAAGCGTGCCAGGTCGAGACTCACAGTACATCTGTAATACACCCAACAATTACCATGGTATCTTGGTTGAGAAATTTGATAATTCACCTTGCAAAGACCATGCTCCTTTTAAGGAACTTTTTATCTTCAGCTTTACCATTACGAGTTCTATAATGATTTTGGTTTTACTGCTAAAATTTCAAGGCTGGAGAATAAAATTTTATTGGAATGTTTTTGAAAGCAAAGTACTCGGATTTAAAGAAATTGACCCAGGTAATCAAAACTTTGATTACGATGCTTATATCATTCATGCCAAGAAAGACATGTCTTGGGTCAATCGATATCTGCTTCCTCTTGAAGATGACGAAAGCAGTAACTTTAGATTCTGTTTTGAGGAAAGAGATTTTGAAGCTGGATTATCTCAATTACAACTGATTGTCAACAGCATCCAAAACAGCAGAAAGGTTATTTTCGTTATAACACATTATTTCCTAAATGACCAGTGGTGTAAAAGGTAAGTGCTTTATAATATATATAAATGCATTTACTTATATAACTGGGTACAAATTGCAAAAATTCAATAACATGTTTGAAATTTGCTTTAGTTAGACCTTAGAGTTTCTAACATTTTGCAAAATATTTAGACTTGAGAGTCCTCAGTGGTTGATACCTTTTAATGGCTAACTGAAAAGATGGTAACAAATTGCAAGCTTTCGAGACTACTCAGGTCTCTTCATCAGGCATAGACTAATACAACATCTGAAGAATCACATATTTATACACAAAATAGCACAGAAAAAATGCAATAGGTAGGACAAGTGACATGAAGCAGAACTGTCATTATGGCAGAGGGATTAACATAAATATGACTAGTTCATAGATAAGGAGTGAAGGTTTTATTACCCTCTGATTGGGGTCTGGTATTGTGTTGTGATGACCCTAAAAGGTCAGGGAGGCAGATTCCTTAATTGTTGTAGAACGACATAAAACTCTGGGATATATTCATCCCAGCACTAAGAGTGTCAAAGGTCATCATAAGTTTATATTCCCAGACTTTTCTATCCTTCTCAGATTTGAAGTTAGATTTTAATACAAGTAATTCCATATCTGTCATGCTATGACCGGGCATACAAAAGTGTTTGGCCACAGGTAAATCCATTCTTTTTTCTCTTATCGTGTGGCGATGAGAATTCATCCTTGTTCTCAGTTTTTGCCCGGTCTCCCCACATACAGACCCCCAGTTGGACATTTAGTACATATAATTAGGTACACCACATTAGATGTGATGCAGCTGAAAGTACCTGGTATCTTGTAGTCCTGATGGGAGTTGGGGATCTTTATCCTGTCCGTGGTCATTATAGATGTACAGGTCTTGCATTTCTTTTGTCTGCAAGGAAAGGTTCCTGCAGCTGTTGGGGAGGACAGGGAGCTTCTGACAATGATGCTTCTTAGATTTGGGGGCTGCCTAAAACATAGTAGTGGGGGGTCTGGAAATATGGATTGTAATCGGGCATCTTTTTGTAGTAAAGGTTGTAGTTTCCGTGCAGCTCCCCTTAGCATCTCCAGACTTGGATTGTAGGTGACCACTAGAGGCACCGGTTATTTTCTTCTTTAGCTTTGTAATGTAGCAGGTGATTCCTTGATATTCTGGTGGCTCTTGTAATTTGGTTTTCAATTGTTCTTGGATGGTAGCCTGGTTCAAAAAAGTCTTTCTGAGGCGACCAAGGTGTTCATCTCTATCCATGGGGTTGGAACATATACGGTTGTATCTGATGGCTTGGCTGTAGACAATAGAGTTTTTTATGTGTTTAGGATGGAAACTGTCCCATTTAAGATATGTTGGACGGTCGATTGGCTTCTGATACAGGGATGTCTCTATTTCATTGTTCTTTAGCTTAATGGTGGTGTCTAAAAGTTAATTTCAGTGCTGGAGTAGTTAAGTGTTAAGTTGATGGTGGGATGAAATTGATTGAACTGTTCATGGAACGTCTTTAGCTGTTGTTCAGACTCCGTCCAGATGATTAAAATGTCATCAATGTAGCGGTAGTAGGCCGAGGCCTGATGGGGCAGGAGGACAAAAATTCGCTTTCAAGCTTGGCCATGAAAAGATTTGCATACTGTGGAGCCATTTTACTTCCCATAGCTGTGCCAGTCTCCTGAAGATAGATCTTGTTGTCAAATTCGAAGTAATTGTGGGTGAGGATGAATTTTGTGAGTTTCACCACAGAATCAGCATCATTCCCGGTGTTTCCCATGAAGACTTTGCAGGCATTTAATCCATCCTGGTGTGGGATATTAGAGTACAAAGATTCCACATCCATGGTGGCCAGGATGGTTCCTTCTGGTAGAGAACCTATTGCTGCTAGTTTATTCAGTAGGTCAGTTGTGTCCTGAATGTAGCTGGGTGTATCCTTTACCAGGGGTTTAAGAACACCCTCTACCCATCCAGATACTTGCTCAGTAAGGGTGTCCACACATGAAATAATCGGCCTCCTGGATTTCGGCTTTGTGGATTTTGGGAAGCATGTAGAATGTCCCTGTTCTTGGACTTTCTGGTATCAGGTCATCAGCTCTTATGGATTTGTCAGACAGACAAGATACCAACTTGCTTAGTTCCTTGTAATAGTCCTGTGTAGGGTCCGACTCCAGTTTTCTGTAGTAGCGTGTGTCCGTAAGTTGTCTGTTTGCTTCCTTCATATAGTCTGATGTGTTCATCATGACTATTGCACCTCCCTTGTCAGCAGGTTTAATGATGATTTCTTTGTTGGTTTTCAGAGACTGTATGGCCTTTCTCTCCTGGGCACTGATGTTGGAGGCTTGTCTCTTGTTGGTGGCTATGATGGTGGATTTTATCAAATGTCTGAATGAGTCTATATATTTATCCAAATGAGGGTTACGTCCAGGTGGAGGTGTCCAGTCTGACCTCTTCTTGGTTATTGGGATCCCTCTTCCTTCAGTCCGAGTGTTATCTGAATCTTCTGTATCATTGAAGTATTCCCTCAGGCGCAGTCTCCTGAAAAAATGTTCCATATCACTGCAGAGTTCGGTTTTATCCAGGGCCTTAGTAGGACAAAATGAGAGTCCTCTAGAAAGCACGGCAAGCTCCACTTTGCTGGGTTTGTAATCTGAGAGATTGATGACACAGTTAGATGCTTTTGTGTCTGGAATGGAGTGGTTGTCAGAGTTGTCAGGTTTTGGTTTGTTTTGTATCTGTTTGTATAGAGTCCGGAATGGAGGCGCAATCTGTGTAGTTTCTTTTCCTTGTTTTGAATCAGAAAGGTCCGTAGTTTGTTGTAGTATTGTTGTAATTTTTGCTCTGTGCTTTCTGTAAGTGTTTTCCTCAGAGTTTCCAATTGTCCTTGGACTTTACTCCTTATGCTGTAGCAGACATGCAAAAGATGGTTCCTTAGTCTTTCAGAAGTCCTGTGACAAAGGTTTTGTGCTAATGGGTATTGTAGGTGTGAAGAATTGGGTTTGTAATCCAGAGTCCTTTGGAATTAGATTCTCCTTTTTGCATTTAGATAAGAAAAAAATGTCGCTGTCCATTTGTGCACGTTTCTTCAGAAGTGGTTTCAGTTCCATAAAGATGCGGTACATTCTGGTATCCTCCATTTTGATATAGGAAAGATGTGTATCTTCGTACCGTGTTAGCCAGTAGATAGAAAAATATTTAGACTTGAGAGTCCTCAGTGGTTGATACCTTTTAATGGCTAACTGAAAAGATGGTAACAAATTGCAAGCTTTCGAGACTACTCAGGTCTCTTCATCAGGCATAGACTAATACAACATCTGAAGAATCACATATTTATACACAAAATAGCACAGAAAAAATGCAATAGGTAGGACAAGTGACATGAAGCAGAACTGTCATTATGGCAGAGGGATTAACATAAATATGACTAGTTCATAGATAAGGAGTGAAGGTTTTATTACCCCCTGATTGGGGTCTGGTATTGTGTTGTTGTGATGACCCTAAAAGGTCAGGGAGGCAGATTCCTTAATTGTTGTAGAACGACATAAAACTCTGGGATATATTCATCCCAGCACTAAGAGTGTCAAAGGTCATCATAAGTTTATATTCCCAGACTTTTCTATCCTTCTCAGATTTGAAGTTAGATTTTAATACAAGTAATTCCATATCTGTCATGCTATGACCGGGCATACAAAAGTGTTTGGCCACAGGTAAATCCATTCTTTTTTCTCTTATCGTGTGGCGATGAGAATTCATCCTTGTTCTCAGTTTTTGCCCGGTCTCCCCCACATACAGACCCCCAGTTGGACATTTAGTACATATAATTAGGTACACCACATTAGATGTGATGCAGCTGAAAGTACCTGGTATCTTGTAGTCCTCATGGGAGTTGGGGATCTTTATCCTGTCCGTGGTCATTATAGATGTACAGGTCTTGCATTTCTTTTGTCTGCAAGGAAAGGTTCCTGCAGCTGTTGGGGAGGACAGGGAGCTTCTGACAATGATGCTTCTTAGATTTGGGGGCTGCCTAAAACATAGTAGTGGGGGGTCTGGAAATATGGATTGTAATCGGGCATCTTTTGTAGTAAAGGTTGTAGTTTCCGTGCAGCTCCCTTAGCATCTCCAGACTTGGATTGTAGGTGACCACTAGAGGCACCCGGTTATTTTCTTCTTTAGCTTTGTAATGTAGCAGGTGATTCCTTGATATTCTGGTGGCTCTTGTAATTTGGTTTTCAATTGTTCTTGGATGGTAGCCCTGGTTCAAAAAAGTCTTTCTGAGGCGACCAAGGTGTTCATCTCTATCCATGGGGTTGGAACATATACGGTTGTATCTGATGGCTTGGCTGTAGACAATAGAGTTTTTTATGTGTTTAGGATGGAAACTGTCCCATTTAAGATATGTTGGACGGTCGATTGGCTTCTGATACAGGGATGTCTCTATTTCATTGTTCTTTAGCTTAATGGTGGTGTCTAAAAAGTTAATTTCAGTGCTGGAGTAGTTAAGTGTTAAGTTGATGGTGGGATGAAATTGATTGAACTGTTCATGGAACGTCTTTAGCTGTTGTTCAGACTCCGTCCAGATGATTAAAATGTCATCAATGTAGCGGTAGTAGGCCCGAGGCCTGATGGGGCAGGAGGACAAAAATTCGCTTTCAAGCTTGGCCATGAAAAGATTTGCATACTGTGGAGCCATTTTACTTCCCATAGCTGTGCCAGTCTCCTGAAGATAGATCTTGTTGTCAAATTCGAAGTAATTGTGGGTGAGGATGAATTTTGTGAGTTTCACCACAGAATCAGCATCATTCCCGGTGTTTCCCATGAAGACTTTGCAGGCATTTAATCCATCCTGGTGTGGGATATTAGAGTACAAGATTCCACATCCATGGTGGCCAGGATGGTTCCTTCTGGTAGAGAACCTATTGCTGCTAGTTTATTCAGTAGGTCAGTTGTGTCCTGAATGTAGCTGGGTGTATCCTTTACCAGGGGTTTAAGAACACCCTCTACCCATCCAGATACTTGCTCAGTAAGGGTGTCCACACATGAAATAATCGGCCTCCCTGGATTTCCGGCTTTGTGGATTTTGGGAAGCATGTAGAATGTCCCTGTTCTTGGACTTTCTGGTATCAGGTCATCAGCTCTTATGGATTTGTCAGACAGACAAGATACCAACTTGCTTAGTTCCTTGTAATAGTCCTGTGTAGGGTCCGACTCCAGTTTTCTGTAGTAGCGTGTGTCCGTAAGTTGTCTGTTTGCTTCCTTCATATAGTCTGATGTGTTCATCATGACTATTGCACCTCCTTGTCAGCAGGTTTAATGATGATTTCTTTGTTGGTTTTCAGAGACTGTATGGCCTTTCTCTCCTGGGCACTGATGTTGGAGGCTTGTCTCTTGTTGGTGGCTATGATGGTGGATTTTATCAAATGTCTGAATGAGTCTATATATTTATCCAAATGAGGGTTACGTCCAGGTGGAGGTGTCTTTACTACAAAAAGATGCCCGATTACAATCCATATTTCCAGACCCCCCACTACTATGTTTTAGGCAGCCCCCAAATCTAAGAAGCATCATTGTCAGAAGCTCCCTGTCCTCCCCAACAGCTGCAGGAACCTTTCCTTGCAGACAAAAGAAATGCAAGACCTGTACATCTATAATGACCACGGACAGGATAAAGATCCCCAACTCCCATCAGGACTACAAGATACCAGGTACTTTCAGCTGCATCACATCTAATGTGGTGTACCTAATTATATGTACTAAATGTCCAACTGGGGGTCTGTATGTGGGGGAGACCGGGCAAAAACTGAGAACAAGGATGAATTCTCATCGCCACACGATAAGAGAAAAAAGAATGGATTTACCTGTGGCCAAACACTTTTGTATGCCCGGTCATAGCATGACAGATATGGAATTACTTGTATTAAAATCTAACTTCAAATCTGAGAAGGATAGAAAAGTCTGGGAATATAAACTTATGATGACCTTTGACACTCTTAGTGCTGGGATGAATATATCCCAGAGTTTTATGTCGTTCTACAACAATTAAGGAATCTGCCTCCCTGACCTTTTAGGGTCATCACAACACAATACCAGACCCCAATCAGAGGGTAATAAAACCTTCACTCTTATCTATGAACTAGTCATATTTATGTTAATCCCTCTGCCATAATGACAGTTCTGCTTCATGTCACTTGTCCTACCTATTGCATTTTTTCTGTGCTATTTTGTGTATAAATATGTGATTCTTCAGATGTTGTATTAGTCTATGCCTGATGAAGAGACCTGAGTAGTCTCGAAAGCTTGCAATTTGTTACCATCTTTTCAGTTAGCCATTAAAAGGTATCAACCACTGAGGACTCTCAAGTCTAAATATTTTTCTATCTACTGGCTAACACGGTACGAAGATACACATCTTTCCTATAACATTTTGCAGTGATGGTTAAAGGAAATCTGACACCAGGTTTTTGCGACCTAATCTGAATGCTTCTAGCCCAAGAAAGGAAGAAAACCATGGTTAAAAGATAAATTAATCTTTGTTAGAATAAATTTAAAGTCAATTAAAATAGAAAAAATAATAAAAAGACACAGAGTGCTTAGTGTAAGGGATGCCACTGTGCCCTGACCAATTCAACTACTACCTAATCTACTATATAATTGTCTAACTTTTAACTTCCGTCTGTAACGGAAATCCTGCATCCCTGATTGGTCGCGCCCGGCGGACGCGACCAATCAGCGACAGGCACATCCGGCCGCAAATTGGCACAGGATTTCAACCAGGCGCGCCACCGCTATCGTCGGGAGATCAGCGATGCTAGCCGCTGATCTCCCGACGGTAGCCGCGGGTCATTTCCAGTACATACTCACCTTCCGTCCCTGCATCCCTGGCCCGGCGCATCAGCTTCTTCCTCTGTGGTGCGGTCACGTAGTACCGCTCATTAAGGTCATGAATATGGACACGACTCCACTCCATAGGCGTGGCATCCATATTCATGACCTTAATGAGCGGTGCCACTTGACTGCACCACAGAGGAAGAAGCTGACGCACTGGGATAGAGATGCAGGGACGTGCAGCGATGGAGCGAGGAGGGTAAGTATGATGGGGAGGATGGGGGAGCCCAGCAGAGCCATTTATACAGGATGGGAGGGTGGGAGCCATGTATACAGGATGGGAGGGTGGGAGTGGAGCCATGTATATAGGATGGGAGGGTGGGAGCGGAGCCATGTATATAGGATGGAAGGGTGGGAGTGGAGCCATGTATATAGGATAGGAGGGTGGGAGCGGAAGCCATGTATATAGGATGGGAGGGTGGGAGTGGAGCCATGTATATAGGATGGGAGGGTGGAAATGCAGCCATGTATACAGGGTGGGAGCGGAGCCATGTATGTAGAATTGGAGTGTAGAAGCGGAGCCATGTATATAGGATGGGAGGGTGGGAGCGGAGCCATGTATATAGAATGGGAGGGTGGGAGCGGAGCCATGTATATAGGATGGGAGGGTGGGAGCGGAATCATGTATACAGGATGGGAGAGTGGAGCGGAGCCATGTATATAGAATTGGAGGGTGGGAGCGGAGCCATGTATATAGGATGGGAGGGTGGGAGCGGAGCCATGTATATAGAATGGGAGGGTGGGAGCGGAGCCATGTATATAGATGGGAGGGTTGGAGTGGAGCCATGTATATAGGATGGGAGGGTGGGAGCGGAGTCATGTATACAGGATGGGAGGGTGGAGCGGAGCCATGTATATAGAATTGGAGGGTGGGAGCGGAGCCATGTATATAGGATTGGAGTGTGGGAGCGGAGCCATGTATACAGGATGGGAGGGTGGAGCGGAGCCATGTATATAGGATTGGAGGGTGGGAGCGGAGCCATGTATACAGGGTGGAGCGGAGCCATGTATATAGGATGGGAGAGTGGGAGCGGAGCCATGTATACAGATGGATGGTGGGAGCGGAGCCATGTATACAGGATGGGAGGGTAGGAGCGGAGCTATGTATATAGGATGGGAGGGGGGAGCAGAACCATGTAATAGGATGGGAGGGTGGAAGCGGAGCCATGTATACAGGATGGGAGGGTGGGAGCTAAGCCATGTATACAGGATGGGAGGGTGGGAGCGGAGCCATGTATACAGGATGGGAGGGTGGGAGCGGAGCCATGCATATAGGATGGGAGAGTAAGAGCGGAGCCATGTATACAGGATGGGAGGGTGGGAGCCAAGCCATGTATACATGGTGGGAGCCGAGCCATGTATATAGGATCTGAGGGTGGGAGCGGAGCCATGTATATAGGATTGAAGAGTGTATATAGGATGGGAGGGTGGGAGCGGAGCCATGTATATAGGATGGGAGGGTGGAGCGGAGCCATGTATACAGGGTGGGAGCGGAGCCATGTATGTAGTACTGGAGGGTGGGAGCGGAGCCATGTATATAGGATTGGTGGGGTGGAGCGGAGCCATGTATAAGGATGGGAGGGTGGGAGCGGATCCATGTATAAGGATTGAAGGGTGGGAGCGGAGCCATGTATATAGGATGGGAGGTGGAGCGGAGCCATGTATATAGGATGGGAGGGTGGGAGCAGAGCCATGTATAAGGATGGGATGGGTGGGAGTGGAGCCATGTATATAGGATTGGAGGGTGGGAGCAGAGCCATGTATATAGGATTGAAGGGTGTATATAGGATGGGAGGGTGGGAGCGGAGCCATGTATATAGGATGGGAGGGTGGAGCGGAGCCATGCATACAAGATGGTGGGTGGAGCGGAGCCATGCATACAAGGAGGGGAGGGGGAGAGGAGCCATGTATACAGGATAAGAGGGTGGAGCAGAGCCATGCATACAAGGAGGGGAGGGGGGTGAGGAGCCATGTATACAGGATGGGGAGGGTGGAGCAGAGCCATGCATACAGGATGGGATAGGTGAGCCATGTATTCAAGGTCGGGAGGGGGAGCCATGCATACAAGGATGGAGGGTGGTAGCGGAGTCATGCATACAAGGATGGGAGGGTGGGAGCGGATCCATGCATAAATAAACTACATACAGTACATTCTAGAATACCCGATGCGTTAGAATCGGGCCACCATCTAGTAATAAATATAATTGTATACTGTGAAACAGACTCTACTGTAAAAGCATAGAATTCTAGCAGTGCATACTGATATCCATAATATGGTGAATTGCAAATGTAATAAAAAAGGATAACAATCTTTGTAGATCAAATCCAAAGACTCTTCATGTAATCCAAAATATATAACTGTGAGATGAGATCTCTACTAAAAAAGTATAGAGCATGAGGGAATAGTAGTGCTTACTGACACCCAATGCATGGTAGAATGAAGACTGAGGGCATACCAAGTTGAAACTATTAATCAGAAATCTCCCACCTAGGATCCCAGGTACATAGTTCAGAATCAGTCTTAATATATTCAACAACATTGGACAATCATATTTAGTAAAGATCGCCCAGTTACAACTGACAGAATTACTGGCCAGAACAGGCTGATAGAAATAGCAGATAGATATCTACTATATAATTGTCTAACTTTTCACTTCCGTCTGTAACGGAAATCCTGCGTCGCTTATTGGTCGCACACGGCCGGATGCGACCAATCAGCGACAGGCACATCCGGCCCATGCTACAGCTAGTCATCTCCAGTACATACTCACCTTCCATCCCTGTCCCGGCACGTCTACTTCTATCCTGTGCGGTCACGTAGTACAGATCATTAAGGTCATGAATATGGATGCGACTACACTCCCATAGGCTTGGCGTCCATATTCATGACCTTAATGAGCAGTACCACATCACCGCACCACAGAGGAAGAAGCTGACACGCCGGGACAGAGATGCATGGACGTTCAGCGACGGAGCGAGGATGGTAAGTATGATGGGGGATGACGGGGGAGCCCAGCGGAGGGTGGGAGTGGAGCCATGTATACAGGGTGGGAGCGGAGCCTTGTATATAGAATTGGAGGGTGGGAGTGGAGCCATGTATATAGGATAGGAGGGTGGGAGCTGAGCCATGTATATAGGATTGGAGGTGGGAGCGGAGCCATGTATATAGGGTGGAAGCGGAGCCATGTATATAGGATTGGAGGGTGGGAGCGGAGCCATATATATAGGATAGGAGGGTGGGAGCTGAGCCATGTATATAGGATTGGAGGGTGGGAGCGGAGCCATGTATATAGGGTGGAAGCGGAGCCATGTATATAGGATTGGAGGGTGGGAGCGGAGCCATATATACAAGATGGGAGGGTGGGAGCAGAGCCATGTATATAGGATGGGAGGGTGGGAGTGGAGCCATGTATACAGGGTGGGAGTGGAGCCATGTATACAGGGTGGGAGCGGAGCCATGTATATAGAATTGGAGGGTGGGAGCGGAGCCATGTATACAGGGTGGGAGCGGAGCCATGTATATAGGATGGGAGGGTGGGAGCGGAGCCATGTATACAGGATGGGAGGGTGAGAGCAGAGCCATGTATATAGAATTGGAGGGTGGGATTGGAGCCATGTATACAGGGTGGGAGCGGAGCCATGTATATAGGATGGGAGGGTGGGAGCCGAGCCATGTATATAGGATGGGAGGGTGGGAGCGGAGCCATGTATACAGGATGGGAGGGTGGGAGCAGAGCCATGTATATAGGATTGGAGGGTGGGAGCAGAGCCATGTATATAGGATGGGAGGGTGGGAGTGGAGCCATGTATACAGGGTAGGAGCGGAGCCATTTATATAGAATTGGAGGGTGGGAGCGGAGCCATGTATATAGGATGGAAGGGTGGGAGTCGAGCCATGTGTATAGGATGGGAGGGTGGGAGCAGAGCCATGTATACAGGATGGGAGGGTGGGAACGGAGCCATGTATGTAGGATGGGAGGGTGGGAGCGGAACCATGTATATAGGATGGGAGGGTGGGAGCGGAGCCGTGTATACAGGATGGGAGGGTGGGAGCGGAGCCATGCATAAATAAACTACATACATATTCTAGAATATCCAATGCGTTAGAATCGGGCCACCATCTAGTTTAACAATAAATGGCCAATAAATACCTATACGTATAATGACAGAAAGCCTGCTCTCCTCACTGTAGAGCTCTTTCTGATTACAAAGTGTTGCAAGTAAGGTAGAGCTGAATTTGATTACAAACACCTTTTCAGTTTTCATCTCACAGCAGTCAGTAGGATGTCAGTACAGCAGAGCTGAGCTTTGTCTCATTATATGCACCTCTGTGTAATGGGAGTGATGTACCCACTGTTATATTGTCTGAGGAGAGCCTGGAGGGACGTGTCTAAGTGAGCTCCTGACTTTTCATTAGAGCCCCTGATGGTGGGGTTAGGCTGCTTTCACACATCAGTTTTTTTTTGTGTTAGGCATAATCCGTCGAATACCTGAAGGGACGGATCCGGCAGCCAGAAAATGCAGATTCGCATGTCCGGAGACAGTGGAAAAAGTAGTAGTAGAAGTAGTAGTTCCAGTTCCAGTTCCAGAATCCGGATCAGTCTTTTGACGGTTTGCACAAAAGACTGGTCCGGTTCCATTCACTTCTATTATTTCCGTCCGCCTGATGCGCCGCTTCAGACACTATCAGGCGGCTCCGGAAAAAATAAAAAAACATTGCAGTCACCGTTTTGTCCGGCTGCCGGAATGTAAATTTCCGCCGGATCCGGACAAAAACTGATGCAACGCAATGACATCAGGCGCGATCCGGCGCTAATGAAAGTCAATGCTAAAAAAACGCATCCGGTACCAGATCCGTTTTTTTAACAACACGTCGGATCGTGCCTGAAGTCAAAAAAACGAATGTGTGAAAGAGGCCTTATGCTAAGCTCCCAATGAACACCAGACACTACTCCAGGACAGACCACGGACGCATGGCAGCTGACCCTCAAAAGACTGGTAGCTGGAAAGCCCTGAGAGGAAGAGAACAGCTGATGCAGGCAGGCACTGATACACAAGTTGGCATGGCAAGTACAGATAGGTCCGACTGATATACAGACTGGCACGGCAGGTGCAGGCAGGTCCAACTGATGTACAGACTGGCACGGTAGGTGCAGGCAGGTCTGGCTGATATACAGACTAGCATGGCAAAGTGACCAGAGTAATGTGGTACCGCACATAAATAAATATCATAAAGTGACAACTATATTATTCCATGTTAGTGAGGGGAAAAGAGGGGCCACATAATTTACAACTTCAACAGGTAGTGTAATACATTATACTTTATTAAATCAGCTTATTAAAATGTACAAACCATAAAATTTTAAATCACAAAGAATCGGTGCCTTGTGTGATGTATAGCCTGGCACGGCTGGTGCAGGTAGGTTCGACTGATATACAGACTTGTACAGCAAGTGCTGGTGGATTCGGCTGGTGTATAGACTGGCACGGCAGGTGCAGGCAGGTCCAGCTGATACACAGACTGGCACCTCAGGTGCTGATGGGTCCGGCTGTAATACAGTCTGACAAGGCAAGTACTGGCATGGAGGTTAGGGACAGACAAATACTAGCAGGAACTAGCGGACTGGGACCTGATAACTAGCAAGTGTGTTTGGAAACAGACTAACAACATTGCACAGGCACCTCCATGCAGGAGGAGGTACCTTAAATAGTGAGTATCTGCCATTGGCTGGGGACACTTTAGGATAGCATGCGCAGCCCTTTAAAGAGTGAGGGAGCAGACGTGCTAAGCACAGTGAATGGGGATCTGCTCGCAGTGCATGTACCCCGGGCAGGAACCGCCGACAAGGAGGAGGAGAGTGTGGGACGGAGTCAGCGGTGGTGAGTGAGCCAGTGTCCTTGCCAGGGAAGAGGGGCAGGGACGCCGGCACTACACTCTACAACTGTAGCTCTCCTTTCACAGTGGTTTCACCTTAGCTATACTCCTCTCCCCTACACTGACTGCCATGAGAAGAAAGCTGAACGATGTTAATCTCAGCTCTGCACATGGAACTTTGCTATCACACATAACTCGCAGTAAGACCAGTGAGAAAAGCAGACTGTCTGACATTACATGTCTCATACAGAGAAACCTGTTCTAAGCCATTATCCCCTGTGCATTTCTGCCTGCTTATTTTTATTTGACTTAATGCATAGAAAGAAGTACTTGCCCCAGAGATAAAACTCTATGACATCTGTTGGACTTGAATGATAACTTAAACTTTGCAAGCTATGGTAAAATGTCTGCAATGGAGAGGAGAAATTTCAAAATAAAAAACTATATTTTATTCAACTGTGTGGCCAATATTCCATGATGTGGCCAGACTAACATGCTCAAACTGATGAATGGTCTTCTTTAAGTTCGTCAGAAATAATGTTGTCAAATCACTGTATTTATCACTGAATTTATTGCTGAAAAAAACAAGAGAAGACAAGAAATGTGCAATACCATATCAGCATACTTAATTGGTGACTCTATAGTATTACAGTCTGTCTAAGGCTAGGTTCCCATTAGCGTTTCTCAGAGCTGCGGAGGGCTGCGGACTTCCTTCGTGAAGCTCCGCCCACTTCCGCACCTCCTCCGGTCAGCTCCGCCTATGTCTGTATGCGGCATGCGTACCTATCTTTAACATTAGGTATGCAGGCCATGCGGATGTATGCGAATGCCTCCTCATACGTCGTTTTGACGATGCAGCGACCTGCGTCGAACGCACCATGTTGGAATTTGTTTTGTTCGCCATATTGTCAAAACGACACATGCGGAGGCATCCACATACATCCGCACGGCCTGCGTACCTAATGTTAAAGATAGGTACGCAGGCCACATGCAGATGTAGGCGAAGCTGACCGGAGGAGGTGCGGCAGTGGGCAGGGCTTCATGGAGGAAGTCCGCAGCCCTCCGCAGCTCTGAGGAACGCTAATGTGCACCTAGCCTAACATTTGTTGTTGTGCAATTGGGTGGCCACTTGAAAACATTCAATCATGGAATAACTTTACATTTTGAAGAGGTAGGAGTCACAACCAGACCCTTGGCCAATGGATTAATAGCCCAATGGCTTTATTGACACATATGAGGACACACAAGTTATGTGACAAATGGTATGTAACAGTTTGGGATCCTTACAGATTTTTTATGGGAACTCAAAAAATACAAGTTATGGAAGTAGTTCATAACGTTCATATGTATTTTGGACATTCATTATATTGTATATGGATAATATTATGTTTTGGGTGATTATTTCTGTATTTCTTTTTTCATAATAATAATAATAATAAATATTGATTTTGTTTATATAGCGCCAAAATATTCTGCAGCACTTTACAATTCAGAGAGGGCATGTAACATTATCAGATATTACAGAGTAACACATTGTTCACCAATTCAAACAAGAAACGTGAGGGCCTGGTGCAAGTTTACAATCTATAAGAAAGTAGGAATGACACAAAATATAGTGTGTCATCCAGCCTTCCTTAGAATAACTTGGGGTAATAATGTATAGCTGCATGAACCAATCTTGATTCAGTATTGGTTTGTGTCCAGATACAAAGTACTATCTAGTGTATAGCAATCAATGTATAAATAATTAATAAAATCATAATGACTGGACTCAGGGGCGGACATACCATTTGTGCAATTCTTACAGTCTACAGTCGCACAGGGGCCCACGAGTTAAAAGGCAAACTTTCACTTTCAAAGTAGATGGAATTGGGCATTACTATGAGCTATTGGGCTGCATAGGGCCCATATATTGTTTTTGCACAGGGGCCCTCTTCTGTGTATGTCTGCACCTGACTGGACTATATATAATTCAAAGGCATCTTGTTTTATGGTCTACAGTAAAATGGAATGCTATAATTCAGTTACACAGTTATTCTTTTACATGTAAGAAGCCCAGACATCTGGGATGGCAGCCACATGTCAATTACTCAATTCAAAAGAGGAAGAATTTAGGCAACTGACACAAGATATAGGATAAAAGTAAGGTTATTTAAGGAGGACTGATGATATAATTTCCCTTCTGCTTTTATATACTCTGCTGACTTCAAGGGAACTTGTTACATCCATTAAATAAGTATTCTCAAGTTTGAAAGTTATTGCCACCAATCCTGAGAAAAGTCCCATGTGAATGGAGCAGTGCTCGATCATGCACAATGCCACTCCCTTCATTCTTAAGGGAGTGCTGAAGATCATCGTTGCACAGCGCTCGGTTATCTCCGATGGTTCCATTAAGAATGAATGGAGTGGCAGTGTCCTTGATCGAGCACTGCTCCATTCACATGCGACTCTTCAAAGCTTCGGTTCTCAGGATCATTGGGGTCTCAGCAGTCAGGCCAGCAGTAATGGGTAATTGATAAATCCAAACTTGAGACTACCCCTATATGCCTACAAACTACCTTTTCTTACTAAGCAGATATTCTATCTCTGATACATGTACCAAAAGATGTTAAGGAAATGGAATTATAACATATTCCACAGTGTGATAGAAATGACACTGGCAGAATAGTGGTCGATTTATGGAAATATAAGGATGTATTGTGGCGTTATTCTATATTACAAAACTATTGTTTTGTGTCTTTGAGGTTCAAGATACAACATGCTGTGCAGCAAGCTATTGATCAGAGCCGGGACTCCATCATTCTCCTATTTCTAGAGGACATTCCCGATTACAAGCTAAATCACAGCATACATCTGCGAAGAGGAATGTTCAAGTCTCGATGCATTCTAGAGTGGCCGGTTCAGAGAGAGAGGAGAAATGCTTTCCAACAAAAGCTAAAAATTGCTCTAGGGTCATCTAATGTAGTGAACTAAATATGGTCTGTATGATCTCATGGATACAGTATGTCTGTCCAGCAAGCTAGTGGCAAGCTCAAAAAGGAGTCAGTAATATTTTGCTGCAAACGGCTAAAGAACACTTTGGGTTTACTTTAATGAGTCAAACACATATGAATCATATGGACATATGTTCTGTTTTTAATTTTTTTATTGTTCTCTTTGTTAAAGAAAAATAGAAAAGGAAAACATGAAATACTGGCTCTGTATTTAGTTTTCTTTTGATACTTTTACAATTCACTTTCAGCTCCTTTTACCTTACGTTACCAACCACTAGACTAATTGACAACTGAAAGATGCTTATTTCCGCTAAAGACACAAAAGCGCATACAGATCGGTCCAAAGCATCATCCAAAGTCATCCCACCAATAATGGACCAGTCAATTATCTTACATGTGTTTGGACTCCCAGTTGTTGACCATTGATATCGGAAAAATAGAAGGATTGAAAACATTGAATTTCTCTCTTGTGCTCTATTGAAAACACATGCAAGCTTTGCCAAACCAAGATTACACATGTACCCTGGGGTCTAGAGTAATGGCTGATTGCTGAGCCAAGCATACACATGTGCACTAGGGTCTGGAGGAATAGCTGACTGTTGAGCCAGGCATACACATGTACACTGGGGTCTGGAGGAATAGCTGACTGCTGAACCAAGCAAACGCATGTACACTGGGGTCTGGAGGAATAGCTGACTGCTGAGCCAAGCATACACATGTACACTGGGGTCTGGAGGAATAGCTGACTGCTGAACCAAGCAAACGCATGTACACTGGGGTCTGGAGGAATAGCTGACTGCTGAGCCAGGCATACACATGTGCAATAGGGTCTGGAGGTTTAGCTGACTGATGTACCAAGCAAACGCATGTACACTGGGGTCTGGAGGAATAGCTGACTGCTGAGCCAAGCATACACATGTGCACTAGGGTCTGGAGGAATAGCTGACTGCTGAGCCAAGCATACACATGTACACTGGGTCTGGAGGAATAGCTGACTGCTGAGCCAAGCATACACATGTGCACTGGGGTCTGGAGGAATAGCTGACTGCTGAGCCAAGCATACACATGTACACTGGGGTCTGGAGGAATAGCTGACTGCTGAGCCAAGCATACACATGTACACTGGGGTCTGGAGGAATAGCTGACTGCGGAGCCAAGCATACACATGTACACTGGGTCTGGAGGTATAGCTGACTGCTGAGCCAAGCATACACATGTACACTGGGGTCTGGAGGAATAGCTGACTGCTGAGCCGAGCATACACATGTACACTGGGTCTGGAGGAATAGCTGACTGCTGAGCCAAGCATACACATGTACACTGGGGTCTGGAGGAATAGCTGACTGCTGAGCCAAGCATATACAGGTACACTGGGGTCTGGAGGAATAGCTGACTGCTGAGCCAAGCATACACATGTACACTGGGGTCTGGAGGAATAGCTGACTGCTGAGCCAAGCATACACATGTACACTGGGTCTGGAGGAATAGCTGACTGCTGAGCCAAGCATACACATTTACACTAGGGTCTGGAGGAATAGCTGACTGCTGAGCCAAGCATACACATGTGCACTGGGTCTGGAGGAATAGCTGACTGCTGAGCCAAGCATACACATGTACACTAGGGTCTGGAGGTATAGCTGACTGCTGAACAAGCAAACGCATGTACACTGGGTTGGAGGAATAGCTGACTGCTGAGCCAAGCATACACAGGTACACTGGGTCTGGAGGAATAGCTGACTGCTGAGCCAAGCATACACATTACACTAGGGTCTGGAGGAATAGCTGACTGCTAAGCCAAGCATACACATGTACACTGGGTCTGGAGGAATAGCTGACTGCTGAGCCAAGCATACACAGGTACACGGGTCTGAAGGAATAGCTGACTGCTGAGCAAGCATACACATGTGCACTTGGGTCTGGAGGAATAGCTGACTGCTGAGCCAAGCATACACAGGTACACTGGGGTACTGGAGAAATAGCGACTGCTGAGCCAAGCATACACATGTACACTAAGGTCTGGAGGAATAGCTGACTGCTGAGCCAAGCATACACATGTGCACTAGGGTCTGGAGGAATAGCTGACTGCTGAGCCAAGCATACACATGTACACTAGGGTCTAGAGGAATAACTGACTGCTGAGCCAGCATACACATGTACATTGGGGTCTGGAGGAATAGCTGACTTCTGAGCCAAGCATACACATGTACACTAGGGTCTGGAGGAATAGTTGACTGCTGAGCCTAGCATACACATGTACACTGGGTCTGGAGGAATAGCTGACTGCTGAGCCAAGCATACACATGTCACTTGAGTCTGTAGGAATAGCTGACTGCTGAGCCAAGCATACACATGTACATTGGGGTATGGAGGAATAGCTGACTGCTGAGCCAAGCATACACATGTACACTGGGTCTGAAGGAATAGCTGACTGCTGAGCCAAGCATACACATGTACACTAGGTCTGGAGGAATAGTTGACTGCTGAGCCAAGCATGCACATGTACACTAAGGTCTGGAGGATTAGCTGACTGCTGAGCCAAGCATACACATGTACACTAAGGTCTGGAGGAATAGCTGACTGCTGAGCCAAGCATACACATGTACACTAGCGTCTGGAGGAATAGTTGACTGCTGAGCCAAGCATACACATGTACACTAAGGTCTGGAGGATTAGCTGACTGCTGAGCCAAGCATACACATGTACACTAAGGTCTGGAGGAATAGCTGACTGCTGAGCCAAGCATACACATGTACACAAGGGTCTGGAGGAATAGCTGACTGGTGAGCCAGGCATACACATGTACCCTGGGGTCTAGAGTAATGGCTGACTGCTGCGCCAAGCATACACATGTACACTAGGGTCTGAAGGAATAGCTGACTGCTGAGCCAAGCATACACATGTACACTAGCGTCTGGAGGAATAGTTGACTGCTGAGCCAAGCATACACATGTACACTAAGGTCTGGAGGAATAGCTGACTGCTGAGCCAAGCATACACATGTGCAATAGGGTCTGAAGGAATAGCTGACTGCTGAGCCAAGCATACACATGTACACTAAGGTCTGGAGGATTAGCTGACTGCTGAGCCAAGCATACACATGTACCCTGGGGTCTAGAGTAATGGCTGACTGCTGCGCCAAGCATACACATGTACATTGGGGTCTGAAGAAATATCTGACTGCTGAGCCTAGCATACACATATACACTGGGGTCTGGAGGAATAACTGACTGCTGAGCCAAGCATACGCATGTACACTGAGGTCTGTAGTTAAAACAACGTAAGCTCCAGACGGAATTATTATAGAATTAATAATTCTTAATAGCCTCAACAAATAATAACATTTCTATCCACTTATATCACCACATATACAGTACAGACCAAAAGTTTGGAACACCTTCTCATTTAAAGATTTTTCTGTATTTTTATGACTATGAAAATTGCAGAATGACACTGAAGGCATCAAAACTATGAATTAACACATGTTGAATTATACATTAAACTTTACAAACAAGTGTGAAACAACTGAAAATATGTCTTATTTTCTAGGTTCTTCAAAGTAGCCACCTTTTGCTTTGATTACTGCTTTGCGCGCAGAAAAGGTGAACGGCTGGAGCATGGAGGAGGTGGTGTGGGGGTGCTTTGCTGATGATTTATTAAAAAATGATTGGGGATTTATTAAAAAATGAAGCGGTGAGCGGTCCAGCTCACCCCAAACAATCTCGATTGGGTTCAGGTCTGGTGACTGTGGAGGCCAGGTCATCTGGTGTAGTACCCCAACACTCTCCTTCTTGGTCAAATAGCCCTTACACAGCCTGGAGTGTGTTTGGGGTCATTGTTCTGTTGAAAAATAAATGATGGTCCAACTAAACGCAAACCGGATGGAATAGCATGCTGCTGCAAGATGCTGTGGTAGCCATGCTGGTTCAGTATGCCTTAAATTTTGAATAAATCTCCAACAGTGTCACCAGCAAAGTACTCCCACACCATCACACCTCCTCCTCCATGCTTCACGGTGGGAACCAGGCATGTAGAGTCCATCCGTTCACCTTTTCTGCGTGCAAAGCAGTAATCAAAACAAAAGGTGGCTACTTTGAAGAACCTAGAATATAAGACATATTTTCAGTTGTTTCACACTTTTTTGTAAAGTGTAATGTATAATTCCACATGTGTTAATTCATAGTTTTGATGCCTTCAGTGTGATTCTACAATTTTCATAGTCGTGAAAATACAGAAAAATGGTTGAATGAGAAGGTGTGTCCAAACTTTTGGTCTGTACTGTACATATAATGGTAAAATATATCTGGTGCTCTGTGAGGAAAGAAGTGGAAACCACTCAATATATATGGATTAACCCAACACCAAATAACACTGGATTAACAGAGAATGCCAAACTGGAAATTAGGTGATAAATATTTTTATTAATTAATTAATGGTGGCAGGAAAAATTACATAAAATACATATACATTAAAAACAATGTGCACATATACAGGACCAAAGTATCTAGGGGTGAAAATATAAACATGCCATGTTAAAAAAATAGTAACCCTCAAAAGGTAATAACAGCCCTATAGTAACCTAAAGTACAAGTAAACATAGAATAATCAGTGTACGTGATTATATCACTAGATCATATATAAAGTGCATATGCTGTATATATAAAAATAACCACACACAATGTGCAAAAAATTAACCACACAATGTGCAAAAATTAATAAATTCAATACCGGGTGAAGCAATTAAAGTGAAATAAGTGCAAGAGACGGTACCAGAGGATAAAAATATAGAGGGCAATATACCTTTAAGGGTTAACAGATCCCATAAGCACGCGCACCCCAACGCGCGTATCGGAAAGACTTCCTTCGTCAGGGGTGAACAAAGGAATAAGTAATCCAGTAAGTGATACATTGCTGGAATCAGAGTCCCTGTCCCTACATCATCCTGCTCTTTCAATGGAATCTGTTATCAGGTTTGTGTTGTGTAACAGGGGTCTGTTGACCATTTCTAAATTTCAGAGGCTCTGGCACTACCGGTCAGGTCACTTACAGCCCAGGCATCTGGGAATCGGGCTCCAGTAAGCAGGTGGAAGCAGTCCCCCCAGCCTCACGAGGAAGGAGAAGAAAAAGTGGACACCTGAAGAGGATTATGGTATTATGCTCCTTATTTTTACTGGCTTTTCAGTTTGGAGTGTTGGAGTACAGCAGCTACACTTTAAAAATATTTGAATGATGTTCGTCAGTTGTTGCCTTTCAAAGTTCAATGGATGACAGTCCTTATAATTTTTTCCTGGCTTTGCACTTTCTGCAAAGACTTTATGAGTGTTGAAGTACATAAATTACACTTTCAAAATCACAAAACAATGCCCCAAAAACTTAAACACGGAGGACCGAGAAATCAGAAGAAACCTACACAAGAAAAAATTCCTCCAAAAAATTCATATAAAAGTGTAATTTTTATTGAACCATGTCTAAAATTATTTAAAAAGGGATGACAACACACAGAAAGAATGAAATGCTTTATTTATTTTTTATGAATTCTATTGAGTCTCTCATTGAAGCAGGAATGACCCAGTTTAATCCTACAGGATGTGTTTAAGTCCTTATTCGCTTGCACTTTATATTTTTTTTAGGTCAATATAAGGTACTTTACTTTTACTTCAATTAAGGGACCTTTTTTGCGAGCCTTTATGTAATTATTATCATGTGATTGTTATTACCATCGGACACAGTCCATCTTTCTGCTCAATGCTTGTTTTTCATTCTTTCTGCGTGTTGTCATCCCCTTTTAAATATTTTAAGATACGGTTCAACAAAAATTACACTTTTATATGAATTTTTTTGAGGATTTTTTTTTCTTGTGTAGTTTACACTTTCAAAATGTTTACGTTCCAAATTTATTTCTGGATTCAATTAGTCATCCATACAGTCTAATGTGGTTATTGGTACATTACGGTGTTATCAAAAAAAGTGTTAACATTTTTTCTGGGTTAAATTTCTCACCCATACAATATTCTGTGGTCTGGGGTAAATTGCTGTGATATTTATCACTCAAAACAAAGCATTTAAAAATTTTGCTGGTTTAAATTTCTCAGCCATACACTATTCTGTCATCTGTGAAACATTTCGGTGCTATCTAACCCTCCAAAAAGAGATCAAAACATTATCTGGATTCAATTATTAATCCATAGAGTATTGCGTATTCTGGGGTACATTTCAGTGTTAAATAACACAAAAAAAAACATTCAGAAATGTGTCTGGATTCAATTAGTCATTCATAGAGTATAACATGTTCTGGGGCATATTTTGTTGGTATATAACCCTCCAAAAATTTGATCAAAGATTTATTGGTATTATATTGCTCACCCATAGAGTATTTTGTGCTCATGGGTACATCTTGGTTGTATCTAACTCTCCCAAAAATTGTTAAAAAATGTATTGGTATTATATTGCCCATCCATACAGTATTACATGTTCTTGGGTACATTTTGGTGGTATCTAACCTTCCAAAAAATTGTTCAAAATTTTTTTAGTATTATATTGGTCATCCATGGACTGAGGCCTACAAAGAATAGAACACAGTACTTACAGTTAAATATGTGGAGGTTCAAAGATGTTTTGCAGCTGTTTTTCTGTCTCTGGCACTGGGTACCTTGACTGTGTACAAGGCATCATGAAATCTGAAGATTACTAAACGTTTTTGGGTCGCAATGTAGTGTCCAGTGTCAGAAAGCTGGGTTTGCGTCCTAGATCATGGGTCTTCCAGCAAGACAATGATCCCAAACATACTTCAAGAAACCCCCAGAAATGGATGGAAGTAAAGCGCTGGAGATTTCTGAAGTGGCCAACAGTGTGTCCTGATCTAAATATCATTGAACACCTTTGAAGAGGTCTTAAAATTTCTGTTGGGAGAAGACGTCCTTCAAATATGGGAGACCTTGTGCACTTTGTAAAAGAAGAGTGGTCCAAAATTCCAGTTGAGAGGTGTAAGAAGTTTGTTGATGGTTATCGTTGTTTTGTACTCTTGTGTGTGCACCCGTCTTCTACAGTGGCACCATTTAACCAGTGCTTGTCAAAAAAGGTTTTTACTTTTAACTAATGGATTGTTTTCTTCTTTAACCTCTTATATGTTTTTTCTTCTTTGGGTATCCTGTTTCTTTACGAATGGTTGACCATTTATCCACTAGCAGATATAGGTCAATATAACTATCTGTGTGACTAACTGTATATAGAAAAATATTTAGACTTGAGAGTCCTCAGTGGTTGATACTTTTTAATGGCTAACTGAAAAGATGGTAACAAATTGCAAGCTTTCGAGACTACTCAGGTCTCTTCATCAGGCAAAGACTAAAACAAAAACTGAAGAATCACATATTTATACACAAGAGGCCACAGGAATAATGCAATAGGTAAGACATGTGACGTGAAGCAGAACTGTCATTATGGCAGAGGGATGAACATAAATATTGGAACAGTTCATAGATAAGGAGTGAGAGTTTTATTGCCCTCTGATTGGGGTCTGGTATTGTGTTTTGATGCCCCTAGAAGGTCAGAGACGCAGATTCCTTAATTGATGTACACAGACATGAATCCATGTGACACGTTCATTCCAGCACTAAGAGTGTCAAAGGTCATCATAAGTTTATATTCCCAAATCTTTCTATCTTTCTCAGATTTGAAGTTAGCTTTTAATACCAGTAATTCCATATCCATCATGCTATGACCGGGCATACAAAAGTGTTTGGCCACAGGTAGATCCATTCTTTTTTCTCTTATTGTGTGGCGATGAGAATTCATCCTTGTTCTCAGTTTTTGCCCGGTCTCCTCCACATACAGACCCCCAGTTGGACATTTCGTACAAATAATTAGGTACACCACATTAGATGTGATGCAGCTGAAAGTACCTGGGATCTTGTAGTCCTGATGGGAGTTGGGGATCTTTATCTTGTCCGTGGTCATTATAGATGGACAGGTTTTGCACTTCTTCTGTTTGCAAGGAAAGGTTCCTGCAGCTGTTGGGGAGGACAGGGAGCTTCTGACAATGATGTTTCTTAGATTTGGGGGCTGCCTAAAACATAGTAGTGGGGGGTCTGGAAATATGGATTGTAATCGGGCATCTTTTTGTAGTAAAGGTTGTAGTTTCCGTGCAGCTCCCCTTAGCATCTCCAGATTTGGATTGTAGGTGACCACTAGAGGCACCCGGTTATTTTCTTCTTTAGCTTTGTAATGTAGCAGGTGATTCCTTGATATTCTGGTGGCTCTTGTAATTTGGTTCTCAATTGTTCTTGGATGGTAGCCCTGGTTCAAAAAGGTCTTTCTGAGGCGAATAAGGTGTTCATCTCTATCCATAGAGTTGGAACATATACGATTGTATCTGATGGCTTGGCTGTAGACAATAGAGTTTTTTATGTGTTTTGGATGGAAACTGTCCCATTTAAGGTATGTTGGACGGTCGATTGGCTTCTGATACAGGGATGTCTCTATTTCATTGTTCTTTAGCTTAATGGTGGTGTCTAAAAAGTTAATTTCAGTGCTGGAGTAGTTAAGTGTTAAGTTGATGGTGGGATGAAATTGGTTGAACTGTTCATGGAACGTCTTTAGCTGTTGTTCAGACTCCGTCCAGATGATTAAAATGTCATCAATGTAGCGGTAGTAGGCCCGAGGCCTGATGGGACATGAGGACAAAAATTCGCTTTCAAGCTTGGCCATGAAAAGATTTGCATACTGTGGAGCCATTTTACTTCCCATCGCTGTGCCAGTCTCCTGAAGATATATCTTGTTGTCAAATTCAAAGTAATTGTGGGTGAGGATGAATTTTGTGAGTTTCACCACAGAATCAGCATCGTTCGCGGTGTTTCCCATGAAGACTTTGCAGGCATTTAATCCATCCTGGTGTGGGATATTAGAGTACAAAGATTCCACATCCATGGTGGCCAGGATGGTTCCTTCTGGTAAGGGACCTATTGTTGCTAGTTTATTCAGTAGGTCAGTTGTGTCCTGAATGTAGCTGGTGTATCCTTTACCAGGGGTTTAAGAACACCCTCTACCCATCCAGATACCTGCTCAGTAAGGGTGTCCACACATGAAATAATCGGCCTCCCTGGATTCCCAGCTTTGTGGATTTTGGGAAGCATGTAAAACGTCCTGTTCTTGGACTTTCTGGTATCAGGTCATCAGCTCTTATGGATTTGTCAGATAGACAAGATACCAACTGCTTATTCCTTGTAATAGTCTGTGTAGGGTCCGACTCCAGTTTTCTGTAGTAGCGTGTGTCCGTAAGTTGTCTGTTTGCTTCCTTCAAATAGTCTGATGTGTTCATCATGACTATTGCACCTCCCTTGTCAGCAGGTTTTCTATCTACTGGCTAACACGGTACGAAGATATACATCTTTCCTATAACTGTATATAGTGTTTGACCTTTTAGTTGGCATATATTATCTGCTTTGTACAGTATGTGCTCTAATTATTGAAATGGGGTGGGAAGGAGACAATGACTGACATAATTGGTATAGGTATATGTGTGATGACAAAACATCAGGGGAGAATCTGACAAACATCTGATGTTATGGTAAGTGCAAGAAGTCTTAAAGGGACTGTGATCTTGGAGATTTTAATATCCACCTGTCTAAAGAGATAGGCCGGGATCACACATGCAACAAAGTCGTCCGGCACTCGCATGTGAAATCCCAGCTCTGGCGCCTGCACTCGGGAGTGGAGCGAGCGGCTGCATGTAGTTCTATGCAGCCGCTCGCTCCACTCCCGAGTGCTGGCGCCAGAGCTGGAATTTCACATGCGAGTGTCAGACGACTTCGTCGCATGTGTGATCCCGGCCATATAGTACTTTTGACCCAACATGCAAAGCTTTATTTTTATTTCATACAAGCTTTTAAAATTCTACTTTTACAAATACAAAAGTGTGTCCTTTTGCCTTGTGTGACAGTCACTATATCTTCAAAATTGGTTTCTAGTAATACCCAAATGTTTGAAAAACAATAAATTACATTGTTGTCCCTTTTTTAGCCAGGCTTTTGTGGCTGCCATTATCATTTTTTTCCACTGTAAAACATTTTGCCTTTTCTTGTCATGTATTTGATTACAGATAATCTGCAGTGACACTGGTTTTAATTACTAGTGAGTTAATATGTGATGATTTTCTAATTAGCGAGAATGGATTAACCTTTAAGTGATACCTGAAGCTCATATTCCCTTTTATTTCTTGGTGGCATTTCTTTCTTTCTTGCAGTGTGTTCACACGTGCTTTGTACACGTGTGAGCTGCATTCTTCTCTGATGCGTGTCACACAAGCTGTGGTAGAATTACACTAAAGTTGTATCCAGCATGACAGCAGGATGTTCTTCTCAGTGGGCGATCACATAAGAGCCAGTAGGGACATATCGACTCTCTTGGCTTTTGCATCATCATCATCATCATCATCATCATCAGTCTAAGAATATGATGTATGGGGCCTTGAGTTTGTCATTGTTACAGGTTGTAGGAAAATGAGTGGCTAAAAATAAGTGAACATTCCGGCTTTGTCTGAGAGAAGTAGGTTGGGATGGGATACACTTATGCCAGTTTCTAAGATTAGTAAAAGAGATATGTTTTAGGCAGAATTTTGTAGGGTTCGATTTAGGTGGAAGTCATTAAAGGCTGGCTCCTCTCCTTGTAAACACTTGATGATTGATGAAGAGTAGATAGTGTAGATGTAATGTTTTGATCCTGAGCAGTTGTAGAAAGGAGGACTGGGTTGCCAGGGCTGCTGAAGTGCCGGGTCCAGAACTGCTGAGGCTGCACCTCCTGTTGCTGGAGGTAATGCAATTACAGCCGGAGCGAGCCGGTAACCTGGGTGCAGGGGGCGTGGCCAGGATCAGTAAGCTAAAAGGGGGCTGCACGGGAATGGAGTGCAGATTCCCGCCAGAACGCTGAGCAGGTGTTGATCGCAGCTGCAGTAAGGAGAGCGATAGGCCGCAGCGTGCAGAGACAGGGCGGCAGCAAGAGTCACGCATACCGGTGAGTGTGCAGAGGAGCGTGCGACGGACAGAGCATCGCGGTACGGATCTCCAGGTGTCGGCTGACATCCAGGGAGGCGCACGCCTGGTACAGCATTGCAGCGCAACTGTAGGTGGTGTGCAGGCGGCTGATTTGGGCCCTGTACTCCTGTGCATGCTTTCCTACTGAAACCGGGTACTCTGTATATGCTTTATCTTTATGTGTGGATTAATGTACAAATATGACCGACGATTATAATGTGCACTTGAACAATAGTGTGTTATGCTGTATAATTTGAAGTGTCCTGTGTTAATGCTGTGATGTTATACTGTGGTAGGGACACTTAGTATTCAGACAGGTGTAGTACTGTATGGGGTTTTATAGATCATAGAGCAGTTGGGGGCACTAGAGAGCCAGATGTTAGATATAGATTAGGGAGATTTAGATGTAAGATAAGATAGAAATAATTAACTAGTCAGACCAAAAGGGTAATTGGTGGGAGGAGTTAGTTCTGAGGGGTCAGAATTGTTCTGGGAAGAATAGTGAGTTGTAAGAGAAGTGAGACAGAGGGAGAGAACTGAAAGAAGAAAGTCAGGAGATGTTAGACCTTGGAGCATGTGGGAAGCGAGGCAGCCAGGAAGAATCAGTGGCTACGCTGTGGGTTACCTGCCATGACGTCTGGGACCTATGGTCCGAACAGGTTTTGCAGAGGCAACCTGATTTTTCGTCCAGGATGGGGAAAGTGGATGGGGAGCACTCAGTGCCAGCTAGTTGGACTATTCGGGAAGCTGCGGGTCTGGAAACCACAGTGCAGGAAGATAAGCTGGAAGAACAGACTAGGGAAAGAGCAGGAGATGGAGTTCTCATGTATTGTGAAAATTGATGGACTGTAACTGTTATGAAGAAGCCTGAGTTCAGTAAAGTTTCATTGGAAAAGAACAAGCAGTCTGATTACATTTGTGTGTGTTTGAAAAGGACTGGAGCTTTGTATAATAAGGAAGTTCCTGACCCACAGGCGGGTGAAGCACTTAGCACACACAGCACACCACAAATGGACAATCTCTTAATTACGTAGCAGAGTGTCAGGGTGTGCTTAAACAACAACAGTCCCTCGTCATGACTACCACCCTGGCTCCCGTTAAACAACCATTCAGGTGACGGCTGCTACCCCGAGAGACACACTCTGAGTGGAACTTTGTGAAGAGCTCGTTCCTATTGCTCCCCAGTTACATAGACTAGGGGCTCAGCGGGCAAAACTGGAGACCGCCTGCTGCCGCCAGAAGCAGAATCGTGTGTAGGGCGGAGATGCCTGAAGATGCTTCACTGACCGTCGCATTCTACTACTCACAGGACCTTCAGAGAGTGTCGGGCTGTGAAGTCACGATAAGTGAAGCTGTTATCCAAAGACTGTCTAGTTAAACAATCATTATTAAGTTTAGTTATTGTACCCCTTTTTCCCTACTATCTCCCTGCGAGGAGTTTATTGCTGTTGAATAATTAAATATAGTTAATTCTTGCTCTGCAGCATTTGTATTACTGCATCCCAGTACCTGCTTATTACGCAGTCTTTCTTGCCGACAGAGGGAACATTGTTGTTCCCCAAGGCAAAACGTGATGTCAGGGCTGCCATCAGGGCACTACTGCCCTTACTGCTGTATGGGGCCCGGTGAACAGCAGTACACAGAGTGGCCTGCAAGTCCGGGGCCCCCCTTATGTGCTTCTGTCCATGGGGCCCCATTGCTGCGGCGCACACGTTGCGCTGGGGCCCGGGAGCTTTCTCGGAGTTGTGCACTGCCGTCTTACCTTTTCGGCTGCGGAGCTCCCGCTCCTCTGTCTTCTGTGTTCTTCCTGTTAGGTGATGGCACGTACGCAATGATGTCATCGCGTACGCGCCGCCCGATGTACCGGACGCTGGAGGAAGAGCTGCACTTCTGGGGAGCGACTGTGAGGTAAGTATACAAAACATTTTTGCTTTCTGTATAAAGGAATTAAATGGGTGAGGGGAGGATGAGGAACTGCAAATGATGACATGGGGGAAGGAGTAAGTGGGACTGCACATGATGGTTTGGGGAGTGGGTTTAAAGGGGACTGCACATGATGAAGTGGGGGGGTTAAAAGGAACTGCACATGATGAAGTGGGGGGGTTAAAGGGGATGGCACATGATGAAGTGGAAGGTTAAAGGGGGCTGCACATGATGAAGTGGGGGGCAAGGGTACTGCACAGGATGAAGTGGGTGGTTAAAGGGGACTGTACATGATGAAGTGGGGGGTAAAGAGGACTGCATATGATGATGTGTGGTGCTAAGGGGACTGCAAATGATGAAGTGGGGAGGTGAGGGAGACTGCAAATGATGAAGTGGGGCGAAAGGGGATTGAACATGATATACAGTGGGAGAAGGGGACTGCATATGAAGTGGGAGGAAGGGGGACTGCACATGACAAATTGGGGGAGGGGAGGGAGACTGCAAATGATTAATTGAGAGTGGGGGATGGGGATAGCAATTGAATTGAAGGTGGGGGTGGGGAGAGCAAATGATGATCTGGAAAGAAAGCAAATAATAATGAATTTTGAGGGTGGGGAGTAAATGATGTATTGAATGTGGGGAAGAGCTGTTAATAATGAATAGAGGGTGGAAGAGAGAAGATATGACAATGAATTGGGACAGAAGAGGCATGTAAATATAAGTCGGGGGAGCGGGAGGTACATAGTGGGGGGCGTTGAGTATGCAGTGACTTGTAATGAATTGAGGGAAAGAGTACAGAGGTTAATTAATTTATATATTTATTAGGTGGGGAAAGTGGCTAGTATAGCTAGGAGGGGCTCAGTGGCATATTGTAATAATATATTGCGAATGGTGGGTTGCATAATAACCAATTATGTATTAATGGTGGGCGCATAGCTGTATTCAGATGTGTAGTGTAGAAGAAAGGGAAAAAGTGGGGAATGTGCTCTGGAAGCTGTGCTGTAGGTAACTATGTGTTATTTTATGCAGAGATGAGTCCTACCTGGAAGAAGTGATGGCGGTCTGCGCTGCATGAAAAAGAAAAGCAAAGATGAAGCACTTCAGCTAGAAACGTCACTGGTGAGTCAGTGTGTTACCTGTACAATGACACTATACACTGTATACTATGTACAGAGCTCCTGTGTATAATGTCACCAGTGATCACTTTGTTATCTGTACACTGACACTGTATACAGAGGTCCTGTGTATAATGTCACTTGTGTTCACTGTATTACCTGTACACGGACACTATATACAGAGCTCCTGTGTATAATGTTGCCGGCGATCACTGTATTACCTGACTCTGACACTATACACTGAGATCCTGTGTATAATGTAAATGATGATCTCTGTATTACCTGTAAACTATACACTATATACAGAGCTCCTGTGTATAATGTTACTGCTGATCCCTGCATTACCTGTATACTATATACAGAGCTCTTATGTATAATGTCACTGGTGATCCCTGTATTACCTGTACACTGACACTATGTACAGAGCTTCTGTGTATAATGTCCATGGTGATCACTATTACCTGTACATTGACACTATATACAGAGCTCCTGTGTATAATGTCACCGGTGATCACTATATTACCTGTACACTGACGCTGTGTACTATGTACAGAGATTCTGTGCATAATGTCACTGGTGATCACTGAATTAACTGTACACTGACAGTAATTACAGACTTCCTATGTATAATGTCACTTAATATTGTGTTTTGTTTTTTATTAATGATCAGTATTGTAGTATTCAGTCACTATGTAGTGGTAATATGTGGTCCGGCCATGGTGTGGCGGTATTTGTTCCTTGTATGTGGTATTATTTGGTGACTATGTGGTGGTAATATGTGGTCTGGTCATGATGTGACGGTATTTGTCCCTTGTATGTTGTATTAATGGTCATTTAAAAAAAAAATGTATGTGACTCATTCCCTTAAAGAAAAATACATAAAAATATATTTATATTTAAGAGGTTAGAGTAGAGTAGGGCCGGTCAAAAGAGTCTACCATGTCGGGGTGGCAGCTTAAAAATTCTTTTGGCCAGGACAAAAGCTGCTGGTTATGAATGTGATCTGGTGTTTGATGGGAACTGTGAACTGATTGATGAGGACGTGGTGGAGAAGTTGAGTTTTTTCAAGAGTGGACGATGGGACTGTGGAAGGTTCAAAGGGTGGAGGTGGAGCAGGGGTGGAGCTTGGGTGGAGTCTCAAGGGGCCTGAAAATTTTGCCAATATGGGGCCCCAAAATTCCTAGTGGCAGCCATGCATCCTGTTATTACCTAGTGACATCTCTCAGAACTACTTAACACTAGGCAACAATGTCTTGTGAAAATAGAAATTTTGCTTTACATAACAGAACTTTTTCTTTTACGCTTAAATATGTGGGCCAAAGGCCAAAATAAATTTTATTTAAATCAATATCTATTTGATGCCATAATATAAGCTATTTTCTAATATACTTGTTTTAAAAATTCCCTACTGTTCCCTAACTACACTGTCTAACTGCTACTTTATTTTATTTTTTTTTACTTCCTGTCTGCTGACGATTTGTTTAAGCCCCTTTAACCCCGAAGGTGGTTTGCACGTTAATGACCCAACCAATTTTTACAATTCTGACCACTGTCACTTTATGAGGTAATAACTTTGAAACACTTCAACAGGTCCTGGTGATTATGAGATTGTATTTTTTGACGTATTGTACTTCATGATTGTGGTAAAATCACTTCAATATGACTTGCATTTATCTGTGAAAAAAATGGAAATTTGGCAAAAATTTTGAAAATTTTGCAATCTAGTCTATTATTTCAAAACACTGTTGTTTGGTGATTACTTTGTATCTCCGTTCATAATGCACCCACACACACAAATGATACACCATTGGAAAGGTAAACTTGCCCCCTTCAGCAGAAAATAGCCAAACAAACCACACATCCACGATTTGATCACAAAATACAGTTTAAACATTCATTAACCTGCAGTAAGGAAAAATGACCTGCAGGTGGCACCACACTACCCCAAAGCACACTACCACAAAGCTGCTTACAGACATCACAAAAAAATGCAAACATTTGCTTTGGGGGCTTTCCAGCTTGCCAAACTGCTTGCCCAGCCTATGTTAGTCCAAATTGGAGGATTGTACACTTCACTGCAGGTGAGGCACATACGCAAACACATTTGTAAACATGCACTGCCTATTGAATTGCACACTTGCTCCGTTCATACTCCACCCACACAAACAAATGATACACCATTTGAAAGGTCAAATAACAGCAGGTGGCAGCACACTACCCCAAAGCACACTACCACAAACCTGCTTACAGACATCACAAAAAAATCCAAACATTTGCCTTGGGGTCTTTCCAGCTTGCTCAAGTGCTTGCCCAGCCTATTTCAGGCACATTGGAGTTTTGCACACTTCACTGCAGGTGAGTCACATATGCAAACACATTTGTATACATGCACTGCTTTTTCGGTGATTACTTCGACCTACACAACAAATGGTGAGTCACATAAGCAAACACATTTGTAAACATGCACTGCTTTTTCGCTGATTACTTCACCCCACACACACAAATGATACACCATTTGAAAGGTAAACTTGCTCCCTTCAGCAAGAAAAGAGCCAAACAAACCACTCATTGATGATTTTATCACTAAATACAGTTTAAACATTTATTTTCATAAACCTATAGAAAGATACAATGACCTGCAGGTGGCACCTCAACCGGAAGACATCTTTTGGTCTCTACTTATCAAATCAATTTATTGTATTAGCAAGCTACATATACAGTACAGACCAAAAGTTTTGACACACCTTCTCATTCAAAGATTTTTCTGCATTTTCATGACTATGAAAATTGTAGAATCACAATGAAGGCATCAAAACTATGAATTAACACACGTGGAATTATACATTACACTTTACAAAAAAGTGTGAAACAACTGAAAATATGTCTTATATTCTAGGCTCTTCAAAGTAGCCCCTTTTGCTTTGATTACTGCTTTGCACGCAGAAAAGGTGAACGGATGGACTCTACATGCCTAGTTCCCACCGTGAAGCATGGAGGAGGTGGTGTGATGGTGTGGGGGTGCTTTGCTGGTGACACTGTTGGGGATTTATTCAAAATTGAAGCGGTGAGTGGTCCAGCTCACCCCAAACCATCTCGATTGGGTTCAGGAATGGTGACTGTGAGGCCAGGTCATCTGGCGTAGCACCCCAACACTCTCCTTCTTGGTCAAATAGCCCTTACACAGTCTGGAGGTGTGTTTGGGGTCATTGTCCTGTTGAAAAATAAATGATGGTCCAACTAAACGCAAACCGGATGGAATAGCATGCTGCTGCAAGATGCTGTGGTAGCCATTCTGGTTCACTATGCCTTCAATTTTGAATAAATCCCCAACAGTGTCATCCTGTGTAATCTTTCTTTATGGGATTAACCCTCGTCATCCGTATAATATTTAAAGTACGTGTTATATCTGTACATGGAGACTTGAGCTACATACATAGTAAATTATAAAAAGTCAATGTTTGAATAAAACGAAAAAGATGTGATAACTGTATAAACGTAACAACTACTAAATTAATAAATTCATCTTACTGAGTTCATGTGACAGGATGACATACTGTCTATGGCACTTTTTTTCCTACCACATCCTGTAAAAAGAAGATGTGGTACAATATGAGACCTTTTAGAAGTGGAAGTGATTATGTAAGGTAAGGACCTAAACGAGCTACAAAATGGGGCATATTTATATTTACGCTAGTCTTCTATACAGAAACTTTGTGGTAATCTACATATTAAAGACATGCTGATTTGTTGCTAATTTTTTTTCCATTAAAGGGGTTGTCCAAAACGAGGACAACCCCTTCTTGATCTAAATGTTTGGCCCCAATAAAATAAAAAAGCTGTTCTAGAGAGTCTCGTGTGCTTGGATGACACCTGGTGTACAGCCCCCAATCAGCGCTGGCATCACTGCCTTCGCCTTCGGACGAATCTGAGAGCAGCATGATGTAGGCAAAGATACCTTCAATCAAACGATGTATCACTTATTTTGCTGTGTGCAGCAGCTGTAATACAAACAGAGTTTTTAGATTTAGCAATGCAGCAGAGCTGAGAAAAGTGGCCTTGCCTGCACCAGGCTCTCTGTGTACAGTCATGGCCAAAAGTTTTGAGAATGACACAAATATTATATTTTCACATGATCTGCTGCCCTCTGGTTTTTATGTGTGTTTGACAGATGTTTTTATCACAGACAGAAATATAATTGCAAACATATGAGTAACAAAAGCTTATATTGACTAGAATGAGTTAATGCAGCAAGTCAATATTTGCAGTGTTGACCCTTCTTCTTCAGGACCTCTGCAATTCTCCCTGGCATGCTCTCAATCAACTTCTGGACCAAATCCTGACTGATAGCAATCCATTCTTGCACAATCAATGCTTTCATTTTGTCAGAATTTTTAGGTTTTTGTTTGTCCGCCCGTCTCTTGATGATTGACCACAAGTTCTCAATGGGATTAAGATCTGGGGAGTTTACCAGGCATGGACCCAAAATCTCTAAGTTTTGTTCCCTGAGCCATTTAGTTATCACCTTTGCTTTATGGCAAGGTGCTCCATCATGCTGGAAAAGGCATTGTTGATCGCCAAACTGCTCTTGAGGGTTGGGAGAAGTTGCTCTTGGAGGACATTCTGGTACCATTCTTTATTCATGGCTGTTTTTTAGGCAAGACTGTGAGAGAGCCGATTCCCTTGGCTGAGAAGCAACCCCACACATGAATGGTTTCAGGATGCTTAACAGTTGGCATGAGACAAGACTGGTGGTAGCGCTCACCTTGTCTTCTCCGAATGAGGCGTTTTCCCGATGTCCCAAACAATCGAAAAGGGGATTCATCAGAGAAAATAACTTTACCCCAGTCCTCAGCAGTCCACTGCCTGAACCTTTTGCAGAATATCAGTATGTCCATGATGTTTTTTCTAGAGAGAAGTGGCTTCTTTGCTGCCCTCCTTGAGACCAGGCCTTGCTCCAAGAGTCTCCGCCTCACAGTGCGTGCAGATGCACTCACACCTGCCTGCTGCCATTCCTGAGCAAGCTCTGCACTGCTGGTAGCCCGATCCCGCAGCTGAAACACTTTTAAGAGACGGTCCTGGCGCTTGCTGGTCTTTCTTGGGCGCCCTAGAGCCTTTTTGGCAACAATGGAACCTCTCTCCTTGAAGTTCTTGATGATGCGATAGATTGTTGACTGAGGTGCAATCTTTCTAGCTGCGATACTCTTCCTGTTAGGCCATTTTTGTGCATTGCAATGATGACTGCACGTGTTTCTTTAGAGATAACCATGGTTAACAGAAGAGAAACAATGATGCCAAGCACCAGCCTCCTTTTAAAGTGTCCAGTGGTGTCATTCTTACTTAATCATGACAGATTGATCTCCAGCCATGTCCTTATCAACACCCACACCTGTGTTAATTGAGCAATCACTGAAAAGAGGTTAGCTGGTCCTTTTAAGGCAGGGCTGCAATGATGTTGAAATGTGTTTTGGGGATAAAGTTCATTTTCTAGCCAAATATTGACTTTGCAAGTAATTGCTGTTAAGCTGATCACTCTTTATAACATTCTGGAGTATATGCAAATTGCCATTAGAAAAAGTGAAGCAGTAGACTTTGTAAAAATTAATATTTGTGTCATTCTCAAAACTTTTGGCCATGACTGTACATAGTCTATAGACAGTGAGCTGCTTATCACAGAAGGAGTGGAGTCGGACGAGTGCCCCCACACCGGCTAGTCACAGCAATGATAATCACTGGGTGATTAAACCTTCAGTCTAAGTAAACCACAACACACAGCTTAACATGTGAAACATCATTAAATTCTGTGTTTAAACCCCTACCTTATTCTGTCCTTAGATTACATAGCAAAAACCTACTGACATATTTCCTTTAAACTATTGAAGGGAAAGAAAGCTTTGCCTATTAGCAGGCCACAAGTGAAGGGTTAAGGGAAGTTGGAGTAGTATTAAAGGAACCAATTATCATCTAGACGGCCAGAGTACTGAGACAGGAAGGAAGTAAGAAGAAAGGTCAGCTGAGGGAGGCGTCATTCCCGTAGGCAGCTAGCAAGGAGTGGGCTACAAGGCAACTTGTCAAACCGATCCTGGAGGGTTAGAGAAATCTTTTCCAACCAGGAAGGAGCAGGGGTGCTGCATTGTAGTGGACGATACAGTCGGTGGAAAATCACAGCATGAAGGATGTTTGAAATTACTCCGAAATTGTAACCGAACAACACTAGCCGTTTGTAACTGAAACCAAGTATTAACCTCTGCCTTATGCAGAAGAATTGCACAGGAATATGCACGTCATGTTTTCATGTAGCAGAAGTGGTGCAGAAAATCTGTAGCATCTAGTAACTCAAGCAAAATTAAAGCAATTACATAAAAACTCAATCCCATTGTGCATTTAAAGATGCTGGAGAACTGCATGGTTTTTGCCACATGTATGTGGGGCCTGAAATAGCTCATGTAAAAAACTATTTTTTTTAAATGCAGTATTCCAGCATTTCTACACTAAAAGACTTTAACCCCTTCACCCCCAAGGGTGGTTTGCACGTTAATGACCGGGCCAATTTTTACAATTCTGACCACTGTCTCTTTATGAGGTTATAACTCTGGAACGCTTCAACGGATCTTCGCGATTCTGAGATTGTTTTCTCGTGACATATTGTACTTCACGTTAGAAGTATAATTTCTTCGATATAACTTGCGTTTATTTTTGAAAAAAACACAAATATGGCGAAAATTTAGAAAATTTTGCAATTTCAAACTTTGAAATTTTTTTCCCTTATAACAGAGAAATATGTGACACAAAATAGTTAAGAAATAACATTTCCCACATGTCTACTTTACATCAGCACAATTTTGGAACCAAAATTTTTTTTGTTAGGAAATTATAAGGGTTAAAAGTTGACCAGTGATTTCTCATTTTTACAACAAAATTTACAAAGCCATTTTTTTAGGGACCACCTCACATTTGAAGTCACTTTGACGGTCTATATAGCAGAAAATACCAAAAAGTGACACCATTCTAAAAACTGTACCCCTCAAGGTACTCAAAACCACATTCAAGAAGTTTATTAACCCTTCAGGTGCTTCACAGGAGCTGAAGCAACGTGGAAGGAAAAAATTAATATTTAACTTTTTAGCCACAAAAATGATCTTTTACAAACTTTTTTTATTTTGACAAGGGTAAAAGGAGAAAATGGGCAGATAAAGTTGTTGTGCAATTTCTCCTGAGTATGCCAATACCCTATATGTGGGGGAAAACCACTGTTTGGGCACACGGCAGAGCTCGTAAGGGAAGGAGCGCCGTTTGACTTTTTCAAACTAAAATTGGCTGGAGTTGAGATTGGACGCCATGTCGTGTTTGGAGAGCCCCTGATGCGCCTAAACAGTGGAAACACCCCACAAGTGACACCATTTTGGAAACTAGACCCCCTAAGGAACTTATCTAGATCTGTTGTGAGCACTTTGAACCCCAAAGTGTTTCACAAAAGTTTATAATGCCTGGGTGTGAAAAAAAAAAAAAACAATTTTCCACAAAAATGATTTTTTAGTCCCAAATTTTTGATTTTTCCCAAGGAAATTGGACCCCAAAAGTTGTTGTCCAATTTGTCCTGAGTACGCTGATACCCCATATGTGGGGGGGGAACTGTTTGGGCGCAGGGCAGGGCTTGGAAAGGAAGCAGTAACGTTTTGGAATGCAAACATTGATGGGGTCATGTTCCGTTTGTAGTGCCCCAGATGAGCCTAAACAGTGGAAACCCCTCCACAAGTGACTCCATTTTGGAAGCTAGACCCCCTAAGGAACTTATCTAGATCTTTGGTGAGCACTTTGAACCCCCAAGTGCTTCACACAAGTTTATAATGCTCGGCATGAAAATAAAAAATCCTATTTTTTTCCAACAAAAATTATCTCTTAGTCACTAATTTTTTATTTTCCCATAGGTAACAGGAGAAATTGGACCTCAAAAGTTGTTGTCCAATTTGTCCTGAGTACGCTGATACCCCATATGTGGGGGGGGGACCACTGTTTGGGCGCATGGCAGAGCTCGGAATGGAAGGAGCACCATTTGACTTTTTCCAACCAAAATTGGCTGGAATTGAGATTGGATGCCATGTTGCATTTGGAGAGTCCCTGATGTGCCTAAACATTGGAAACCCCCCACAAGTGACCCCATTTGGGAAACTACACCCCCTAAGGAACTTATCTAGATCTTTGGTGAGCAATTTGAACCCCCAAGTGCTTCCCACAAGTTTATAACGTAGAGCCGTAAAAATAAAAAATCATATTTTTTCCACAAAATTGATCTTTTCACCCCAATTTTTATTTTCCCTAGAGTAACAAGACTCCAATTTGTCCTGAGTACGCTGATACCCCATATGTGGGGGTAAACCACTGTTTGGGTGCATGGCAGAGTTTGGAAGGGAAGGACGCCGTTTGACTTTTTCAACGCAGAATTGGCTGGATGCCATGTCGTGTTTGGAGAGCTCCTGATCTGCCTAAACAGTGGAAACCCCCCACAAATGACACCATTTTGGAAACTAGACCCCTCAAGGAACTTATCTAGATGTGTGGTGAGCACTTTGAACCCCAAAGTGCTTCACAGAAGTTTATAACGTACAGCCGTAAAATAAAAAATCCTTTTTTTTTTTTCAAAAATGATTTTTTCGCCCCCAATATTTTATTTTCACAAGGGTAACAGGAGAAATTGGACCCCAAAAGTTGTTGTCCAATTTGTCCTGAGTACGCTGATACCCAATATGTGGGAGTAAACTACTGTATGGGCGCACGTCGGGGCTCGGAAGGGAAGTAGTGACGTTTTGGATTGCAGACTTTGATGGAATGGTCTGGGGCGTCATGTCGCCTTTGGAAAGCCCCTGATGTGCCTAAACAGTGGAAACCCCCACAAGTGACCCCATTTTGGAAAATAGACCCCACAAGGAACTTATCTAGATGTGTGGTGAGCACTTTGAACCCCGAAGTGCTTCCCAGAAGTTTATAACGTACAGCCATAAAAATAAAAAATCCTTTTTTTTTTTACAAAAATGATTTTGTCGCCCCCAGTTTTTTATTTTCCCAAGGGTAACAGTAGAAATAGGACAAATTGCACAATAACTCTTGTGGTCCAGAGTACGCTGATACCCCATATGCGGGGGTAAACTACTGTTTGGGCGCATGGCAGAGCTCAGAAGTGAAGGAGCACCGTTTGACTTTTTCAACACAGAATTGGCTGGAATTGAGATCAGACGCCATGTCACATTTGGAGAGCCCCTGATGTGCCTAAACAGCAGAAACCCCCCAATTCTAACTCCAACCCTAACCCCAACACACCCCTAACCCTAGTCCCAACCCTAACCACAAACCTAACCCTAACACACCCTTAACCCTAATCCCAACCCTAATCCTAACGTTTGTGCCAACTCTAACCCTAACTTTAGCCGCAACCCTAACCCTAACTCTAATGGGAAAATGGAAATAAATACATTTTTTTAATTTCATTATTTTTCCCTAACTAAGGGGTGATAAAGGGCGGTTTGATTTACTATTTATAGCGGGTTTTTGTGATTGGCAGCTGTCACGCTAAAAGACGCTTTTTATTGCAAAAAGTAGTTTTTTGCATCACCACATTTTGAGAGCTATAATTTTTGCATATTTTGGCCACAGAGTCATGTGAGGTCTTATTTTTTGCGGGACGAGGTGATGTTTTTATTGGTACCATTTTTGAGCACGTGACATTTTTGATCGCTTTTTATTTCGATTTTTGGAGGTTAGAATGAACAAAAATCAGCAATTCATGAATTTCTTTTGGGGAGGCGTTTATACCGTTCCGCGTGTGGTAAAATTGATAAAGCAGTTTTATTCTTCGGGTCAGTACAATTATGGTGATACCTCATTTATATCATTTTTTTATGTTTTGGCGCTTTTATAGAATAAAAACAATTTTATATAAAAAAATCATTATTTTTGCATCGCTTTATTCTGCGAGCTATAACTTTTTTATTTTTTTGCTGATGATGCTGTATGATGGCTCGTTTTTTGCGGGACAAGATGACGTTTTCAGCGGTACCATGTTTATTTATATTGGTCTTTTTGATCGCGTGTTATTTCCACTTTTTGTTCGGCGGTATGATGATAAAGCATTGATTTTTTGATTAGTTTTTTTTTTTTTTTTTTAAGGGGTTCACTAAAGGGGTTAACTAGTGGGACAGTTTTATAGGGGGGGTCGTTACGGACGCGGCGATACCAAATATGTGTACTTTTATTGTTTTGTTTTTTTTTATTTACAGGAAGAAATGAATTTATTGGGGAATATTTTTTTTTTTTTTATGATTTTTTTTTTACCACTTTTTAATTTTTATTTTTTTTACTTTTTTACTTTGTCCCAGGGTGGGACATCACAGTATTTTAGCAGATCGCTGGTGTGACAGTGTGCACAGCACTCTGTCACACCAGCGATCGCTCTGGCATCGCTGCAGGCTTCTCAGTGCCTGCTCTCAGCAGGCACTGAGGAAGCCGCCTCCCTGCAGGACCCCGGCGCCATCTTGGATCCGGGGACCTGGAGGGAGGACGGACCCTCGGAACAGCGCGACACATCGCGCTGCTCTGAGGGTCACAGGGAAGCGCGCAGGGAGCCCCCACCCTGCGTGATCCTCCCCTGTGCCCTGGGTACACCGCGATCATGTTTGATCGCGGTGTGCCAGGGGTTAATGTGCCTGGAGCGGTCCGTGACCACTCCTGACACATGGGAAAAAAACAAAGCGTTTCCACGCGTGGGAACAAGGCTGTAATGATGTTCCAACATAATTTACTCATTGCTTACTTTTTTGCTTCAAGTTGACTTGATTTCTCTTTGTATATGAAAATTTTGTTTAAATTAAAAGATAGTTTTAAAAAAGAAAAATGCTTGACATAAAACAGCGCTGGCGCATGGTGGCATACATTAGCGATATCCTTCTAGCAATGCTGCTAGAAGATAATGGTCCATGGAGCATGCCTTGATTTTTGGGGGGGGGCAGATCCATACAGGGGCCCATATACCCTATATACAGAGGTAAGATAAGGTCTCATTCAGTGGCATACCACTAATAGCGTTGACTCAGTGCCCCTCACCCAACTTTCAACTTTATCTGAGCTGGATCCAGGAAGCAAGAGAAGGTAGGAATCCTCCCCTACCCTTAAATAACCACCCCCCACAACCCTGCCTCCAAAACACCCTCCCACAATATGATTCCTTGCACGTACACCACCAAAAAATCCCTCTCATTCTTATTTTCAAACAAGGTAACCCCTTAACTCCCACCCTCTAAATTGTCATGAGTCTTGTCCACTGTAGGGGCTCCGCGCCTTTCTTTGAAAGTCGTAAAATCTGTTCAAAGAAGTGACGGGATCGTTTGGAAGCCACTCACTAGTTTTGTGCAATGTTGAGCTGAAAGGAGTACACTCTCTCTGAAAAGTAAGACTTTAACTAATATTTCACTGAACACAAAAACCGATTCCAAAATGTTAACAACACAGTTTCACAGAACATTTTTTTAACCCATTCACAATGGATCCAATTTCCATTTTTGCGTTTTCGTTTTTTCCTCCCCTTCTTCCCAGAGCCATAATTATTTTATTTTTCTGTTCACAGACATCTGAGGGCTTGCTTTTTTGCAGAACAAGTTGTACTTTTGAATCACCCCATTTATTTTACCACATAGTGTACTGGAAAATGGGAAACAAAATTCCAAGGTGGGGAGAAATTGTGAAAAAAAAAATGTAGTTCTGAAGTTGTTTGGGAATTGTCTTTATGGTGTACATTTTGTAGTAAAAATGTCCGTGCAATAGGATTCTAATATAATAATAATAATAATAACTAATATATTAACTAATATAAGACACAAGAGATGCAATGCCTACTGGAAATGTGAACTTGTTCAGGGTTCTTGCAATGGCCCAGTTTATACTGTACGGTAAAGTTGTACATGGCGCCTCCCTTTGTCAGCACTCTGGCTGATTGTCGGCTGCCGAGTACAATACTGTGACTAATGTGTTTTCTTTCCTGTCTCTCAGGAGAAAGCTTTACCTTCCAAGCCTCATAGCTGTAAGGCCCAATTACAAGTCGCTCCTCTTTTTGTTTATCATAGCAACCCTCCGCCTCTTTACTCTGGTGTCAGCTGCTCCAAGCCATTGACTCAAGACATAAACAGGCAGCTTTCTCCTTCCTTCCAGGATCACAGATATGCAATTTTCTTTCTTTGCAAAACCATTTTACTCATTTCCAGGATTTCTTCATTTTTGGACAAGGCACCTAAAGACAGATTTCTAATAAAATAAGAGAAAGACGGCTGACAGAACCCGAATATTACAATTTTTAATTCCTTTTTTATCTGTTTTCATCAGCTGTTATTTTGAGCTATTTTCCTTTTCTAGAGACGTCGGCAGATATCGAGATGCACAGAATTTTATCAGGTCTTCATATTTGTACTACTATACAGCACTTGAATTGCATTCTTTAATCTTATTTTTAATCTTTGACCATAAAGACATGAAGGTTGCAGTCTTGGACTTGGGAACTGTCTTTGCTAAATTTTTTAAATCCTCTGTATCTCCTCTAAGTCCTGGGCCGACCAGTACCCCTTTTCTCAAAGTCCTAATGCAGTGAACTCTCCAGGAACAGCATCCCTTCCCTGGGCAGTAAAACACCATTTTTTCTGCTTTCCGCACCACCGTCCCCTCTTCAATCTCAATACTCAAACCACGTTGACATCTTCCCTGTCCCGTATTCCCTCTGGAAAAGCTTTGACTCCTAGTCCACACTCAGGTGGTATTCTGCACCCAGCAGCCCTTCTCATCCGGTAAAGCCCCATCCATCGAACTCAGTAACCAGTAGTGCCGTACAAGTCAGGCAACTCAATGACGAAACATGGATAAATCCACAACCTGCTGCTTCATCTCCCACTCCACCGACAACAATACTGGTACGTCCAGCACCAACAAGTATCAACACAACATCTCCGACAATGCCATCTAACCACTCAAGTCGGTCACCGAGGCTTCTTCAAGAGACGTCTGCGACCGGGTGGAACACCAAATCGATGCTCTTTACCCTGCCTGATATTGGGGAGGAGAGCACAGATTATGAAGACAACCTCTACAGCCTGGGTGATTTTATTTGAAGAACAAAGTCACATCTCTCTATGCTAACACTAAATATCCTATGGCTTTAATTAACACTGAGACTCTTTGAATTACTGAGTATCATGCATACACATGGCTTCAGATAGTATTACACTCAATTCTATGTGCTCATTGTATCTTTCAGCAGCACCTACTGTTTCACATGCAGTCTTGTAATAGTTCAGTACAATAGCAGCCAAACGTGATGATAGGGGACATAAGAGGCTAATAACATGGCTCATTGTGTGGTCGAACAATCATGACTATAGTAGAAATAAAAACTGGCAAATAAAAAATAAAAGACGTCTGAGTCACATGTAACAATTGTACCTAGAGTTCAGTAGATGTAAATGGGAAAAATATAATTCATAATCAGAAAACCTTCTAATCCAATGAAAACATTCCTTCTTAAATCATCCTATCTCTACCATTGCATGTACAGAGTGAGGGAATCAAAATATAAAAAAACATTATATTCCACAGTAAAATAAAAAAATATGTGTCAGTGTGCAGATGATCAGCTGAAACCAACCTAAGGCTAGAGAAAATCGTCCGATTATGCTAATCACACTCTGATCAAACTCTGAATGTGACCATAGTGTGAACCGATTTTCTTCGTGAAAGATGACAAAACATTTCTCCATCTCTCCATTCATCAGTACTGAAAATCAATTGCACTTAGATGTCATTCAAATCAGTCCGATTTTTTTCCTCAGACTCATTGACTTGCATATCGAGTGCGATCCAAATATAGATGCAAATCAGCAAGTTGTGATTTTTTTTCCTGGGACAGACACTGTCCAATTAAAATCGACATGTGGACCAAGAATAACATTGGTCCAAGTGCGATACGATTTTTTGTTCGATCGCACTCAGACTGAAAAATGGTCGTCTGCACGAGACATGGTGTTCATGCTGTCTGATGAAACAGGGCCAAAATCTGTCATTTTTACTACCATACAGAAAAAAAAATGTTTCCCAAAAAACATTTGTCAATTAATTAAACCGTCTTAATATGGTGTTTTTTAAAAAAAGAAAATTACGTATAATTTTTTCTCAAATTAAAAATTTGTACCATTTGTGAGATAACGAAAAAAATATTTGGCTCATGGGGAATAAAAATCAGAAAGCGTATGAATTGCACATAAACGTACTTTCAACGTGGGCAAACTCGACGAGTTTTTCAAAGACGCTTCAGTAAAGGTTATGTTTTTTTAAAGTGCCATCTTAAGCAAGTTTGCTCATATTCTAGCACTTTTTTGATGTTTTTGACCACCAGAGGTTTTTGAGCACCTAACCAGCATTTTTTGTGGCATGATTTTTTACTGCCGTTTCTGCCCTGTTTTTAATTTTGTCCAACAATAAAAAACAAAGAAACTGTAGCGTTCTTCAATTATTATTATTTCAATAAAATAGTGGGAAAATGCTCAAATAGATCCCGGGGCATTTTGAACCTTCCTATTTATTTGTGGTATAAAAGTGTAAAGCATCTTCAGAGCTGAAAAACACCTGAAAGATATAAAAGTCAATTCTTTGAACCATATGATGTCTTGGAAACCTAAAAATTTTGAAGACACTCAAAATACTGAATGAACAGAAGGTCATTTTTACGTAGAAATGCATGAGTTTATTCTTTTTCAGTTTTTTTTGGGGTACTTATTCAGGTGTATTGTATATTATACTCTAGTTCTGTCCTCCTAATTTAGTAGGGCAGCAGCATTCTAAATTTCCTTCTTGAAAGTTACTCCAGCCCCAGGTGCGGACTGGACTGAAATTCAGTCCTGGCATTTGAATCACAAGGCCCATGCTGTCCCTGCCCCAAGCACCAATGGGGATATATTACTAATATTACCCTGGATGGAGGAAAGGGAGATTTACTACAAGACCAATATTTGTAATGATACCCTTAGCCTGCTGGGGTAAGTGATGGAGCCATCCATACAACTCTTAACAGTATGGTGTCTTGAGAACACTGATTTTGTTAACAACGTAACAATAAGGCAGCCCACAAACAACAGGCCTTTCTGGCATTTGCCAGAATTGCCAGATTGCCAGTCCGGGACTGCTCCACCCCAATCTGTGCATGCTCCATTTCTTCTAGACATCTGTGGATGCCATTGAATTAGCCAGTTGCTGTGCATTATCAGGAGGCAACCTTTGACTTCTATGTGCTTACCTACTTAATTTTGGTCTCCCCTGGAGTGATATATGCCACATTCCTTTACTTACTCCACTGAACATTTTTCTGCATTTGGGAAAATGCAAATTATAGTAACTACATATATGGCTATATACTGTATACACATATAGGGAGTATATAGACCTAATTCATATGGGAACACAATATTGCACCCAGTGATGTAACTAGAGTTCAATGGGCCCCGATGGGAAAATTTGGACCTCGGCCACCACCTACATATTGGTCAGTATTGTAGCATTCTAAATTCTATAAAGATATACAGAGCTTCTCACAAAATTAGAATATAATCAAAAAGTTAATTTATTTCAATTCTTCAATTCAAAAGTATTTTTTTTGCATCTTTTCTTTCCATTAATATGCTTGGATACAGCACTCTGTAACAGTCAGCTTCTTTACAATGACCTTTTGTGGCTTACCCCTTTGTGAGTGTGTCAATGACTGCCTTCTGGACATCTGTCAAGCCAGCAGTCTTCCCCATGATTGTGGAGCCTACTGAAACGATTAAGGACCTTTTTAAATGCTTAGAAGCCTTTGCAGGTTTTTTGTTAATTATTCTAATTTACTGAGATAATGACTTTTGGGTTTTCATTGGCTGAAAGCCATAATCATCAACAATAACAGAAATAAACACTTGAAATAGATCACTCTGTTTGAAATTACTCTTTATAATTTAGTTTCACTTTTGTATTGAAGAACTGAAAAAATTAACTAATTAATGTCCTTCACCTGGACCCTTCTGGTAAATGAGAACCCACACAGTGTCCCTTCCGACAAAAAAAGTGCTCCATCTGGATCCCTTGCAGTCATAATCGCATCATCCTGTACCTCTTCCAATAAGAATGTTCCTCATCCTGGTCACGTTCCAGTAATAATATCAAACATACTGGACACTTCCTGATATAAGTTCCCCCATCCTGGCCCTTCCAGTAATATATTCCCCCATCCTGGCTCTATCTAGTGATAATGTCCCTCATCCTGGCCCCTTCCATTAATATATTCCCTCTTATGGGGCCCCTTCCAGGAATATATGACCCCATCCGGGCCCCTTCCATAAGAATATCCCCCATCCTGGTGTAACGTGCCTATTCTGGCCCCTTCCAGTAATACATGTACCCATCCTGGGCCTTTTCCTGGTATAATGTCCAAGATCCTGAGCCCATCCGTAATAATTCTTCTCGTTATGCCACTGTTCTCTAACACATTTAAAAAAAACAATTCTTTTCACTTTCCCCCATTCCCAGGCATCCTCTTCTATAGTGATGCAGACGCCGTCAGCTGACATCGGTGTCACTGCTATGACTCAGCTGCTATGCTCCGCATGTGACTGCACACCGATGTCAGCTGATAGCCTCTGATGGCCAGCGGTGGGGTATTGCGGTGCAGGGACCCCGGCGGCCTATGCACGCAACACTAATCAGCTGAATGTGCATCGTCTGACACACACCCGTCTAAAATAGGCGCTAGCGTCAGCAAGGGCCCGGACGTGGGTTGGCAGAGGTTACTCTCCTGATTTCACCATTGCACTCCAAATTCTTCCATGGGCAAAAGTATCGCACATAGCAATGCGAGAATAAAACACCATCACCTCTAGGTAATTCACAACATGGACATATTGCAGAATTACTTCAGAATTAAATGGGGATTGGATTTTAAATTTGTAGCACAGCTCAATTAGTGAGGCATAGGATGACATCCCAAAAA
>JARQOD010000001.1:112612773-112726952 GCA_033576555.1 Oophaga sylvatica | reverse complement strand
CCTGCAGCAGCAGGCATTTTCCAGGGGCACCACGAGGAGGAACGGACTCACCCCCATACACTGCTTAGTCTTCTTCTGCTTAGAATTTAGAGCATATATTTTGCTCTTCATTTTGGTCTTATACTTCATGTTCTTCTGCTTTTAGATCTTCTGCTTATTGTTCTTGTGTCTCTTGTTCCGTATCTTGTATTTGTAGCACAATCTTGTACCAGCTGATGTTACTGGGACACGGTTACTAAGCAGGAGGTACCTGTGCTCCAAAGCACTACCAAGGACCAGCAGACGTTGCTGGAACTCGGATACCGAGATGGAGGCACCTAGGCCAAAGGCACTGCGGAGAACCAGTTGACGGTACTGGAACCCGGAGGGGCAGCAGAAGGAAAAGAGCCAATGGCACAACCGAGGACCAGCTGACGTTACTGGGACACGGTTACTAAGCAGGAGGTACCTGTGCTCCAAAGCACTACCAAGGACCAGCAGACGTTGCTGGAACTCGGATACCGAGATGGAGGCACCTAGGCCAAAGGCACTGCGGAGAACCAGTTGACGGTACTGGAACCCGGACGGGTAGCAGAAGGTACAAGAGCCAATGCAAGTAACGAGGACCAGCTGACTGTGCTGGAACCCGGAGGGGCAGCAGAAGGAAAAGAGCCAATGGCACACAACCGAGGACCAGCTGACGTTACTGAACCCCAGTAACACAGGAGCAAGTGTTGACTGTGCTAACAGCACTTCCGAGCAACAACTGGCGGTGTTGGAGCCCAGGTCAAGGAGGATGTTTAAATACTAGATCAAGTAATTTCTCCTTGTTACCTGTCAATTTTAAATGTCTATACTTCAAACAAGAGAAAGATAACCTTTACTACCATAAGATGATGATTTCATTTAAACTAATATCTAGATAAATAAAGAATTGACAAACATAAACACATACATTAACATGTTGAACAGCAATGCAAACCACAAAATAAATTAGTTAAGGAATCTGCTATACGGTTGTACATAAAAGCATACAAGTACATATCTGAATCCATTAATGATGGATAAGTAACAGTATGTACACCATTTTTATTGTATAGACAATGAATGTCTGACTTCAAAACATCATCAGCATTACAAGTTATCTGTGATATTACTAAAATGTTCCATTTGCTGAATAATGTCACTAAATATTTTATACAAAATTATACAATTTCCATCATGTAATACTCATAATATGTGGCAATAATCATTTTTATTAACAAACATAACCTTTCAAAAGTGCATAGTGCATAGTGAAAATTGCTATTTATGGCTGACTGTGACTGTCGACTTGGAAGCATGACAACAGATAGATAAGGTATATATAGATGAGACTGCATAGCCACAGATGGTGAATGGCGATGTAATACTGTACCTCAATAAAGTGTGCGTCACTACTACATAATTTTTTTTATATAGCTTTATAAACAGGGTACATGGATGTATGCTTGTGCCTTTGTTTTGACGCACAGACTGCCTTCCTGCTGAGACGCATTGGGTAGTGAACAGTTGTGTGCAGTGTTCACTGCAGTCTCTGCGGAATAACCACACTTAGACCTTATAACTTTTCAGAGTTTCTTTATCAATCTACCAAGATGAAGAAGGCAGGGAGTAAGGCACGTGGTCGTGGAGTTTCTTCAGGGAGAGGACGTGGGGATTCTGTGGCTGCTGCGGCCCCAGTGACACAGCATCCACCAGTTTTCCCCGTGAGCGTTCCTTTATGCGCACTTTTGTAGGAGCTCGGAGTACCCCCCTGCTGCGGGAAGAACAAATTGAAGCCGTTGTTGTTTGGATGTCAGCCAATGCATCGACTTCAATTGCTTCCACCTCCTCTCAGGACCACAGCACTGTTGGGCAACCATCTGTCTCTTCACCGCCTGGCAAATTGCCCAGGCAGTCAGAGAGTTCTGTACAGGAGCCAGCTGAGTGTCTGCTTCTGTTCTCAGAATCTATTGGCTTGCAAACAGGGGCCCAGCCAAGCAGCATTCTGTAATGTGAAGAGGGAGTATGCAGTGATGCGCAACAGCTGTGTCTCTCTGAATCTGAAGAGGCGGGTGAGACAGTGCCGATGGTCAGCACACCGCAGAACGCATCTGATGATGATGAGACCCAGGTGCCAGTTTCTGTTGAGCATGGTGCTGGCCAGACCACCAACAGCAGGTGTTGGAAGAGGGTAGTGGAGATGATGAGGTCCAAGACCCAACATGGCATGAGGAACAGGAAGGTGGTGGGAGCAGCTCAGAGGAATAATAATAATATTTATTTATATAGCGCCATCATATTCCGCAGCGCTTTACAGTTTAGCCGTTTCAGAACACAAGTCATAAGTAACAACGTTAACAATACAATAATTTAAGCTAAATAAGTCGCCCCTGCTCGTGACAGCTTACAATGTACAATGAGATGGGGGAGATACAAAGTATAGGTGTTTATATACAATGGTGCATTTACAATGATGTTCCAGCCATCTTAAGGGACTGAGGGATGGAGATAGTGAATGGGCTAGAGACACACACACACTTACACAGAATACATAGAATGACTTTGATTAGTGAATGTGATAGGCCGCTCTGAACAAATGTGTTTTGAGGGAGCGCCTGAAACCATGCAAATTGTGGATAGTCCTAATTTCTTGGGGTACAGCATTCCAGAGGATTGGCGTAGAGCAGGAGAAGTCTTGGAGTCGGAGTGTGAGGTACGTATTAGTGCAGAGGTTAGTCGAAAGTCGTTTGCAGAGCGCAGCAGTCGGTTAGGCCGATAGATAGAAATGAGGGAGGAGATGTAGGAGGGGTGCTGCACTGTGGAGAGCTTTGTGGGTGAGAACCAGTACTTTGGTTGAAAGCTGGGAGAGGCCTAGAGAAATGGTTAGTGATAGAAGGAAGATAGAGGAAGACATTGCCCCAACGGTACAAACAGGAGGGAGAGTTAGGCTGCAGACTCGGTTGCCTGTAGCCTCCAGTTTGGCACCTGTTCGGAGCAGTTGTCTTCCAAAAGTCAAAACGTGCGCTCCCAGGACTTGCACTGCGTGGTCCTTTTTTCACACACTTGCACATGATATTTGCTATGTGAAATGCAAGCTGTGTAATTAAAAATTAAAAATAGCTAAAAGTGTCAGTCACCTCAATACCACAAATATGTGGAAACATGTGCGGACAAAGCACGTAGTTGAGTTACAAAGACACACTAGAGATGTAGGCCAACCTACAGCAGCACCTACATCTTCAGGTTGTGTTGAAGCCTCTTCATCGAGCTCACACACAGCTGGTTATGCTTCCTCACAGGATCGCCATGGAAGAACCTCGGCCACTGTTGTCCAGAGACAAACTGTTATTCCACACACAGCAGCAAGTTCCCTGTCATCCTCACACTCCCAGGCCACAAAACAGCCATCGGTTAGCACAGGCATGGGATAAAAGACGGCCATACTCCGCAAACCATGCACGAGCACAGGCTCTGAATGCTGGCATTGCAAAACTCCTGTCCCTTGAAATGCTGTGATTCAGGCTGGTGGAGACAGACAGTTTCCGTAACTGAATATCATTGTCAATCCCACAATACAATGTGCCAAGCCGATTTCATTTCAGCAGGCAAGCCGTCCTGGTCTGCAAAAGCATGTTGAGGGAAAAATTAAACATGCGCTACTAAAAGCCCTCAGTAGCAAGGTCCACCTGACCACCGATGCGTGGACCAGTACCCATTGTTATGATCTGCTACAACCAGTAAGGAAAGAAGGGAATTCTGTCCCTACAATACAACTAAGCTGAATCCCTACGATGTAACGGGGAACCTGATCCTGCGACCAGACCCGCTAAAGTCCTCATCTAGTGTGAACGAAGACCTATAGTTGCGAGGGAGTAATCCCTACAAGATCTAGGGACTGTGAGAAAAGGTGGACACCTCCTAACATAAATTGTAGCATGGATAATTAAACAGAAAAATAAATACTTTGTGATCCTAACATCAAGCAAAACTGACAGATTAAGGCACCTAAGCACCCGGCTAGCTTAACAGTAGATAATACAATGAAGTCAAGCAAAGCCAGAAGGGCGGAGCCAGACTAAATAGGGAAAAAAGGTCATGTGACCAGCAAACTGAAACAAAACCTAACAAGAGGGTTCTAACACCCATGGCCAGGGACAATACCTTTCCCTCACTGCCCATTGGGTCAATGTTGTGCAGCCGGGTACTGATCTTGCGAGTGGCGCTGTACGTGTTCTGCCAACTCCAAGGATTGCAGGAATCAAGTCTGTACACATTGATTCCTCCTCCTATTCCAGTTCCTCAGAATCATCGCTGCAGGAGCCGTCACGGTCTACCTCCACATGGACCCGTGAACGTTTACCTGTTGCGACCGATATGAGCACAGCCGTGTCCAAATGTCAACAGGCCATCCTGAAATTAATTTCCATGGGGAATCTTAGCCACACAGCGCAGGAGCTCTGTAATGCCATAAAGCAGGAGAGCGACGTGTGGTTTTTGGAAGAGAATCTACAGGCAGGCTTGGTAGTGTGTGACAATGGCCGAAATCTGGTGTCAGCTCTGGGCCTTGGCAACCTCACTCACATACCATGTCTGTCATATGTGCTCAACTTGGTCGTGCAGAGTTTTTTGAGGGACTATCCGGATCTTGATGCACTGCTGCACAAGGTCCGCCTAGAGTGCGCTCACTTGCGACGTTCCAGCATGGCAAGATCGCTGATTGCAGCTCTGCAACGCAGATTTCACCTTCATGAACATCGCATCATATGTGACGTACCCACCAGGTGGAATTCCTCGTTACATATGTTGGAGCGGTTGTGTGAGCAGCAGCCAACAGTAATGGAGTATCAGCTGCATCAGGCGCAGTCAACTCGCAATTTGCGCCGTTCACACTTCACCACTACTGAGTGGGCCTCTATAATAAGAATAATAATATTATTTATTTATATAGCGCCATAATATTCCGCAGTGCTTTACAGTTTAACAGTTTCAAAACACGAGTCATAAGTAACAACGTTAACAATACAATAATTAAAGCAAAATCAGCCGCCCCTGCTGGTGAAAGCTTACAATCTACAGTCATGGCCAAAAGTTTTGAGAATGACACAAATATTAATTTTTACAAAGTCTACTGCTTCACTTTTTCTAATGGCAATTTGCATATACTCCAGAATGTTATAAAGAGTGATCAGCTTAACAGCAATTACTTGCAAAGTCAATATTTGGCTAGAAAATGAACTTTATCCCCAAAACACATTTCAATATCATTGCAGCCCTGCCTTAAAAGGACCAGCTAACCTCTTTTCAGTGATTGCTCCATTAACACAGGTGTGGGTGTTGATGAGGACATGGCTGGAGATCAATCTGTCATGATTAAGTAAGAATGACACCACTGGACACTTTAAAAGGAGGTTGGTGCTTGGCATCATTGTTTCTCTTATGTTAACCATGGTTATCTCTAAAGAAACACGTTCAGTCTTCATTGCAATGCACAAAAATGGCCTAACAGGGAAGAGTATCGCAGCTAGAAAGATTGCACCTCAGTCAACAATCTATCGCATCATCAAGAACTTCAAGGAGAGAGGTTCCATTGTTGCCAAAAAGGTTTCAGGGCGCCCAAGAAAGACCAGCAAGCGCCAGGACCGTCTCTTAAAAGTGTTTCAGCTGCGGGATCGGGCTACCAGCAGTGCAGAGCTTGCTCAGGAATGGCAGCAGGCAGGTGTGAGTGCATCTACATGCACTGTGAGGCGGAGACTCTTGGAGCAAGGCCTGGTCTCAAGGAAGGCAGCAAAGAAGCCACTTCTGTCCAGAAAAAACATCATGGACAGACTGATATTCTGCAAAAGGTACAGGCAGTGGACTGCTGAGGACTGGGGTAAAGTTATTTTCTCTGATGAATCCCCTTTTCGAGTGTTTGGGACATCAGGAAAACGCCTCATTCGGAGAAGACAAGGTGAGCGCTACCACCAGTCTTGTCTCATGCCAACTGTTAAGCATCCTGAAACCATTCATGTGTGGGGTTGCTTCTCAGCCAAGGGAATCGGCTCTCTCACAGTCTTGCCTAAAAACACAGCCATGAATAAAGAATGGTACCAGAATGTCCTCCAAGAGCAACTTCTCCCAACCCTCCAAGAGCAGTTTGGCGATCAACAATGCCTTTTCCAGCATGATGGAGCACCTTGCCATAAAGCAAAGGTGATAACTAAATGGCTCAGGGAACAAAACATAGAGATTTTGGGTCCATGGCCTGGAAACTCCCCAGATCTTAATCCCATTGAGAACTTGTGGTCAATCATCAAGAGACGGGTGGACAAACAAAAACCTAAAAATTCTGATAAAATGAAAGCATTGATTGTGCAAGAATGGACTGCTATCAGTCAGGATTTGGTCCAGAAGTTGATTGAGAGCATGCCAGGGAGAATTGCAGAGGTCCTGAAGAAGAAGGGTCAACACTGCAAATATTGACTTGCTGCATTAACTCATTCTAACTGTGAATATAAGCTTTTGTTACTCATATGTTTCCTATTATTATATTTCTGTCTGTGATAAAAACAGCTGTCAAACACACATAAAAACCAGAGGGCAGCAGATCATGTGAAAATATAATATTTGTGTCATTCTCAAAACTTTTGGCCATGACTGTACAATGAGGTGTGGGAGATACAAAGTACAGGTGTTTATATATACAATGGTGTTTTTACAATGATGGTCCAGCCATTTTAAGGAAGTGAGGGATGCATGGAGATAGTGAATGGGCTACACACACAGAATTACACATAGAATGACTTTGATTAGTGAATGTGATAGGCCACTGTGAACAAATGTGTTTTGAGGGAGCGCCTGAAACCATCCAAATTGCGGATAGTCCTAATTTCTTGGGGTAGAGCATTCCAGAGGATTGGCGCAGCGCGGTGAAGTCTTGGAGTTGGGAGTGGGGGTACGGATTAGTGCAGAGGTTAGTCGAAGGTCGTTTGCAGAGTGCAGCAGTCGGTTAGGCCGATAAATATAAATAAGGGAGGAGATGTAGGGGGGTGCTGCGCTGTGGAGAGCTTTGTTGGTGAGAACCAGTAATTAGAATTGGATCCTATAATGAATGGGCAGCCACTGCCAGTGTAATGAGTGGCGAATAACTCTATGAAGGATATCTGCCACGTTTTGCGTGCGTTTGATGAGTCAACGCGGATGGCGAGTGCAGATGATGCACTAGTCAGCCTGACTGTCCCCCTTATCTGCCTGCTTCAAAAAACACTGCAAGCACTAAGGCATGAGGTTTTGGAAGAGGTGGAGGATGAGGAGTCACAAATTCCATCACCTTCTGGACAGTCAGCGCAACGTGGTTCCTCACAAAGGGCTGGAGGACTTTCAAAGTACCATGCTGTATCAACAATTGAACCTCCAGAGTCGCTGTCTATATTTTCATAACCATTACAAACTTTTAATGTATTTACAAAGCACATAATGTACATTTTTTGTCTATCCTTTTGTAATGCTATTGTGTTTCCATAAACTGATGTTACAGAATTATGATACAAAGTTTTTAAATTTTGAGTTTTAAATTTTGTAAATTTATATGTATTTGAAGGACTTTGTGAGGAGGATGAGGAGGAGTCAATGGAGGAGGAAGACATCGCTCTAGAGGGAGGTAGACAATGCTCTAGTCAGTATGTAGACCAAGGGTGGGGTGATGCACAGCAGGCGGAGATGACGCCTCTTGCAGGGGACAACGTTTCTTGGCCAGTTGGGAGTCTGCAGCACATGGTTGATTTCATGCTGCAGTGGCTGAGAAACGACCGCCGCATCGAACACATTCACACCACGTCTGATTATTGGGTGTACACCCTCCTAGACCCTCGCTACCGGGACAACTTACAAAGCCTCATCACACCGTTGAACCGGGAGCGTAAAATGCGGAAGTACCAAGACACACTGGTGCAATCCATAATGTTCTCCATTCCAGCCGAGAGCACTGCTGCTGCTACTGATTTACAAAGCAGCTCTGTGCGTCGAGGCAGTGGAGACAGCTCTGCAACAAGAGGGAGCACAAGCAGCGCCTCTGCATAGGGCAAGAACAGTATGTTCCAAATGTGTCGAAGTTTTGTGGCAGCGCCACCAATGTCTACACCATCCGAGACGGCTCCAGTCAGCAGGAGGCAACATTTCCGTAAGATGGTTACAGACTACATGTCTTGCCCTCTCAGTGTACTCTCAGATGGCTCTTCCCATTCAAGTTTTGTGTCTCTAAGCTGGATACATGGCCAGAGCTTAGCCAGTATGCATTGGAGGTGCTGGCTTGATCTGCTGCCAGTGTATTATCGGAGCGCGTCTTTACTGCTGCAGGTGGTGTACTAACAGACCGTTGCATGCGACTATCCTACGATAATGTAGAACGGCTTACTTTTCTGAAAATGAACTAGGCATGGATCTCGCCTGAATTTGCCTGTCCGGTTTCAGATTAACTAACTGGTTGGCAACGTTTTCCATGTCTCCTGTTATGTTCATCTTTCTACCACCTGAGCTATACTCCCTGGGCTACAACACTGCCAGTTGCTGCTCAGAAGTGTCGTGTCCACAGACCAATACACAAGCTATAGTGATAGTGGGGTTCAGTAACGCCTGCTGTTCCCCTGCTGTGTGTCCGGCAAAAATTACTGCTACCTAGCTACACATGTTTAAAAAAACATGACATGTTAAAGTGGCTAGTGCTACACATAGATATCAGGCTACACCCTTATTTCTAAGCTGTAAACAAGTGAAACGTCAAATTTAAAACCATTCAATGATTAGTGTTGGTAACAAATCTGTAACTAAATAATTGTGACATATTATGGCAGATATCCACATGTCTAACACAAATGCTAACACAAAAGCATACTTATGCTATAGGGTACTGATGGTGAACCTTCTCACTCCATAACTTTGACCAATCCAACTCACATCATGCCTCAAATGCTGCAATGTTGGAAGTGCATAATGTGGGTTGAACTTTGACAACAGCTGCAGTGCGAAGGTTATCCTTCTGTGTTCTTGGCTTTTAAATAAAAGCATACAAGTAAATATAATAATACATTGTTGATTAAGGGACATGATGTACACCTGTAATATTGTGCAAACAATGGATGTAGGACTATTCCTCTTCAACATTACTTATATTTGTGTCATTTGAAAAAATACATATTTTAGTTAAAAATTAAAAACCCATGTTCAGTAGCTGTGAAAGGCCCGTTTGTGTACTTCTATAGTGTTTGCAACCAATGTATTGTATACGGATGGAAGCGCGTCACACTAATAGATTAGATTTATTTTAAATGGAATGTAGCAGAACCAATTGGAGATAAATGAAAAGGATGAGCCACTGAGACACGCTCAGCAGAGTACAAGCAGCAGTGCTTGAACAAGTAACTGGAGCGTGATCTGCACTCAAAAAAGTAAAAAACACAGACTGAAGTGAACACTGAAACACAACTGTCCACAATCTGTGAAAAGCTCCTTTCTGTACTTCTATAGTGTTTGCAACCAATGTATTGTATACGGATGGAAGCGCGTCACACTAATAGATTAGATTTATTTTAAATGGAATGTAGCAGAACCAATTGGAGATAAATGAAAAGGATGAGCCACTGAGACACGCTCAGCAGAGTACAAGCAGCAGTGCTTGAACAAGTAACTGGAGCGTGATCTGCACTCAAAAAAGTAAAAAACACAGACTGAAGTGAACACTGAAACACAACTGTCCACAATCTGTGAAAAGCTCCTTTCTGTACTTCTATAGTGTTTGCAACCAATGTATTGTATACGGATGGAAGCGCGTCACACTAATAGATTAGATTTATTTTAAATGGAATGTAGCAGAACCAATTGGAGATAAATGAAAAGGATGAGCCACTGAGACACGCTCAGCAGAGTACAAGCAGCAGTGCTTGAACAAGTAACTGGAGCGTGATCTGCACTCAAAAAAGTAAAAAACACAGACTGAAGTGAACACTGAAACACAACTGTCCACAATCTGTGAAAAGCTCCTTTCTGTACTTCTATAGTGTTTGCAACCAATGTATTGTATACGGATGGAAGCGCGTCACACTAATAGATTAGATTTATTTTAAATGGAATGTAGCAGAACCAATTGGAGATAAATGAAAAGGATGAGCCACTGAGACACGCTCAGCAGAGTACAAGCAGCAGTGCTTGAACAAGTAACTGGAGCGTGATCTGCACTCAAAAAAGTAAAAAACACAGACTGAAGTGAACACTGAAACACAACTGTCCACAATCTGTGAAAAGCTCCTTTCTGTACTTCTATAGTGTTTGCAACCAATGTATTGTATACGGATGGAAGCGCGTCACACTAATAGATTAGATTTATTTTAAATGGAATGTAGCAGAACCAATTGGAGATAAATGAAAAGGATGAGCCACTGAGACACGCTCAGCAGAGTACAAGCAGCAGTGCTTGAACAAGTAACTGGAGCGTGATCTGCACTCAAAAAAGTAAAAAACACAGACTGAAGTGAACACTGAAACACAACTGTCCACAATCTGTGAAAAGCTCCTTTCTGTACTTCTATAGTGTTTGCAACCAATGTATTGTATACGGATGGAAGCACGTCACACTAATAGATTTGATTTTTTTCTAATATAATGGAGCTGCACCAATTCCACTAAATAAAATAAAAAAAAAAAAAAAAAAGTGACACGTGCAGATGCCTACAAACAGCGGTGGATGCAGAGCAAACTGCAGCGTCACCTGCACTGTCACACACACACCTTGCACAGAGCTGTTAAAACAACACTGGCAAAATGAAGCTTTACACAGTGGTTGGTAAACTAGCCTGCCTCAAGCACAGTAGTACACAAAATCGCAATATCTAACTGTCCCTCAGAGTCAGCACAGCAGCGTTCTGTCCCTAACTGAGTTCACAGCACAGTGACGCTAAAATGGCTGCGGCGCCTTTTATAGTGCATTCTGACATCATTTCAGCAGCCAATCACAGCCATGCCATTAGTTAAGATGACGGCATCATTACAGGATGTGCCCACACTTCGTAGGATTCCTCATTGGCTGACTAAAATCACATTGCCTCTCAAAGAATTATGGGAACTTCCGATTCCGGTATACGATATTGAAAAAGTATCGGAATTAAGTATCGGAATTCCGATAACGCGAATATCGGCCGATACCCGATACTTGCGGTATCGGAATGCTCAACACTAGTGAGCACTTTGAACCCCGAAGTGCTTCCCAGAAGTTTATAACGTACAGCCATAAAAATAAAAAATCCTTTTTTTTTTTACAAAAATGATTTTGTCGCCCCCAGTTTTTTATTTTCCCAAGGGTAACAGTAGAAATAGGACAAATTGCACAATAACTCTTGTGGTCCAGAGTACGCTGATACCCCATATGCGGGGGTAAACTACTGTTTGGGCGCATGGCAGAGCTCAGAAGTGAAGGAGCACCGTTTGACTTTTTCAACACAGAATTGGCTGGAATTGAGATCAGACGCCATGTCACATTTGGAGAGCCCCTGATGTGCCTAAACAGCAGAAACCCCCCAATTCTAACTCCAACCCTAACCCCAACACACCCCTAACCCTAGTCCCAACCCTAACCACAAACCTAACCCTAACACACCCTTAACCCTAATCCCAACCCTAATCCTAACGTTTGCGCCAACTCTAACCCTAACTTTAGCCGCAACCCTAACCCTAACCCTAATGGGAAAATGGAAATAAATACATTTTTTTAATTTTATTATTTTTCCCTAACTAAGGGGGTGATAAAGGGCGGTTTGATTTACTATTTATAGCGGGTTTTTGTGATTGGCAGCTGTCACGCTAAAAGACGCTTTTTATTGCAAAAAGTAGTTTTTTGCATCACCACATTTTGAGAGCTATAATTTTTGCATATTTTGGCCCACAGAGTCATGTGAGGTCTTATTTTTTGCGGGACGAGGTGTTGTTTTTATTGGTACCATTTTTGAGCACGTGACATTTTTTGATCGCTTTTTATTTCGATTTTTGGGATGTTAGAATGAACAAAAATCAGCAATTCATGAATTTCTTTTGGGGGAGGCGTTTATACCGTTCCGCGTGTGGTAAAATTGATAAAGCAGTTTTATTCTTCGGGTCAGTACAATTATGGTGATACCTCATTTATATCATTTTTTTATGTTTTGGCGCTTTTATAGAATAAAAACAATTTTATATAAAAAAATCATTATTTTTGCATCGCTTTATTCTGCGAGCTATAACTTTTTTATTTTTTTGCTGATGATGCTGTATGATGGCTCGTTTTTTGCGGGACAAGATGACGTTTTCAGCGGTACCATGTTTATTTATATCGGTCTTTTTGATCACGTGTTATTCCACTTTTTGTTTGGCGGTATGATGATAAAGCATTGATTTTTTGATTAGTTTTTTTTTTTTTTTTAAGGGGTTCACTAAAGGGGTTAACTAGTGGGACAGTTTTATAGGGGGGTCGTTACGGACGCAGCGATACCAAATATGTGTACTTTTATTGTTTTGTTTTTTTTATTTACAGGAAGAAATGAATTTATTGGGGAATATTTTTTTTTTTTTATGATTTTTTTTTTACCACTTTTTAATTTTTATTTTTTTTACTTTTTTACTTTGTCTCAGGGTGGGACATCACAGTATTTTAGCAGATCGCTGGTGTGACAGTGTGCACAGCACTCTGTCACACCAGCGATCGCTCTGGCATCGCTGCAGGCTTCTCAGTGCCTGCTCTCAGCAGGCACTGAGGAAGCCGCCTCCCTGCAGGACCCCGGCGCCATCTTGGATCCGGGGACCTGGAGGGAGGATGGACCCTCGGAACAGCGCGACACATCGCGCTGCTCTGAGGGTCACAGGGAAGCGCGCAGGGAGTCCCCACCCTGCGCGATCCTCCCCTGTGCCCTGGGTACACCGCGATCATGTTTGATCGCGGTGTGCCAGGGGTTAATGTGCCGGGAGCGGTCCGTGACCGCTCCTGACACATAGTGCTGGGTGTCAGCTGTGATATACAGCTGACACCCGGCCGCGATCAGCTCCGCAGCTGATCGCCCATGACGTACTATTCCGTCCATGGGAATTAGGTCCAGGGTCACATGGACAGAATAGTACGTCTGATGGCAGAGAGGGGTTAATGATTATAAAAAAAACCAAAATAACACAGAAGGATACTGACTTATTAGATAACTAGGAATATCAGGAGAACAAAAAGTCAAAAAAGTATCTCAAAAATATATTTTATTAAATAATTGTATATATCAATAAAAGTACAAAAATGATCCATACATATTCAGAAATTGTGTATTTAAATACGGATATTGTGATCCACCAAACAAAGTAACATGTATGGACACCAAAGGTACCTATTAAAAATGCCACATCATGTATTAGGAGCACAAGTACATAATAGTATAGATACAGAGTTTTCCCATACCCGTATTGGGCATACTAATTCAATCAAAAACAACTGTGTTGTGCTCCCTGTGCAAGTGCTATCAATAACATAGGTGATGATAGAAGCATAAGTTTAAATATAAAAGGTTAAATTACCAATTTTAAGAAGTAGGTTGTCACAGCCACGAGGTGTCCAGAGACCCTGACGCGCGTTTCGTGACCTCTAGGCTCACTTCCTCAAAGGGGGGGCGTGATCTAAAGTTGCTATACTGCCGCATATAAATTGCCTGTGGTAATATTAGTCGATCTGCAGTATTTGAATCCGCAGATGGTCAAAAACAATTTATCATCAGACAACACATTACGTGTAATACCACACAAGTAATCTACTATGCCATTTGCACGTGCCCCAAAATCTATATTGGATTAACATCTTTTATTGATATGAACAATTATTTAATAAAATATATTTTTGAGATACTTTTTTGACTTTTTGCTCTCTTGATATTACTAAAAGACTTTAAAATACTATATCAAAACAGCACCAAAACATAAAAAGGAGGAAAACACACAAAAAACATCAGCAAAGTGTGATAATCTGAGTAGATTACTATTTTGTGCAGAGAAAAATGTATTGGGGAAAAAAACAAAGCGTTTCCACGCGTGGGAACAAGGCTGTAATGATGTTCCAACATGATTTACTCATTGCTTACTTTTTTGCTTCAAGTTGACTTGATTTCTCTTTGTATATGAAAATTTTGTTTAAATTAAAAGATAGTTTTAAAAAAGAAAAATGCTTGACATAAAACAGCGCTGGCGCATGGTGGCATACATTAGCGATATCCTTCTAGCAATGCTGCTAGAAGATAATGGTCCATGGAGCATGCCTTGATTTTTGGGGGGGGCAGATCCATACAGGGGCCCATATACCCTATATACAGAGGTAAGATAAGGTCTCATTCAGTGGCATACCACTAATAGCGTTGACTCAGTGCCCCTCACCCAACTTTCAACTTTATCTGAGCTGGATCCAGGAAGCAAGAGAAGGTAGGAATCCTCCCCTACCCTTAAATAACCACCCCCCACAACCCTGCCTCCAAAACACCCTCCCACGATATGATTCCTTGCACGTACACCACCAAAAAATCCCTCTCATTCTTATTTTCAAACAAGGTAACCCCTTAACTCCCACCCTCTAAATTGTCATGAGTCTTGTCCACTGTAGGAGCTCCGTGGCCTTTCTTTGAAAGTCGTAAAATCTGTTCAAAGAAGTGACTGGATCGTTTGGAAGCCACTCACTAGTTTTGTGCAATGTTGAGCTGAAAGGAGTACACTCTCTCTGAAAAGTAAGACTTTAACTAATATTTCACTGAACACAAAAACCGATTCCAAAATGTTAACAACACAGTTTCACAGAACATTTTTTTAACCCATTCACAATGGAGCCAATTTCCATTTTTGCGTTTTCGTTTTTTCCTCCCCTTCTTCCCAGAGCCATAATTCTTTTATTTTTCTGTCCACATAGACATCTGAGGGCTTGTTTTTTGCAGAACAAATGGTACTTTTGAATCACCCCATTTATTTTACCACCTAGTGTACTGGAAAATGGGAAACAAAATTCCAAGGTGGGGAGAAATTGTGAAAAAAAAAATGTAGTTCTGTCGTTGTTTGGGAATTGTCTTTATGGTGTACATTTTGTAGTAAAAATGTCCGTGCAATAGGATTCTAATATAATAATAATAATAATAACTAATATTATATTAACTAATATAAGACACAAGAGATGCAATGCCTACTGGAAATGTGAACTTGTTCAGGGTTCTTGCAATGGCCCAGTTATACTGTACGGTAAAGTTGTACATGGCGCCTCCCTTTGTCAGCACTCTGGCTGATTGTCGGCTGCCCAGTACAATACTGTGACTAATGTGTTTTCTTTTCCTGTCTCTCAGGGAGAAAGCTTTACCTTCCAAGCCTCATAGCTGTAAGGCCCAATTACAAGTCGCTCCTCTTTTTGTTTATCATAGCAACCCTCCGCCTCTTTACTCTGGTGTCAGCTGCTCCAAGCCATTGACTCAAGACATAAACAGGCAGCTTTCTCCTTCCTTCCAGGATCACAGATATGCAATTTTCTTTCTTTGCAAAACCATTTTACTCATTTCCAGGATTTCTTCATTTTTGGACAAGGCACCTAAAGACAGATTTCTAATAAAATAAGAGAAAGACGGCTGACAGAACCCGAATATTACAATTTTTAATTCCTTTTTTATCTGTTTTCATCAGCTGTTATTTTGAGCTATTTTCCTTTTCTAGAGACGTCGGCAGATATCGAGATGCACAGAATTTTATCAGGTCTTCATATTTGTACCACTATACAGCACTTGAATTGCATTCGTTAATCTTATTTTTAATCTTTGACCATAAAGACATGAAGGTTGCAGTCTTGGACTTGGGAACTGTCTTTGCTAAATTTTTTAAATCCTCTGTATCTCCTCTAAGTCCTGGGCCGACCAGTAACCCCTTTTCTCAAAGTCCTAATGCAGTGAACTCTCCAGGAACAGCAGTCCCTTCCCTGGGCAGTAAAACACCATTTTTTCTGCTTTCCGCACCACCGTCCCCTCTTCATATCATCAATACTCAAACCACGTTGACATCTTCCCTGTCCCGTATTCCCTCTGGAAAAGCTTTGACTCCTAGTCCACACTCAGGTGGTATTTCTGCACCCAGCAGCCCTTCTCATCCGGTAAAGCCCCATCCATCGAACTCAGTATCCAGTAGTGCCGTACAAGTCAGGCAACTCAATGACGAAACATGGATAAATCCACAACCTGCTGCTTCATCTCCCACTCCACCGACAACAATACTGGTACGTCCAGCACCAACAAGTATCAACACAACATCTCCGACAATGCCATCTAACCACTCAAGTCGGTCACCGAGGCTTCTTCAAGAGACGTCTGCGACCGGGTGGAACACCAAATCGATGCTCTTTACCCTGCCTGATATTGGGGAGGAGAGCACAGATTATGAAGACAACCTCTACAGCCATGGGGGAGTTGTATTTGAAGAACAAAGTCACATCTCTCTATGGCTAACACTAAATATCCTATGGCTTTAATTAACACTGAGACTCTTTGAATTACTGAGTATTCATGCATACACATGGCTTCAGATAGTAGTTACACTCAATTCTATGTGCTCATTGTATCTTTCAGCAGCACCTACTGTTTCACTGCAGTCTTGGTAATAGTTCAGTACAATAGCAGCCAAACGTGATGATAGGTGACATAAGAGGCTAATAACATGGCTCATTGTGTGGTCGAACAATCATGACTATAGTAGAAATAAAAACTGGCAAATAAAAAATAAAAGACGTCTGAGTCACATGTAACAATTGTACCTAGAGTTCAGTAGATGTAAATGGGAAAAATATAATTCATTGAATCAGAAAACCATCTAATCCAATGAAAACATTCCTTCTTCAATCATCCTATCTCTACCATTGCATGGTACAGAGTGATGGAATCAAAATATAAAAAAACATTATATTTCACAGTAAAATAAAAAAAATATGTGTCAGTGTGCAGATGATCAGCTGAAACCAACCTAAGGCTAGAGAAAATCGGTCCGATTATGCTAATCACACTCTGATCAAACTCTGAATGTGACCATAGTGTGAACCGATTTTCTTCGATGAGAAGATGACAAAACAATTTCTCCATCTTCTCCATTCAGTCAGTAGCTGAAAATCAGATTGCACTTAGATGTCATTCAAATGCAGTCCGATTTTTTTCCTCAGACTCATTGACTTGCATAGTCGAGTGCGATCCAAATATAGGATGCAAATCGAGCAAGTTGTGATTTTTTTTCCTGGGACAGACACTGTCCAATGAAAATCGGACATGTGGACCATAGAATAACATTGGTCCAAGTGCGATACGATGTTTTGTTCGATCGCACTCAGACTGAAAAATGGTCGTCTGCACGAGACAGTGTGTGTTCATGCTGTCTGATGAAACAGGGCTAAAATCTGTCATTTTTACTACCATACAGAAAAAAAAATGTTTCCCAAAAAACATTTGTCAATTAATTAAACCGGTCTTAATATGGTGCTTTTTAAAAAGAAAATTACTGTATAATTTTTTTCTCAAATTAAAAATTTGTACCATTTGTGAGATAACGAAAAATATTTGGCTCATGGGGAAATAAAAATCAGAAAGCGTATGGGAATGTGCACATGACGTACTTTCAACGTGGGCAAACTCGACGAGTTTTTCAAGAAGACGCTTCAGTAAAGGCTATTTTTTTTCTGAAGTGCCATCTTAAGCACGTTTGCTCATTATTCTAGCACTTTTTTGATGTTTTTGACCACCAGAGGGGTTTTTGAGCACCTAACCAGCATTTTTGTGGCATGATTTTTTACTGCCGTTTTCTGGACTGTTTTTTAACTTTGTCCAACAATAAAGAAACAAAGAAACTGTTAGCGGTTCTTCAATTATTATTATTTCAATTAAAAATAGTGGGAAAATGCTCAAATAGATGCTCGGGCATTTTGAACCTTCCTATTTATTTGTGGTATAAAGTGTAAAGCATCTTCAGAGCTGAAAACACCTGAAAGATATAAAAGTCAATTCTTTGAACCATATGATGTCTTGGAAACCTGAAATATTGAAGACACTCAAAATACTGAATGAACAGAAGGTCATTTTTACGTAGAAATGCATGAGTTTATTCTTTTCAGTGTTTTTTGGGTACTTATTCAGGTGTATTGTATATGTATACTCTAGATTCTGTCCTCCTAATTTAGTAGGGCAGCATGCATTCTAAATTTCCTTCTTGAGAAGTTACTCCAGCCCAGGTGCGGACTGGGACTGAAATTCAGTCCTGGCATTTGAAATCACATAGGCCCATGCTGTCCCTGTCCCCAAGCACCAGATGGGGATATATTACTAATATTACCCTGGATGGAGGAAAGGGAGATTTACTACAAGACCAATATTTGTAATGATACCCTTAGCCTGCTGGGGTAAGTGATGGAGCCATCCATACAACTCTTAACAGTATGGGTGTCTTGAGAACACTGATTTTGTTAACAACGTAACAGATAAGGCAGCCCACAAACAGACAGGCCTTTCTGGCATTTGCCAGAATTGCCAGATTGCCAGTCCGGCACTGCTCCAGCCCCAATCTGTGCATGCTCCATTTCTTCTAGACATCTGTGGATGCCATTGAACTTAGCCAGTTGCTGTGCATTATCAGGAGGCAACCTTTGACTTCTATGTGCTTACCTGACTTAATTTTGGTCTCCCCTGGAGTGATATATGCCACATTCCTTTTACTTTACTCCACTGAACATTTTTCTGCATTTGGAAACTGCAAATTATAGTAACTAGCATATATGGCTATATACTGTATACACATATAGGGAGTATATAGAGCCTAATTCATATGCAACACAATATTGCACCCAGTGATGTAACTAGAGTTCAATGGGCCCCGATGCAAAATTTGGACCTCGGCCACCACCTACATATTGGTCAGTATTGTAGCATTCTAAATTCTATAAAGATATACAGGAGCTTCTCACAAAATTAGAATATAATCAAAAAGTTAATTTATTTCAATTCTTCAATTCAAAAGTATTTTTTTTTGCATCTTTTCTTTCCATTAATATGCTTGGATACAGCACTCTGTGAACAGTCAGCTTCTTTACCAATGACCTTTTGTGGCTTACCCTCTTTGTGGAGTGTGTCAATGACTGCCTTCTGGACATCTGTCAAGCCAGCAGTCTTCCCCATGATTGTGGAGCCTACTGAAACAGATTAAGGGACCTTTTTAAATGCTTAGGAAGCCTTTGCAGGTGTTTTTTGTTAATTATTCTAATTTACTGAGATAATGACTTTTGGGTTTTCATTGGCTGAAAGCCATAATCATCAACAATAACAGAAATAAACACTTGAAATAGATCACTCTGTTTGAAATGACTCTTTATAATATATGAGTTTCACTTTTTGTATTGAAGAACTGAAATAAATTAACTAATTAATGTCCTTCAACCTGGACCCCTTCTGGTAATGATGAACCCCACACAGTGTCCCTTCCAGACAAAAAAAGTGCTCCATCTTGGATCCCTTGCAGTCATAATCTGCATCATCCTGTACCTCTTCCAATAAGAATGTTCCTCATCCTGGTCACGTTCCAGTAATAATATCAAACATACTGGGACACTTCCTGATATAATGTTCCCCCATCCTGGGCCCTTTCCAGTAATATATTTCCCCATCCTGGGCTCTATCTAGTGATAATGTCCCTCATCCTGGCCCCTTCCATTAATATATGTCCCTCTTATGGGGCCCCTTCCAGGAATATATGTACCCCATCCTGGGCCCCTTCCAGTAAGAATATCCCCCATCCTGGTGTAACGTGCCTATTCTGGCCCCTTCCAGTAATACATGTACCCCATCCTGGGCCTTTTCCTGGTATAATGTCCAAGATCCTGAGCCCATCCTGTAATAATTCTTCTCGTTATGCCACTGTTCTCTAACACATTTAAAAAAAACAATTCTTTTCACTTTCCCCCATTCCCAGGCATCCTCTTCTATAGTTGATGCAGACGCCGTCAGCTGACATCGGTGTCACTGCTATGACGTCAGCTGCTATGCTCCGCATGTGACTGGCACACCGATGTCAGCTGATAGCCTCTGATTGGCCAGCGGTGTGTATTGCGGTGCAGGGACCCGGCAGGCCTATGCACTGCAACACTAATCAGCTGAATGTGCATCGTCTGACACACACCCGTCTAAAATAGGCGCTAGCGTCAGCAAGGGCCCGGACGTGGTTGCAGAGGTTACTCTCCTGATTTCACCATTTGCCTCCAAATTCTGCCAGTGGGCAAAAGTAGTCGCACATAGTCAAGTGCGAGAATAAAACAGCCATCATGCTCTCTATGGGTATATTCACAATCAGTGGACATATTGCAGAATTACTGTCAGCATATTAAATGGGGATTGGATTTTAAATTTGTAGCACGAGCTCAATTAGTGAGGCATAGGATGACATCCACAATAAATCCGTAATAACATTTCATTGTAAAACAGGGTGACTTTTTCCACCACTTCTGGATCACCCACGAACTAAACTATATTTTATCCTTTTCAAAATGACTAGAGAAGAACAATTCAGTTCACACTACGTTCGGCCTTCACTTTGGTGCTCATCTTATTAGACCCTGTGATGTCACGACGAAGAACAGATTCTCGAAAAGACCATAAAAGAAGTTTATGGACCAGGCTTAGAAGCTGACCTGCTCCATACACAGCGAGTAGCGGCTTTGTTACACAACTGACATTCTCCTGCATTGGCTGGAATCTGTCAACCCATCTGAGGTCAATGTCGGGGTGCCGATGGGTTGTCATGGTAGCGGGGGATGTGGGGGTGTCTAACAAAGTCAACCTTGTCTGCAATGGTAGTAATGGTAGTATTACAGATAGGACGTAATAAGAAAAGGCTCACAGAGTGATATGCTGTAATGCAGAAGTATACCAGTAACCGAATGAATGATTACAGTAACCTAGTAGGAATTTAACCCCTTCACCCCTGGGTGATTTTCCGTTTTTCATTTTTTTCCTCCCCTTCTTCCAACAGCCATAACTTTTTTTTATTTTTCCAGTCATATAGGGCTTGTTTTTTTTTGGGGCAAGTTGTACTTTTCAATAACACCATACATTCTGTCATATAATGTACTGGAAAAACGGAAAAAAAATTCCAAGTGTGGTGAAAGTGCAAAAAAAAAAGTGAATTCCACAATGGTTTTTGTTTATTTTATTTACCATATTGATTATATGGTAAAACTGACCTGGCAATATGATTCCCCAGGTTAGTATGATTACGCAGATACCAAACATGTATAGTTTTTTTTTATTATTATTTAAGTGGTGAAAAAAAACCTCAGAAATTGTACAAAAAAAATTTCGCCATTTTCTGAGACTTGCAACGTTATAATTTTTTGAGATTTGGGGCAGTGTGAGGGTTTATTTTTTGCATCCCAATTGAAATTTTTACGGATACCATTTTGAGGTAGATATGATGTTGTGATTGTCTCTTATTGCATTTTATTGTATCGTTTGTATCTGGAGGTTTTTTTTTTCTCGTTATGCCATTTACGGATTAGATTTATTTTCTTTTATATTTTGATAGATTGTGAGTTTCCGAAAACGACAATACCAAATATATGCATTTTTAATTTTTTTAATTGTTTTATTTTCAATGATGCAAAAAGGGGTGTGACTTGAACTTTTGTATTTTTTTTTTATATTTTTTAAAACTTTTTTTTTCTTTATACTGTTTTTAATAGTCACCTCAGGAGACTTGAAGCTGCGATCGTCTGATCACCTGTGCTATACATAGCAGTGCTTCAGCAGACCCCCGACCGTCATGACAATCCATCCATTTTTTTTCAGTAAAGATGGGGTGCAGAGTGTACATTAATGAGAAAAAATATGAACTTTTTTGCATTTACCAAACGGCTGCAATGAAACAAAGAGTGAACAATTTAAAGGAGTCTGAATACTTTCCGAACCCACTGTGTGTAATACCTATTTGTCATCATTGTTTTAGTTCACCATTAAAAACTTATCAGCAGCTGAGGACTTTGCTCTTTTTATCTTTAACATTTTAGACACATGAATAGAAGCACTTTAGCATGTCGTTAGCAAACAAAATAAAAGTTGTTAATAACAATGAGATGAGGAAACAGTTGCAGATTCCTCTCTCGCCCTGCTGAGTTCTCCTTAGTATTGCTGATCCCTGTTAGCTCCCAGCATGCAATGCCTGTGCTTTGTTCTTTAGGACTGAAAAGAAGTTCTGAGCCTCCTTAATTATAGCCTGAGTGCGGGAGAGGGGCAGACTGTAGACTACTATGCCAAGCATCTTGTCTTATAATACCATATAGTGTAGGAATGTCAAACTCAACCGCACAGATGGCCAAAATTAAAAGATTGGACAAAGTCGTGGGCCATCCTTGGTATTTATAAAAAAAAAATGTCTACAATTGAGGAAGTTTTTCCTTATCATCAAATATGATGAACCTTTTCATAAACCTAAAGGGGTTGTCCCATGAGCATGGTACATTTTAATTAGTAGATCTTAGCATATGAGCTAATGGTCTGATTTAATTAAGTACTAGCAAAGGAAAAAACATTGAATAATGCAGATGGTAAAGTATGATGGCAATAAAAGTGCCCCCCAAACACAGTAAGACACCCTCCACAGTGAATTGCCCCACAGCACCCTCCACATTCACAGTATGATGACCCTAGTGCAACCCCCACTCTCAATCCACCCAGAAAAGTATGGTGACCGCCTCACAGTATGATTCCCCAACTGTAATCCCCACATAGTCCTCAATAAAGTATAATGGACCCCACATAATCCTCTATAATAATAATCTTTATTTTTATATAGCGCTAACATATTCCGCAGCGCTTTACAGTTTTGCACACATTATCGTCGCTGTCCCCGATGGGGCTCACATTCTAGATTCCCTATCAGTATGTTTTTGGAGTGTGGGAGGAAACCGGAGTACCCGGAGGAAACCCACGCAAACACGGGGAGAACATACAAACTCCTTGCAGATGTTGTCCCAGAGCCCAGCGCTGCAAGGCTGTAGTGCTATCCACTGAGCCACCTAATGGGCCCACATAGGGCTCCATACAGTGTAATGGCTCAACAAAGTCCTACATACAGTATAATGAGCTTCACATAGCACTCCTCACTTAGTACTCTATACAGTATCATGGGTCATCATTGCCTTCCATACAGTATAATGGCCCCACATTCTCATCCATACAGAATAATGGCCCCACCTGGCTTGGGGAAGCAAATATACTCACCTTGCAGGCCAGATTTGACCCTTGGGCTAGAGTTTCATATGTGTGATATAGCCTATATTTTACCATTATGAATACTCTACATGCAAATATTCTAATATGAAGAAGCTGGAGAGCAAGAAGCACAAATAAGGTATAAACTAACACACTTGATTTATGTTAAAAACAGGATATGGTAACCTGATGAAGTAGAAAAAATGCTTTTGGGACAGATGATCAGCTGCTGCAGCTCCATGGGTCACTAGACCAATTGTAGATATGGGAAGAAGGATTTGTGAAGGTTTTCAGCTGAAGATTGAAGACAATCCGATTCCAAGCTAATAAATTTGATGCATTTAGATGTTTCTACTTCCTGAAGAAGTGACATACTGTGGGTACGGAAAGTATTCAGAACCCTTTAAATTTTTCACTCTTTGCTTCATTGCAATCATTTGATAAATTCAAAAAAGTTCATTTTTTCTCATTAATGTACACTCTGCACCCCATCTTGACTGAAAAAAACAGAAATGTAGAAATTTTTACTAATTTATTAAAAAAATAAAAACTGAAATATCACATGGTCATAAGTATTCAGACCCTTTGCTCAGTATTGAGTAGAAGCACCCTTTTGAGCTAGTACAGCCATGAGTCTTCTTGGGAATGATGCAACAAGTTTTTCACACCTGGTTTTGGGGATCCTCTGCTTTTCATCCTTGTAGATCCTCTCCAATTCAATCAGGTTGGATGGTTAACAGCCATTTTCAGGTCTCTCCAGAGATGCTCAATTGGGTTTACGTCAGGGCTCTGGCTGGGCCGGTCAAGAATGGTCACAGAGTTGTTTTGAAGCCACTTTTTGTTATTTTAGCTGTGTGCTTGGAGTCATTGTCTTGTTGGAGGGTGAACCTTCGGCCAAGTCTGAGGTCCAGAGCACTCTGGAAGAGGTTTTCATCCAGGATATCTCTGTACTTGGCAGTATTCATGTTTCTTTCAATTGCAACCAGTCGTCCTGTCCCTGCAGCTGAAAAACACCCCCATAGCATGATGCTGCCACCACCATGTTTCACTGTAGCTATTGTATTGTGCAGGTGATGAGCAGTGCCTGGTTTTCTCCACAGATACCACTTAGAATTATCACCAAAAAATTCTATCTTCATCTCATCAGACCAGAGAATCTTATTTCTCATAGTCTGGGAGTCCTTCATGTGGTTTTTAACAATCTCTATGCAGCCTTTCATATGTCTGGCACTGAGGAGAGGCTTCCATCTGCCATTCTGCCATAAAGGCCCGACTGGTGGAGGGCTGCTGTGATAGTTGACTTTGTGGAACTTTCTCCCATCTCCCTACAGACTTGGGAGCTCAGCCACAGTGATCTTGGGGTTCTTCTTTACCCTCTCACCAAGGCTCTTCTCCCACGATTGCTCAGTTTGACTGGACAGCCAGGTCTAGAAAGACTTCTGGTGGTCCCAAACTTCTTCCATTTAAGGATTATGAGGCCACTGTGCTCTTAGGAACCTTGAGTACTGCCAAAATTCTTTTGTAACCTTGGCCAGATCTGTGCTTTGCCACAATTCTGTCTCTGAGCTCCTTGGCCAGTTCCTTTGACCTCAAGATTCTCATTTGGTCTGACATGCACTGCGAGCTGTGAGTTCTTATATAGACAGGTGTGTGCCTTTACAAATCAAGTCCTATCAGTTTAATTAAACACAGCTGGACTCCAATGAAGGAGTAGAACCATCTCAAGGAGGATCACAAGGAAATGGACATCATGTGACTTAAATATGAGTGTCTGAGCAAAGGGTCGGAATACTTATGATCATGTGATATTTAAAGGGGTCTGAATACTTTCCGCACCCACTGTACTTCGAAATGTGTTGAATAAAGCCGCATTTTAATTATCTTGGAATCAGATTGTCTTCAATATTCAGCAGCGTGGAGAAAAACACACAAATGATACTTCCCAAATCAAATATAAATTCAGAAACAGGAAAAAGTTTTACATTTACAGGGCACATTGAAGACAGATTAATTTTAAGGGGAGCCATATCACCCTGGAAAATGCTATTTACCTGCAGATATAGGGGTAGTCTACAGGTAAATAGAGTAGATGATGTCTGATGCTGTGGAATATGATGGCGCTATAAGTAAGCATAATAAATAATGCCGTTACAAGATTGCCCAGCCGCCATACTGAAAATGAGAATGAACTTATAGCCTCCTTTCAGTCATAGAGGTGTGCACCGAGCAGTCACAGTCATCACTGACCCTGCTGTAATGACTCTCTGACACTTTGATTGACAGCTTGCTCTCCATAGATGCGCTGCAGAATGAGCTGTCCAACTTCTGGGGCATGCTTACGGCCGCTGCTAACTGAATACTAAGCTATGACTCTAACCAGTCCATGCACACTCCTGAGACTGAAAGCTGGCAGCTCATTAAGTTCATTTTCTCTTGGTAGCCACACTTTCAGTCACACTTTCAGTTAGATGGCCAGGTAGAAATGTAAAGCTATTTACTTGTAGATTAACCATATGTCTGCAGGTAAATAGTGTTTTATGAAGTGGCAGGTTTAGTTTAACTCCTAACCAACGGTGTAAGTGGGTAGCAGGTGTATGGAGCAGGCTCATGGGGTGAGCTCGTCCTATACCCAGCAGATAATGGCAGTGACACACAGCCAGGATCTGCCTCTAAGGCCGGGATCACACATGCGAGTAAGTCGTCCTACACTCACATGTGAAATCCCAGCTCTGGCGCCCGGACTCAGGAGTGGAGCGAGCGGCTGCATAGAACTACATGCAGCCGCTCGCTCCACTCCCGAGTGCCGGCGCCAGAGCTGGGATTTCACATGCGAGTGTCGGACGACTTACTCGCATGTGTGATTCCGGCCTAAGGCTGTAAACAGACTAGTGTGTAGAATCTGATGATAGAGCATCAGATGCTGGATGCTAATGACCCTCTGCTCCAGCTCTGCTGAGAGCGTGATCCGAGTGTCAGTGCTCTGTGCTCCGATCTTCCCGCATGAGAGAATCTGAGCACAGGTGCGGAGGAGACGGAGAAAGTCATTTCTCCATCTCTTTCTCGGCATATATTGGACTGCACTGGGATGACATCCGTGTGCAGTCCGATGTCTCATACTCACCCATAGGCTTGAATTGGTGCAAGTGAGCCGAGTCTCGCTGCCAATCACATCACACTGTGATTGTTCTCTCATGCAGAATCGACATGAGAAAATAATTGTAGATGTGAGGTCTCCCACAAAATAATACTGGGCTGAATGCTATGGGATGTTTTATCGCACAGCACTCGGCCATGTTATACGATAGAGTGACCCCAGTCTAACATCCAAAGCTCCGATAGAGACTGTTAACCTGCTAAATGCCGCTGTCACATTTTCACAGCGGCATTAATAGAGCGCCGGCATGAGCTATGACAGCTAGGTGTCTGTGGAAGACCTCCACATAGTTCCTTTGAAGCCCAGCTTACCAAACAATGTACACCATAAAAACGATTCCCAGAAAACTATGTCAGAATTGCAGGGTTTTTTTTGTTCGCAATTTCACCGCACTTGGATTTCTTTTCCGTCTTTTACCATTTTGTGGTAAAATGAATGGTTTCATTCAAAAGTACAACTTGTCCCACAAAAAAACAAGCCCTTATATATCTTTATGGACAGAAAAATAGAAAAAGTTATGGCTCTTGGAAAAAAGGAAAAACCCAAAAATGGAAATAGACTGTCAGGAAGGGGTTAAAATGCATTTAAAGGGTGCAAAATCATTGTAAGAGCTTGCCCACCATCCTCATCTACAAAATTCTCCATAAACAGACAATATTACATCCAGCAACAGAAATGTATTGTATTTTTATGCCACAGGGCAGACTGTGGTTGTTGGCAGGCATTCTTGGTGAAAAGCTTATTGGCGCCTGAAGTCTCCACATTCCCTGCTGCCCATCTGATGCCTATCAATAATGGAGTGGCACAATATGGCCTTTTCATCTTGTTGACTCTGTGAATGTGCAATACATGTGTCTGAGAGTCTGGGAATCTCTGGAACTGTTACGGTGGACTGGCCATACACATTAGGTAGAAATAATTTGATGGTTGAGCAACTGTTGAACGAGTGATTGTCTGGTAAATGGCTCTTAAGGCCTTCATACACATTAAAGTATGTTTATGGCTGAACAAACATTTAGCAATTGACTTTTTAATTAATGATTCTATTGCAGATACAACCAGAAACATTTTCGCCCATGTTGCCAGTTATAGTCTTTCAACCTGACCATACATGCTCGATGATATTGTTTGATGAATGAACAATCTTTCTGGGAATATTTTTTCAATGAACAATCCTTTATAGATGAATGAACTTTAATTGAAAGAACATTCCCAGAAACATCGCTCGTACGTCTTTCAGTCGAAAAATATCAAACAAGATCGATTTAATTTGAAATAATGGTTTGTGACAGCTTGCTCTTAAAGCTCTTCTATACATTAGACTACTTTGTAATAATCAGTATTAGTCTGTCCTTTGTTGGGTGTGGATGTAATTATGGAGCTCAGAAACTGAGCCTGATCCACACACGGTGGCTGCTGATTGCGTTACATAATCAAAATATGCTTCTAACAGCAGTTATTGCCACAATCTCTGACAGTGGCATTTAAGGCATGTGGTCCAGAGGGGCCCAATGCTTCCCTCACAATTAGATTTTGGGGGGTTGATAGGTTGTTTGGGCAGCTGGGGCTGAGGGCATCCTAAAGAGGCCCATGGCTGCCACGGTGGTATTTCTGTGAAGCTCGGCCATAGATGGGGCTTCATAGGAGACCATGATTTGACCTATACTGCTGTAATACTGTGGTACTGCTGTATTTAAAAACAAGCAAACAAATAATCCCTTAGGCCGGTCTCACACATCCAGATATTTCCGGTACCGGAAAAATCGGTACCTGAGATATCCGTGTCCGTGTGTCCATGTAAACATGTGGTATATCCGTGTGGCACACGTGTGCCGCACATGTGCCGCATCGGGACCACACGGACGGCCGCTGGGGAAGAAGCGCTACAGTAAGCGCTGTCCCCCTGCTTGCGGTGCTGAAGTCAGCTGTCATTATTCTCCCTGCTCTGCCGGCAACAGCGAGCAGGGAGAATGAATGAAAGCAAACCCGACGTGTGGTCCCCCTTAGTTTTTGAACCAACCTGGCAAAACTATACAGGTGCGGACTGCTATTTTCTTGCTGGAAAGGGGCCATGAATATGACCCCCCCAGCCTAAAAACAGCAGCACACAGCTGCCCAGAAAAGGCACATCTATTAGGTGCGCCTATTCTGGAGCTTTGTCCGGTTCTTCCCACTTGCCCTGTAGGAGTGGCAAGAATAAGGAGTTAATGTCACCTTTCTATTGTAAGGTGACATTAAGCCAGGCTAAGTAATGAAGAGGTGTCAATAAGACACCTCTTCATTACTAATCCTAGAGTTATTCAAGGGTTAAATAAGCACACACACAATAAGAATAAAGTATTTTAATGAAAGAATACACTACAACACAGTTTTAAAATCTTTATTACACTCCCATTCCATTATGGAAGCCCTCGATCTCCTGGAAAAAATATAAATAAAAAAAGCAACAATATACCCATACCTGACACAAAAAAAACAAAAAACAAATATCCTAAAATAAAATAAATAAAATTTTTTTGCAAAAAATGCATGAAGGTAGTAATAATTATAAGGGTATTTAGTAAACATAATTTTGATCAAAAGAATGTACAAGCCATCCCGCCACGTCAAGTGGAAAGGTTTTTAAAACAAGAGTTAGGACTGTCCCACAGGGGTTGCCTTGACGTGGCGGGATGGCTTGTACATTCTTTTGATCAAAATTAAGTTTACTAAATACCCTTATAATTGCTACTACCTTCATGCATTTTTGCAAAAAAATTTTATTTATTTTATTTTAGGATATTTGGATGGTTTTTTTGTGTGTCTGGTTTTCTCTGTGTAATACGATACGATACGATACACTTTATTGATCCCGGGGGAAATTACAGTATTACAGCAGCAGTACAAACAACAGTACATAAAATATTAGGACACAAATCTTGCACAGGTATACCAACATTACATAATAAATAAAAGTGGGTAGTTCAGGTATATATAAGTCAATGTTAATTGACATTAGTACACCAGCCATCAGTCATTATTTTCTACCACCCTTAGGAAATTATTATACATCCCCATAGCAGTAGGTACAAACGATTTCCTGAATATCTCCTTCTTGCACCTTAATAGGATTAGACGGCTGCTGAATGTGCTCTTCTGCTTCAAGAACAGCTCGTGGTCATGTGTTGGTGTGCATATGCATTTTTCATACACATTGACTTTCTTTTTCAGCTCAGATCTAGTTTCTTTCTTTTAATATACCCATACCTGTCCGCCGTACAGTCAAGTCCCACGGCGCAATCCATCTCAGGGGTTAATCAGTTTACAGCCGGAGCACTGCTAATGCAGCGGCTCTGACTGTAAACTACTGGGGAATGAATGGAAGCAGCATGCACAGGCTCAGTGAGTAGCGGTGACGTCACTGAGTCTGTGCTCGCTGACAGCTGAACTCCTATGACCTCAGCACCGTGGGAAAATGATGGTCCCCAGTCACTGAGCCTGTGAGCGCTGCTTCCATATACGGTGGTCAGATATGCAAATACAGGTGGTAGTACAATAAGTATAAGCAAACAATACAAAAGTCAGTTACCGATTGGTTGTTAGGCCTTGGTGCTGGCAGCCACGTGAGGAGAGGGTTCCAGTTGTTTCCAGTCTCTTCCAACATGATATACTGAATAACATCCCTTAGAAGACAACACCAGTCACAGCCTTTCATGAGCAAGTAACCCCTTGGTAGGTCACTCCCTTTTGCGCTCCCGGGATGGTTCTAGTTTCCCACCCCTTGGGTCAGGTAGCTGAAGCTCGAAAACCTATGATGGTTCATAACTTCTCAAAGAAAGATCAAAGGGAGGCGGTTTTGGTGCCATCAGATCTGGCTGGCCCATGTTATGCTTGGAGACCAAACACGGCTTGCTACCTGTCTTCTACTAGCTGTTCTACATACTTCTTAACCCGGTGTGCTAGAACCGGTAGACATTCAACCCATTCCCGAGAGTTCGAAAATGTAACTGGCATATGGCTAGGATGTACGATAACTCCATGTTACGCTCAGCGGTGGAACATGTGGATTTGTGCACCCTCTGTGCCACATGGCCAGGCCTGCCTAGAAAGGGGCGTAGCTAAGCAGCTACCTTGTGTTCACTAGAGCGACTGATGGTGGAGACAGACTGGGCAGCAGGTAGCCACCAGGCACTACTCCTGGGCAGATCCCAGTACTGCAGCTGCTGACCCCAGGTGTCAGGTTGGCTGACACAGACTTGGGCTCCCTGCAGACTAGTAGGTTCAGGTTCACTGCAGAATGGTTACTGACATTGAGACTCAGACGGGAACTTCAGAGATAGGTTCTAGCAGTTTGGATACTCGGATAGGGAAACGTTCAGACTCTCAGGTCTTGTATTAATGATTCTGGAAAGGCCACACACGGACAGGGGACAATGTTCTGGCACCGGCCAATCTTGGACCAGGGACTTCAGATTCAGGTTTGGCTGTATCAGGACCAGGGGACTAAGTTCAAGCTCTGGCCACATCGGGACCTGGGATTCGGGTTCAGGACCCTGGCCACAGCTGGAACAGAGATTTGGGTTCAGTACACTGGACGCATCAGGACTAGGGATTCGGGTTCAGAACACTGGCCACTTTGTGGAATACCACATTGGTAGTGCTAAAGTAATGTCAACAGTGCTGTAGTGAATAAATGAGCATTTCAGCTCATTTTGATTGAATGGCATGAGCCACTCAGAGCTGGTAAGCCCATTGGCTTCAGTGCTGTTGATGTGACAACAATAACAGGCATTGGCAGCAAAGGCGGAGACTCGGCACTGGACCTTGGGAGGGTGAGTTTAGCAATTTTGCTATTTAAAAGAGCCTCTCGACTCCGGAAACTTGAAAAGACCTTTAATATTTTGTTTAGCCTTTTAATTATTGCAGGCATTAACAAAAATTCCCTGCTTACAGCCTGTCTGAAAGAGGTGTTCTTTTTCTTCATTTTTCGCATATTAAAAACGTGCAAATATACCATAAATTCTCAAATATAGTACATAGGCTTAGATAACCATTATGTCAAAATGTCAACAAAATGTCAACAACTATCATATTGTTTTACTCAGATCACAGAGCATTGTGAGCTAAAAAAAATCTGTATACTGTACTCGCATATTGTATAGATGAACTTCTGATCTGCTCTTCACATAAAAAGATTTTAAAGAGTGAATTGAAGAATACTGTATTCTGAGGATTAGTCTAAAGGTCTTGCTTGTAAATATTTAATTATTTTTCTTCTTCGAAATGGAAATAACTAAGCTAATTAATAAGAAGTTAAAGTAGTGGTGTAGCCTTTCCTCCAGCAGCGCAGTATCTTGTTCCTTCTTCAGTGTCTTTTCCTTTTCTGGCAATACAACACAGGCATTTGCAGCATGAATAAAAGATTGGTCTGGCATACAGCATACAAAAAGAAAATTAGTGCACGCTAATCATCTAACAAAAGTAACAGAAAAACCAAGAGTTACAAGGACTGATATTTTCTATAGAGCTTAGCACTTTTAGAAAAAAATAAATTAAGACCGGTACCGGGAAAAAACAGTACAGGTGTCATCAGTGGTTTGGACCAGTGAGTCATCAGTGTTTTTTCCGGTTTGGCAAAAGAAAAAGAAATGACAAAGCTTCTCCTATAGTTTGTAATGTTATAAACGTACGGATGGCACATGGATGCCATTCGTGTGCTGTACATGTTTTATACGGATCTACAGACATGTATTGACCCTTGTCATCCGTGCTACTGGTACAAATTGGACATATCTCAATGTGGTTTACGCAGACACATGGCCCATGTAAAAACACAGATATGTGCATAGCAGAATAGGTTATAATGGGTACGTTTGGTATCCGTGAGAAAAACAGATCTCACAAGTACTGCAAACACGGACATGTGAAGGAGGCCTTAACTTGTTGATCAGTGGGGGTCTGATCCTTAAGACCTTCACTGATCAGCAGAACTGGAATGCAGAAAGGAGAGGCCGTGCACATGCTCAGCTGCTGCTGCTTTCATTTTTCTTGCAGCCACATGAGAAAGTTAATTGAGCAGAAGTTTGTCGTCTGACCTACCGCTCTATATTATGACGGAAATAAAAGTTCCTCGTCAGGAATTAAAATTCCCTTTTTTGCTAATTGGTCAAGGTCCAAGGGGTCAGACCCCACCGATCAGCAAGTTATCACCCCTGTGAATAGGTATTAACTTGTTTTCACTGGACAATTTTAAATAACAAAATAACATAAAGTAGATTAAACCTAAAGAGTAACCATCATTTTAAATTGTGTCTCATAAGTCACTAGTACACGAGAAAATAAGCAACTTAGTAACATACAAACCTTATCAGAAAAAAATAGTCTGTCTTCACTGAATACAGATTCTACCTCAAAATTGAGAATTTTGATAATGACTGATCAATTTTGGCGGATTTTTCTGATAAGATATATTGCAAAGTTGCTTATTTTCATGGATGTTCATGGATGTTATGGATTTATGAAATTAAAATGAAAACTAGGGTTACTCTTTAAATTCTTTATTGCAACGATGATAATGTATATTATGTAGGAATGTATTCGTTTTTAAGTATATGAAGTGCATTGAGTAATCAGCTTGAGCGTGCGGGGAGGGACAAAGTGTTTAAGAAGCTCTAATGGAGGATGAGTTCACACAAACATTTCTGTCCATGTACATAACAGACTGTGCATACCTCACTCTAACCAATGTTAGGCAATGTGCACACACCCTTTGACTATTGAGATATTGTCAAACTGTTGCAGTCCTTTTGCAGACAATGCAGTGTTTGTTTCAATGACAGACATTTTCTGCACCTGTGCGTATTGTAGATGATTGCACAAAGCTGTGAGGAGCAGGCCACGGACTGAAGACTATTGGACCAAAGCCCATAGAGTGGAGTCAACTGCTCTATGGGATGTAGACTTTTCCAGCATGGAGCACCGGTTGCATCGATATTGTTGTATTTTATTAGATATTTGATTTGATATGTTTTATTAATGATTTGCTTGCTCGTCAGTTCATCCTCAGGAATCAATGTTTCCATTCAGTGACAGTAAGCAGACGAAGACATGCAGGCTAGATCTTATGCATACATAAGACCTATCCCAAGAGTAGCAATCAAGGAACTCCATCATTCCATTGTTCTTATAGTCGCTAGTCCCATTGTGTGCATGTGGATTGTAGACCCAGGGGAGCCATGAATACAGGGGTCTAACATGCAATCCCTGGTTATGGGCTGCTGAAATATTTTTCATTCTTTGAGCTAAAAGCAAATGTTTAACGGGGAGGGTGTGTACACTTCTGCCATTTAGGAGGCTGATCCTAGGGAGGGGATAGAGAAGTCACATGTTTAGTTATGGGGTGGGGAGAATGACTTTGAGGGGAGAGGATCAGGGCTGCGGTGCATGGATGGATGGCTTACGGAGTTTTGGAGATCAGTTGTCGGCTGTGCTGGATCCCCCTGCTATGGTTGTTTCAGTCATCTATCATCTGGATTTAACACATTTTCTTAAGGATAGTTGGTACTGGATTAATGGACGTTGGTTGTGTTATTTGTCATTTGGAGTAGCCTGGACTATGACGACAGACTATACTGGCGAGAGATACGAAATCTATGGGCCAACCAAAAGATGGAAGACAGCGAGTATCGCTTGGTAAGGGGGCAGTGGGACTATCGGCCCCTGAAATGGTATCTTGTGGACTGAAGACATCGTATTTTGGCAATCTACCTGGATTTGTTGTAAACTCCAAAGGATTGAAACACACACAAAGAATATATAAAAAATATAAATCACTTTATTTCAACAATATTAAAATACGGTCCGCTCATGTGACACATGGGTGTTCCGTTCTGGCTTGTGGGGGCGTGGCCGATGACGCTCTGTGTGACGTCGGCATCTGGGTTGGTCCGGCGCTCCATGCGCCTATCACATGCAGAGGGACATTTTTTTGCATCGGCCTCGCACATTGGTCATTCTGCACATATATACTGTGGGTGTATGTTTTGATGCCACTCCCCTGGAAGAACGCACGGCGCCGAAACGCGCGTTGGGGAGGGTGGCACCACTGAGTTCCAGGTTGGTAGTACTGATTATGTAACGCATGCCTATTTTTTGCTATATTGGATGTGCATACAGCCTTCCGCATGATGTTTTTCACTCTTGTAACCTTATTGTCTAAAATGGCTCATTGTAGTCAGGATCATTAATACTAGTGAGTGTTTGTTATGTATAGCATGTGGCATTATATACATGCTCACGATATGTCTGTGACTGCTTAGATATACATACCTGGTTAATTTGGTGGTTCCACCCCTTTGGGTCACCACTGTCAGTCTCTTTATACCTACTTACGTATTTTAATATTGTTGAAATAAAGTGATTTATATTTTTTATATATTCTTTGTGTGCGTTTCAATCCTTTGGAGTTTATTTACATTTGCACTGAATTCTATTAATATGTGCACTCTAGTATCGATGTTTTGCATCTTTACATTTGAGTGCTAGCCTATTATAGGCAGGATTTGTTGTAGCACCATGGATGTATGGAACAAAAAATAGTTGCATCGTTAACCTGCCTACGTGATTATTACAACCCTCAACCTCAGATCTTCACAGACCTAATCATTCGCAGTCAAGACTGGTCTCAGAATGCCAAAGTTCATCTGAACGTAGCCTTATTCTGAAATTGGCCTTAGCGAATTTTGATCATGTGCAACATTGGTGACAAGGTCTGTGAGTGATTGTGAGGGATAAGAGTGAGTTTCTGTACATCACTGCAGAATATGTCGGCATTATGGAAACAACGGGAAATATTAAAAGCAAAAAGGAAATATTCTGTAACAAACCAGATACATTCTAATAGTTTTCCAAAAAACTTTCAGTCAATTTAAATTACACATGTAACAACCTGCTTGCTGTCCAGTCTTCCAGTGGGCGTTTCCTCTTTACCCGATGCACATGTGTGCAGGGACGTAGTTTCTGGTAGTTGGATCCATCAAAAAATCACATGTTGCTCTTGTTTTAATTTCAGCATTCTTCTCTAGCCTGCATCAGGAAAGCCAACAAGGCAAAAATTGGCTATGGGGAAAAATACACAAACATCTCTTTATATCCTGTATGTCGGATATAATAAGCTGCTGATAGATGGATGGATAGATGGATGGATGGATGAATGGATGGATGGCTTGGGTGAGTGATGATGAGACTGTTCTGAAGTGCTCTTGTTTGAATCTAAGATCTCTATATTTACTCATGAGTAGGCACTAATCCTAATGGATCCTACTCTGAAGAAGTGTAAAACTTAATGGTCATACACAGGTGAGGCACAGTCCTTGTTGACAGCAAAAAAAAAAAAGTTAACCCCTTTCCGACGTTGGGCGTAAATTTACGCTGATGTGGGACTCCCTCCCTTTGATGTGGGCTCACATCTTTCCCGGGACATGTCAGCTGTTTTGAACAGCTGACATATGCCGGAATAGCTGCAGGTGAAATCGCGATCCACCCACGGCCATTAACCGGTTAAATGTAGCTGTCAAACACCGACAGCGGCATTTAACTCACATTTCCGGAAACCCTTCCACTGGTGACCCCCGTCACGTGATCGCGGGTCACCGGTGGGTTGGCATGACAACCAGAGGTCTCCTAGAGACCTCTATGGTTGTCACTGCCGGCTTGCTGTGAGAGCCGCCCAGTGGTCGACGCTCATAGCAAGTGAATAATTCTACTAAATAAAGGCGATCTGATCATCACCTCTATGTAGCAGAGCCGATCGGGTTAAGGCAACTTCTAGTCTCCCATGGAGGCTATTGAAGCATGCCAAAAGTAAAAAAAAAAGTTTTTAAAAATATCAAAAATATAAAAATATATAAAAGTTAAATTCGCCCCATTCAAAATAAAACAATAAAAAAAATCAAACATACACATATTTGGTATCACCGGGTTCAGAATTGCCCGATCTATCAATAATAAAAGGATTAACCTTTAAACGGCGCAGCGAGAAAAAAAGTCAAAACGCAAGAATTATGCTTTTTTGGTTGCCGCAACATTGCATTAAAATGCAATAACAGGTGATCGAAAGATAATATCTGCACCAAAATTGTATCATTAAAAACGTCAGCTCGGCGCGCAAAAAATAAGCCCTCACTCAACCTAAGATCATGAAAAATGGAGACACTACGGGTATCGGAAAATGGCACCATTTTTTTTTTAACAAAGTTTGGAATTTTTTTTCACCACTTAGATAAAAAAGAACCTAGACATGTTTGATGTCTGAATTCATAATGACCTGGAGAATCATAATGGCAGGTCACTTTTAGCATTTAGTGAACCTAGTAAAAAAGCCAAACAAAAAACAAGTGTGGGATTGCACTTCTTTTTTGCAGTTTCACCGCACTTGGACTTTTTTCCCTGTTTTCTAATACACGACATGGTCAAACCATTGGTGTCATTCAAAAGTAGAACTCGTCCCGCAAAAAACAAGCCCTCACATGTCCATATTGATGGAAAAATAAAAAAGTTAGTTTTGAGAAAAAGGAGAGCAAAAAACGAAAACGCAAAACCGAAAATACCTCCGGTCATGAAGGGGTTAACCCTCTTCAGCATGAATCACCTCTTGGCTGAACAACAGTTGTGGCGCCTGATATCTAGGTGAGCAGGTTAGATGATTGCATCCATCCACACTAAGTAGGGCTTATTTTGTGGTTAGAGGCACTACCCAAAACACAGTACAATCTCAGGAGCTCTGTCATATTTCTGGTGACCTGGCACCAACCTATTTCCCTATAAATGGAGCAAGGCCACTGATTCACTTATCTTACCAGAGCTTGAAACATTCAGTGCTCTCACTAATAGGCCACAAATCCTCAGATCCCATTTGACACCTATCACCTCTTTCTACAGCACCACCACCTCAATGCTTATGTAACAGCATGTTGCATACGGGATCCCTTTATTTTACAGCAAACCTGTCATCAGGATTGTGCTGCATAGCCTACAAACACTTTTAGGTTGGCGACGTTATACTGATTAAAATGATACCTGGTTGATGAAATTTGTCTCGTGGTTGTTGTTTAATCTGTATTTGCACTTTTCAGTTAGGCCGGGGTCACACATGCGAGAAACTCGCACGATTCTCACGCGAGTTTCTCACATAAACACCCGGCACTGCCGTCGGCACTCGGACAGGAGCGTGCGGCTGCATAGAATTACATGCAGCCGCACGCTACGGTCAGAGTGCCGGTGGCAGTGCCGGGTGTTTATGTGAGAGACTCGCACGAGAATTGTGCGAGTTTCTCGCATGTGTGATCCCGGCCTTGATGAGATTCTCGTGCTCTGGGGCGGCCTGTGTGAGTTCCTTATGTGATGCTCTGCTTACTTATTCATCTGAATGGCTTATGGCAGGTCACTGATCCCTCAGTGACCTGCCCACTGTTTTACATGATGCATATACTATTGTAGGGTTACAAAAAAAAAAATCTACTTCATCAAAATGGCACTGGCGCCTGCGCAGTAGCATTTATCGCATTCCGATAGATGATGCTATGCAAGCATCGGCGCCATTTTGCTGGAGAAAAATTTTTTGGGGCTCCATCAGAGAGTTAAATTCAATTGATAACATTGAGAGCAGGTGCCTGCTGATGGACTACTACTGCCATAAGCCTACACTTGCTGCAGCTAATAATAGTGAGAGAAGGCAGCAGCTGATGGGAGTATTCATCAGCCACCACCTGTTTTATAAATAAAGGATATATGAACTCTTATATAATTTTTTTTTTCTTTTGAGACATCAAGGTTTCTTTTATTCTTTTTATTTTTAATTTTCCATAATCCTGTAAATTGTATTGTGTGTTTGATGTATTTATACATCCCAAATGAGTGTTAAAGCTTTTTGTACTGTTTTTATGAATTTTTAGTGCGGCGAACCTTGACATTATCCTATGCCCCATTTGGCGGTTTTTTCAAAGAAAGATCACATATAAGACATTCATTCTTTACAAGTTGTCACTAGGTTTTGTCCTGATGTAGAGGTCCTGCGTTGACCTTGAAACGCATTGACTTTGTAAACCTGAAAAAATAAAGTTTTCAAGCAAACCATCTGGCCGTCAGTTCTCATGAGCAGCGCATCAAGTGACACTTCACCCTGATATGTTCTCTGCTTAAAGGGAACCTGTCACCTGTTTTTTGGCCTATCAACTAAAAATATCATCTAATATAGTGTGAGGTATACATTTCCCAACTACTTTTGAAACCCCCTGACTCCCCATGAATCCCCCATAAAAACCTTTTATATTGCTCCCGCACTGTATGTAAATATTCTCGGTCTGGTCCAATGGGCGTTGGTTCTGGTCCCTCTCTCCACCCCTCCTCAGCGTGCTGTACACATTCCATTCTGTGAATAGCATTTTTCGCGTACAGGTCCCACGCGTGCGCATTCAAATTGCCTCCCGCGCATGAGCAGTATGCTTAGCCCAACTGCGGGCAAAGCCGAAAAGCATTAGTGCGCATTCGCCGATGAATTATGTTCCTATATACAGCGACATACTTCTGGGACATAGTACTTCCGGCGCATGCACACTAATGCTTTTCGGCTTTGCCCGCAGTTGTGCAATGCGCACGCACGGGACTTATATCGCGAACAATGCTATTCACAGAATGGAATGCATACAGCGCATTAAGGAGAGGAGGAGAGAGAGGCCAGAACCAACACCCATCGGACTGGACCGAGGATATTTACATACAGCGTAGGAGCAATATAAAAGGTTTTTATGGGGATTCATGGGGAGTAAGAGGGTTACAAAAGTAATTGGGGAATGTATAGCTCACACTCTATTAGATGATATTTTTAGTTGATAGGCCAAAAAATTGGCGACAGGTTCCCTTTAAGTCCTTTGGACTTGTGTTCTGCAGCAGCTGCGTTATGTGACATACATGTTGCTTAGGTGCAACTACATCAGGTGAGCAGACCCATTTTCTGTTTTTCTGCATTGTTATCAGTTAAAACCCTATTTGCGCTCTCTTATCTCCCACTTTCTACATTTTGATAACCAAAGGTAAAGTGCTTGAGGGGAGATATATGTCACTTCGTTTAATGGCTCAGTGATATAAAACCAGAGTATTTTCATCCAGCACACTAAAGTGTTGTGAAGCTTAAACTAAAGTTGCATAAATGGGCTGGTTTTCTGTCAAATTCATAGAATGGGTGGGAGAATGTCCACCTTATCTCCATCTGCAGATGCAGAACAGGACCTGTGTGATGTCACAGGCTTGTGATCAGTCACATGATGGAGGAGTCACATGTCTGGGGCTTAAGTACTTGGTTCCAAAGGCCGCAGTGTTCAGTGTGTGCTTGGAGTAGAAGCACTTCAGGAAAGTGTATGCTAAAACCTGCTAGCCGTAAGCGGGAGGAACCCCCCTCTGAGAAGGACTGTGTTTTCTGCCTCCATTTCGTTTAGTTTAGCTGTTTTTGCCCAGAGGGCTGTATTTGCTTTGCTACACCTTGGTTTATGCTGCCTATAATAAACCAAAGGAAGTTCTTAAAGTTGCAGGGTACCCGTGTCTACCTCCGTGTGCAGCCGAATGAGCTGATCTACCACAGGTGGTCTTAGAAGTGCGGGCTGCATTCCCAGTGAACACGTGTGATTGCCACAAGCCAGCATATCTGTCAGGCAAGATGGAGGACATGCTTAAACTTCTGCTACAAGCACAGTAGCAGCAAAAACAACACCAGCAACAATTACAGCAGCAACAAATGGCGCAATAAGAAACCAGTAAGCTGCTTATACAACAAATTCAGCAGCAGCACCATCAACATGAGTAGCAGATTGACTTGCTGACAGTGGCAGCAGCCCCTCCCCTAAGTCAAGGTGACGACACGTACGTCCCGAAGGCGGTACGATGAGCTATGCAAAAAATGAGCCTGGGTGATGATGTGGAGGCATTTTTGACTGTGTTCAAGTTGGTGGTGAAGAGTGAGAAGCTACCACCAGAGCAGTGGGCAGAGGTGCTGACCCCCTATTTGGTCAACCCCAGAAGGCCTATTATGATTTGGCATTACAGGATGCGCATGAGTATGCCAAGTTAAAAACTGAAATTTTTGGCACACGCAGGAGTAACTATGTCAGTGAGAGCACAAAGGGTTCACCACTGGCATATTATGGAGATAAACTGCCTCGATCCCAAATGTTTGATCTGCTGCATCTTGTGCAAAAGTGGTTGCAGCCAGAATCCTCCACTGCAGCCCAGATTGTCGAGCCGGTTGTCATGGACAGATTCGTGCACTCCCTTTCTAGGCCGGTGCAGACCTGAGTTGCTCATGGAGATCCCCAAAATGTGGACAAACTGGTGGGCTTAGTGGAATGGTACCAGGTGGTCAAGAGGTCCCTAAGAAAGCCAGGGGGTGGTGCACCGCCATTCTGGGGTACCCAGCGGGAACCTGAGCCCCAAAAAAGGGGTAGTAGAGCTACCACTGGGGAAGTCCCAGACCCCAAGGGGTCGCTGAGGGGTTGTCAAAGGTCAGGGGGAAAAATTGCTTTGCTGGAGATGCCGTGGTGCAGGAAGGACATATAGCCGCCTGTTGTTCCTTGTCCTCCGAAGAGTTGGAATGCAGCCTAGGGAGGCACTGCTTTTATGCCTATCCTGCCTGCATATCAGCCCGGTGAGGGGCCGCAGGCGTGTCCGTGACAATAAATGGAGTACTGGTGTCAGAACTCTTGGACTCAGGGAGTTTGGTGACCCTAATAAGGGCCACACTCCCCACCAGTTGATCCGAGGGAAACATGTGGGTGCCCACTGTATCCACGGGGATGCCAAGGACTATCCCTTTGCCAGAGTGACTATGAAAACTAACTGTGGGATTGAATCACATGAGGTCGGGGTGGTTAAGGACTTGCTACACCCGGTGATAATAGGGCGGGACTTTAGCCTGTTCTGGGACTTATGGGGGAAAACGGAAATACTAAGTGTCTCAGACAGATGCCAGCTTAGCCCTGATGAAACCCCACCCCAGTCGGAGGTGGATGAGTTCGCCTTGTGTGTCCTGTCTGGTGACGAGGACGAGACGATGACCAGTGAGACCGAAATTCCTGAAGTTCTGGTGGAAATTTTGGACTGCTTTAATGCAGGATCTTACCCTAAAATGGGCATTGAAAAATGGGACTGTGATAAATGGATTTGCCCAAGAGCCAGGGGCTGACACCAAAGTTTCTATATTTTGCTTTAAACGGAGAGCTACTATATTTGGTCACGAAGCTGAGAGAGGAAGAGGCAGAGCAGTTATTAGTACCAGGACGCTATAGGCTAGAGTATTAGACTTGGGCCATTACCATGTTTTGGGTGGACATCTGGGAGTAGCAAAAACACAAGAACAGGTCCTTAGGAGGTTCTACTGGCCTTGGTGTCACAGAAAGATTGTTAACTACTGCCTGTCCTGCCCTACTAGTCAGCTTACTGCTCCAGTGTCCCATTTCTGTAGTCCCTTTAGTGCAATTGCCCATTATAGAGGTCCCATTTGACCGGATTGCCGTGGACCTTGTGTAACGCCAGTGTGTTTCTGCCTTGTTTCCCTGGTGTTACTGTGCATGTCTGTGCTCTTACCGTTTACTCCTTTCCCCCCTAACTAGCTGGGATACTGTTGACTGTTACCTGAATGGATGCTGCTCAGTTCCTTGCTCTGCTGCGCAGCCGTTTATGTGTTGTGGTGTCTTTGTTCTGCTGCATGACCATCCGCGTGTGCGGTCCCTGGCTCCCGCTGTGTAAGCTATTCATGGGTTGCGAGGTCCTCTGCAGCTGGTGCATGACTTTCCATGTGTGTCCAGGCTTGCAGTCACTGCCAGATGCCCTTTGCCTCAGTTCCTGTGCTGGCTATGCTGTACTGGTTGCTGTTTCTGCCTAGGGTGCGCGCGTCCACACCTTCCTTGCTTTTATTAAGGGCAGTGTGTGCGCTTGAATTGCTGTCCCCAGCCTATTGCTGAGGGGAAGCTCCTATTTAAAGTTCCTCTTCCCTGTTGGGTGTGGCCAGAGCTTCTCATTAGGTTTCTGAACCTAGCCATGTGTGTTTGGTCCTCCATGTTGCTCCTGTCTGCCTGGTCTTCAGCTCCTGTTCTGCATGCGATCAGTTCTAGAAAGCTGATGTCTTTGTCCCTGGACCCGTCTTGTCTATGTGTTAATACCAAAGTCCTTGCCTTGAATGTGGATTCCTGCAGTGTGATATTCTCGAAGTCCTTCTGTGTCAGGAACTATGTACCCAGTGACTTTCCGGTCCGAGCCTGCGGTGCTTGCACCATACCGATTGAGTTCCTTTCTAAGTCGTGTCAGATGTCCACATCCTGGCAACCGCTGCCTGATGCCTGGAGCCTGACGACTGCTGTCTGGTGCCTGGAGCCTGATAACCACTGCCTGGTGTCTCTCATGTCTTGCCTGTGTCCTGACGTTCCCCGCCTGAAGCCGTGTCTGTTGTCCAGAGTCCAGATGTCCTACCTTTGTCCTAGATGTCCAGCCTGTGACCAGATATCCAGTCCGTGGTCCTGGTGGTCCAGACGGTGTTCCAGAGTCAATCCCACTCGTGCCTGGATGGGCTCCTCATCCATGTTCCTGGGGTCTCTAGTCTTGTTTCCTGGTGACGGCTCTGCCTGTGAGTCCTGGATCTGACCAGCTGATGTCCTGAGCTGTCATGCCGATGCTCCTGGACCTGTGCTGTCCTTGTCTTGTCAGTGTCCCTGTGTTCAGCCGGTGTCTTGATATCCAGTCCGTGGTCCTGGTGGTCCAGCCGGTGTTCCAGAGTCGGTCCCACTGTGTTCCTGGACAGGTTCCTCCATGTTCCTGGGGAGTCTCCAGTCTTCCTGGTGATGGCTCTGCATTCGAGTTCTGGATCTGACCAACCGATGTCCTGAGCTGCTATGTCGGTGTTCCTGGATCCATACTATCCGTGTTTTGCCTATGTCCCGATGTCCTGCCTATTCCCTGGGGTCTGTCCTGTGATGATGTCTGTCCAAGGACAGTGTCTAATGTGCTCTTGCTGTGCCTGCGCTATGCCTGAGGCCTGAGATACAGGTTCTCCTGATATGCCCGTGCCAGATGACCCTGGACTGCATCAACCTGTGATGACCTCCTGCCATCGTCTGACATCTGCATCCCTGTGATGTTCACCCTTTCTAGTTGTGCGCTGTCATCTAGTCCTGCATGTCACCACCTTGCCCACATGCTCAGCTGCCACAGACCCCGGTCGCTGCGCTTCCCTAGTCCGGGTAGGCCCGGGTCCCCCTCTGTGGTCCAATGGGTCCACATTCCCTTACCACCTAGGACACACCCCCCATGTCGTCGTGGCCTGACAGCGTGGGAAAAAGAGAAAAGAAAAGGGCGCATGTGTAGACTCACAGGGCTAATCTTTTGAATTTAAAAAAGTGCCAATGCACTCGCCTGTAATGGTTGTGTACATCTACACAACCAAGATTAAGCGTGTGATTAATGAGGCTCCGGGTCGCCTCTCTCTATTTCTAATGCCGTCCTGTCGGTGTTTGCATCGCGACTCCAAGCTCCTCAGGTAGTCACACAATCCTGCTAGACCGGATAACACGTCACCACAGGTCCTCAGTTATTATTCCCGGTAGATGGAAAACCGTAGGTCCTCAAACATCCAAATATGCCAGGCTTCTCCTGCCGCTGTTAACTCCGTATGAAGATCTTTCAGATGAGAACAATGGTGCAGCAGTCTCAGGGCGCGCCAAAGGAATAATGGATAATTTAATAAATGATAACCGAACTTTATTCTTCCTCCAATGCCACTGTGCCACAGTGGCAGTGGTATTGGAGGAAGAATAAAGTTTGGTTATCATTTATTAAATTGTCCATTATTCCTTTGGCGCTCCCTGAGACCGCTGCACCATTGTTCACAGCGTGGGAGCATAGGCAGGCTAAGTAAGCTAAGCCGCGTCCGACCGGGACACCTTGTAGGCCCCCTGGTTAAGTCCGCCAGAGGGCATAATACATTCTAGTGCTGATGGACTATGCAACACAGTATTCGGAGGAGGTACCCCTTAGAAACTCCTCCACCAGGAGCATAGCCTGAGAGTTAGTCCATATTTTTTCTCGGACAGGCCTGCCAAAGGAGATCCTGATGGACTAAGGTACACCGTTTATGTCCAAAGTGATGAGGGAGTTGGGTAAGTCTCTCCAGGTCACACAACTCCACACGTCGGAGTACCATCCGCAGACAAAGAGCCTGGTGGAGAGATTAAACAAAATGCTAAAGTCCATGCTTAGGAAGGTCATGGAGAGGGATGGCCAAGACTGGGATTGCCTACTGCTGTACCTGTTCTTCTTTATCAGAGAAGTTCCACAGGCCTCTACGGGGTTCTCACTGTTCAAGCTGTTATATGGACGACACCCTCAGGGACTTCTAGATGTGGCAAAAAAAACCTGGGAAGCAGAAGTTACACCCCATCGGAGCATCATAGTAGAGCATGTGGCCCAAATACAGGACCGGACCGCAAGAATGATGCCGATTGTGAAGGAGAGACTCATGCAAGCACAAGAAGCCCAGGCAAGGATCCACAACTGAGCCTCGAGGCAACAATAGTTTAGCCTTGGATACCTGGTGTTGGTGTTGATTCCCACTGTGGAAAGTAAGTTCCTGGACAAGCGACAAGGGCCATATGAGGTAGTCGAGAAGTTTAGTGATGTCAACTATAAGATCCACCAACCAGGGAAAAGAAAGCCGTACCAAGTGTACCACACCAACCTGCTCAAACCATGGAGAGACCGGGAACCAGGGGAGGCTGCGTGCCTTGGAGCCAGTCCTGAATCCAGGGTCGAGGATGTCACAGTGGCAGAGAAACTGTCACTGACTCAGAAACAACAGTGCCATGAGCTGCTTCAGAGGAATCGGAACCTGTTTACGGAGTTACCAGGATGTATGCAGGTTGCGGAGCACAAGATCTTGACTGATCCGCATGTGAGGGTGAATCAAAATCTGTATTGGATTCCCAAAGACTGCCGCGAGGTGATCTCCAAGGAGGTGAGAAGAATGTTGAACCTGGGTGTCATCGAGGAGTCGAAGAGCTGTTGGTCCAGCCCTATTGTCCTTGTGCCGATGCCGGATGGAGAGTGGCGCTTCTGCAACAATTACAGAAATCTTAATGAGGTGTCAAAGTTTGACACATGTCACGGCCGTGGGCCCTTACCTATCTGTCTAGGCCCCCGGATGCATCCCCGACATGGTCCCTCGCCGTGCCCAGCCTGATTTCTCGGGGTCACGGCATGTCGGCGGTTCGCGCATGCGCGGTCACGCTGTCCCCGCCGCTGGGCTCTCAGGAAGGACGTGACCCGATGGCTCTGCCCCATCATGGCAGCATCCACTGGGTATTTCAGCTCGGTGTCTTCACAGGTGAGACGCCTGGTTATCTATCGCGGTGGTACTAGCATCCTTGCTGGCGTCCTTCCTCATACTCAGGCCCCATTTGCCTGCTTTCCTGGCTTGTCCTCTGACTCTGCCTAGTCTGTCTGCCTTGTATCTCAGTCTTCCCTGCCGTACCTGCGTGCCCTGTGTCCCTGCAGTACCTGGGTGCCCTGTGTCCATGCAGTACCTGTGCACCCTGTGCCTCTGCCGTACCCATTTGTCTGAGTCTCTGCCTTATCTGCTTGCCTTCTGTCCCAGCTACACCCGCCAGCTCTGTGTCTACCACAGGCTTTCAGTTCCTGCACCCCATTGGCCGCCGCATTCTCCTAGTCCTGTCTCCGTACACCACTCTCATTGTTGTTACTCTTTCCTCTCTTTCAGCATTAAGCCACTGCCCGTCCAGGTCCTCCAGGTTCCGCCTGCCTCCCATATTCCTCAGGTCCCGGTACTCCCTGCTCTTATCTGTACTCGGTCCTCACCTCGTTCCTCTATCTTTCCTGTGTACCCCTTAGTCGCCCTTTTGGCTCCAGCCATTGTGGTTTCATCCCCCTTGGGCCTGCCCCTAACACTCCCTGTATAGGGGGTGGTTTCACCTGGCCCGCTCGCCCTCGGGGCTCGGGAGCCGCGACCAAGAGGGTCCACTTCCGGGTTTCTCCTTAGAACCCTAATAGTATAACCAGGCCATGGACCCTGCTGGAGCCTCGGCCGCCCAGAAGGAGCTTGTCTATTTGCGGGAGAATCAGACGCGTATCATGTCCTTCATGAAGTCTATGTACTCTCGACTCTCCGCAGATTCAGAGACAGATTCTCCACGGATGACCACAGTGTTACATGCATTTTTACGCATTTGTTTTTTTCCTTAATTCAAGTGTCACTAAGGATACTTCTACCAGAACACTATGTTCCAATGGTTACCACACAACCACTGTATATCATTGTGTAGGTCTTCTGTAGGGTCAAATCACTTGTAGAAGCTAACCTATATTAAGTATTATTATGGTCTTGTCTTTTCTAATACTGTTATTATCTAACTTCATAATTACAGAAAATTGTATGGTAATGTACCAGGACAGGGCAAAGCAATGAAGTATGCCACTAATCTACACTATGTTGCAATAATCTCTGAAGGCTGTGTTGACCCTCCTGTGTCCACTACAATTACAAAATGCAATCTAAAATTACTCAGCTACAAGTATTTACAGAATAGTTCAGTGTTTGTGTACAAAGCTGATCCTATAATACTACTTTGCAGTAAACAATAGTAAAGATAGTAACTATGGACACACATAGAGACCTAAATTTGTCTATACCATGGGTAACTCTTATCAAACTTATGTTTGACTTTATTTGCAACCACCTTGAATTTTCCTGGCGCAATAATTCATTAGAACACTGAAAATTGGGCCATCACCAAACATGCAATACAGGAAACAACTGGAAGAGGAGGTGAATGGGGTCCTTATGGCAAGAGATGGGAGCCGTGGCACTGCAGTAAGTGGTAATAAGAAGGTGGTTCCAGGAGGTGTGATAAGCATGGTTATGATCATGTCAATAACCAGAAAGACCTGTTACTGGTGCTGTGCTGTAATAGTAGCTTGCCTGATCAAGAGACCCCACTGAGGTGATAGAGTGAGGGAGCAGTAGTGTTGGTAATTGACAAGGCACTTGTCTATGGCAGTTGGGGAGGGACCCCTGAACTTTTTTGATTGCACATAGATGACTGCTTTTCTTGAGAGAGGAGACAGGTCACCTTTCTTAATAAAACACCAGAGTTCATCAGCTGGTGAGCTGTGTAGATAATTCCCTGGGACATAAATATTCCTCTTAGGTATAAGACCATCTTATAAGCCCTGAACTAAATCCCATAGAAAATCTTTAGGGTGAGCTGAAATCTGCCTGTGGGAAAAAGAACCCTGCAACATTCAAGAGATTGAACAAACTGTAATGGAAGAATGGAGAAAATATCAGCTGAGAAGTGCAAGAAGTTTATTGATGGCTACAAGAAACATTTGGAGGCTATCATCAATGCCAAAGGGTGAGCAACCAAGTATTAATTAGGGGTGCCAATAACGATGAGCAGGACTGTATGCATGTAGCTCTTTCAAACACAAGTCCAGCAATACCTTTATCTGACCAGTCCTCCATTACTGAGAATTAATTCAGCACTTGAATTGATATACAAATGAGGGTGTGAATATGAAGCCTCTGTCACTGCAGGTATATTCTGTACCCAGTGCCACCTCCATATGCTTGACTGATATCCTCTATACTGTATCAAGCAAGGGAGCATTCAGTCAAACAGAATGAGGAGGTGCTAGGTGCCGAATAAAGCTGGCGTGTCAGAAGCTTCACATCTACAGTACCTTGCGAAAGTATTCAGCCCCCTGGAACTTTTCAACCTTTTCCCACATATCATGCTTCAAACATAGTGATACCAAATGTAAATTTTTGGTGAAGAATCATCAACAAGTGGGACACAATTGTGAAGTGGAACAAAATTTATTGGTTATTTAAAATTTTTGTGGAAATACAAAAACTGAAAAGTGGGGCGTGCAATATTATTCGGCCCCTTTAACTTAATACTTTGTTGTGTCACCTTTTGCTGCGATTACAGCTGCAAGTCGCTTGGGGTATGTCTCTATCAGTTTTGTACATCGAGAGACTGAAGTTCTTGCCCATTCTTCCTTGGCAAACAGCTCGAGCTCAGTGAGGTTGGATGGAGGTCGTTTGTGAACAGCAGTTTTCAGCTCTTTCCACAGATTCTCGATTGGATTCAGGTCTGGACTTTGATTTGGCCATTCTAACACCTGGATACGTTTATTTGTGAACCATTCCATTGTAGATTTTGCTTTATGTTTGGTTGTATAGAAACGAGAAGGAGTCCTTCAGCCTCATTTGCATAGTAATTCAAACATTAATTTATCAGTAAATGTCACGAGGGTGTCATGTCTTCCTGGAAAACCTGGAGATAGACGGTCAAGTCGGGTAATGAATCAGGTCTTATTTAGAGATGGTAGGATTCGTGTCCTATTTTAAATGGATTTGGTTTCCTTCAGTGCTGAGAGGGTGAAGGGCGATTTTCATGCTGGCTTAGACCATACAGCCTGGTTGTGCTCAGCTTCAACTGTTATTATTTGCTCCCTCTATATATACTGGCTCTGGGCGGTTAGTCCCTGCTGTTGAAAGATTTGTCTTCCTGTGCTGAGTGCTAAAGCTAAGTGGTTGGAGTGGAGTTGTAGTAGTGATCTATAGTTTACTGTAGTATGTGTGTGTTTATCTCCTGGTCCCTATTCCCATTTAGTTTATTCCTCCCTGTCTCTATCCTCCTCCTATTGTTGGTTTGTGCTTTTGTATGATTGAGGTTTTCTGTTACCCCTGTTTTGTCTGCGTGTCTTGTTTACCTCACTTTTCTGTTCCATGCTTCATGGGGTGGGGGAAGGGATGGATTAGGGTTTAGCAGGAGCATAGCAAGGTCAGAGACGCGGGCCTCTTTATCTTCAAGAGTACACCCGGGACAGGGATACTTAGGGTCCCAGTTCCAGGGACCGTTTGTTGCCCCTCTTCCTTACCGAAGACCGTCACAGCATGACATTAACGAATGAAGGTGTTGCTGGACTTTTCTTTGAAACAGCTACAATTCTTAAATAAATAGTGTGGGGGTGGGGTGAAATCCTGATGACCGATTCCTTTTAATTTCAAAATGGTTTTATTGAAATTTATAACTAGACACCTCGTCACAGCCGGAGAGATAGCTATCCGTGAAGATGGAAAGAGGAAAGCTAACTGCCCCGGAGTAGACCCCAAAAGAGTAGGAAGCCCCCAAACATATAATGGAGGTTAGAAAAGATGAAAATACGAACACAGACAGAAAATAGATGGAGCAAACGCTGGGGCCCAAAATTGTCTAGATAGGACAGCACAGGAGAGAATACTGTCTGCAACCCAGAAAAACCTTAGGAAAAACTCCAACACTTCTGAATCCAAAAACACTGAGACCACACGGTCTCGACCACCTATATCAGATCTCTGGTGTGGACACGTAGCTACCCAGCAGTAAAATATCACAAGAACTGAGCAAATGAACAAATACAAAAAACAAACGGAGACCAGCCAAAGCCCCCCAAAGGGGACCCAGCTTAAAACAAAAAGTAATGCAGCAGAAAGCAAGGAATTCAAACCACAGTAAAAAAACCTGAAAGAGACTTATCTGAATGCAAGCAGGAGACAGCAGGAAAGCAAGCTGAATTCCAACCTAGACCAGGAAGAACAATTGATCACCGGCGAGTATCATGGGAGGTCAGTACCACCTGACAACCACTCGTCAGCTGCAGTTGTAGGACTCTTGGTGTTCCACATAGGTTCAATACCCTCAGCAACCACCAGAGGGAGCTTCAGCTCCGATGTTGTCTCCAATACGTTCACAACAGTATACTTTGAAACTTATTCCCTCGCAGGGGAATTTTTAACTTATCATGACAAACATATAACCTATAGAGGGAAAGACAAGACAATTACAACAAGAGGATAAAACAGTAGGGAAATGGATCATTAAATCCACAGTGCACATTATAGTAAAGTAAGTATTTTTTCGAGAGCCTAGCTTAATGATTGTTTCAGTCCGATCTCATCTGCACCATGAACAAACATATAATGATTATATATGCTGTAGTTCCAAGTCTAGATCCAACTCCCCACCTCCACAGTCCGGAGATATTACGGTGTTAGGCGCAAGATCTGGTCCATTTGTGTATTTGATTCCAAATGCATCCATGGCCCCCAAATTTTAAAGAACTGATCCCACATGTCGTTTCTAGTAGCTTCAATGCATTCATAGAGCATAATATTGTTCATCCTTTCTTTAACAAGTAATAATGACAACGTTGGGGATTTCCATTTAGTGCTATATGAATTTTGGTTGCCATGAAAAGGAAGTTTACCAATCTATGGAGACCTCTAGGAAGAGATGGGTGTTTTGCCCCAAGGAGAAAAACCGGAGGTACTAGAGCAATTTTCCTGCCTATCAATTGATCCACTATGAGTTTCACTCTATGCCAGAGGTCCGAGACCAACGGACAAGTCCACCAGATGTATGTCATATCCCCCGGTAGACCACAGCCCCGATAACACAGAGCTGAGATATTTGGGTATATACTGTGAAGTTTGGTTGGAACGAGATATGTCCTGTGGAGAACCTTCAGTGAAGTCTCCACAAGGGATGATTGGTGGCTTCCCTTGGACAACGTATCATAACAAGATCTCCAATCTTCTAGTGGTAAATCAAATCCCATCTCCTCCTCCCATTGTATCATAAATTTCAATTTTTTCTCATCGTGAGGTGGGTTAAGAATTGAGTATATTAAAGATATAGTTCCTTTTCCCATTGGATCACTAATGCATTTTTGCTCAAAACTAGACACACGCAGGGGTTTTTGTTTGTAAGAAGACTATTGGCAAAGTGGAGGACCTGGTTAATACGCATGATCTATCTAACTGGGGGTTCATATTTTCGAATAAATTCCGGTCTATCTAGTAAAATATTAAATGGAGAGCACAGATGTTTTAATGTACAGTCATGGCCAAAAGTTTTGAGAATGACACAAATATTATATTTTCACATGATCTGCTGCCCTCTGGTTTTTATGTGTGTTTGACAGATGTTTTTATCACAGACAGAAATATAATAATTGCAAACATATGAGTAACAAAAGCTTATATTGACAGTTAGAATGAGTTAATGCAGCAAGTCAACATTTGCAGTGTTGACCCTTCTTCTTCAGGACCTCTGCAATTCTCCCTGGCATGCTCTCAATCAACTTCTGGACCAAATCCTGACTGATAGCAGTCCATTCTTGCACAATCAATGCTTTCATTTTGTCAGAATTTTTAGGTTTTTGTTTGTCCACCCGTCTCTTGATGATTGACCACAAGTTCTCAATGGGATTAAGATCTGGGGAGTTTCCAGGACATGGACCCAAAATCTCTATGTTTTGTTCCCTGAGCCATTTAGTTATCACCTTTGCTTTATGGCAAGGTGCTCCATCATGCTGGAAAAGGCATTGTTGGAAACTGCTCTTGGAGGGTTGGGAGAAGTTGCTCTTGGAGGACATTCTGGTACCATTCTTTATTCATGGCTGTGTTTTTAGGCAAGACTGTGAGAGAGCCGATTCCCTTGGCTGAGAAGCAACCCCACACATGAATGGTTTCAGGATGCTTAACAGTTGGCATGAGACAAGACTGGTGGTAGCGCTCACCTTGTCTTCTCCGAATGAGGCGTTTTCCTGATGTCCCAAACAATCGAAAAGGGGATTCATCAGAGAAAATAACTTTACCCCAGTCCTCAGCAGTCCACTGCCTGTACCTTTTGCAGAATATCAGTCTGTCCATGATGTTTTTTTTCTGGAGAGAAGTGGCTTCTTTGCTGCCCTCCTTGAGACCAGGCGTTGCTCCAAGAGTTTCCGCCTCACAGTGCGTGCAGATGCACTCACACCTGCCTGCTGCCATTCCTGAGCAAGCTCTGCACTGCTGGTAGCCCAATCCCGCAGCTGAAACACTTTTAAGAGACAGTCCTGGCGCTTGCTGGTCTTTCTTGGGCGCCCTGAAGCCTTTTTGGCAACAATGGAACCTCTCTCCTTGAAGTTCTTGATGATGCGATAGATTGTTGACTGAGGTGCAATCTTTCTAGCTGCGATACTCTTCCCTGTAAGGCCATTTTTGTGCATTGCAATGATGACTGCATGTGTTTCTTTAGAGATAACCGTGGTTAACAGAAGAGAAACAATGATGCCAAGCACCAGCCTCCTTTTAAAGTGTCCAGTGGTGTCATTCTTACTTAATCATGACAGATTGATCTCCAGCCATGTCCTCATCAACACCCACACCTGTGTTAATGGAGCAATCACTGAAAAGAGGTTAGCTGGTACCTTTAAGGCAGGGCTGCAATGATGTTGAAATGTGTTTTGGGGGATAAAGTTCATTTTCTAGCCAAATATTGACTTTGCAAGTAATTGCTGTTAAGCTGATCACTCTTTATAACATTCTGGAGCATATGCAAATTGCCATTAGAAAAAGTGAAGCAGTAGACTTTGTAAAAATTTATATTTGTGTCATTCTCAAAACTTTTGGCCATGACTCTAGTGATCCCCAGTAAGATTCACCACCATGCGAACATGTTTGGGTTGAGGCCCGGTAAGAACATCGGGTTGCACACGATGGAGGTCAAAGGGGAAGGTTCAGATTGTAGCTTATATTTAAATCTAGCTTTCCTGACCGATTCCTTTAAATGACTAATTAATGACTTAAATATTAAGCTAATAGACATTCAATTTCAAAATGGTTGAACTGCAACATCCGTGGCTTATTTAAGGACCTCCTGTACACATCATCTAGATATTTTGCCAACTTTGGACTCCTATTAAATAGATAGCCTGAGAACACAATCTCATACATGATATGACTCTTAATTAGAAACTTTTTGATCATAAAAGTGAGAATCTCCAACTTGGTTAATGAGAAATTCTGACTTTGATTTGGTTTAAGCTTTGAACTTATGGAATGTAAAAGAATTGGAAGGCAATAGAAAAGGCTTTTCTATTGTGATTTTTAAAAAGCAAACATTTTGTACTGGCCTAATCAAAAAGGTGGAATGGTAACAACATAAAAAATATAACCCCTTTGAAGCTCCCATACACTTAAATGAGAGCCTCCATGGAGTTACATTTCTATTGTAATACCCATATAGGTATATAAGAGCCTCCAAGTGATTAGATTTCTTATGTAATACATTTCTTATGTAATATACAAGTGTACATTAGATTGTAGTGCACCAAAACGGAGGGATTGGACATTTAGATTTCTACAGCAGATTCAGTTGATATTCTATTAATATATCAGGTTGTAGATATTCTTAGAACTAAAGGCCATGTACACAATAGGGGATTGACGGATAGTTTAATGAGCATTGGGGTTCAGGAATCTCGACAACCAATGATGATAGAAAGTAAAATCTCACACATCACATTTCCAACCACAGATCCCTTTGTTCTCCAGGAGATAAGCTGCTGTCAGAAGAGGCTAGCAGTGACCCATTCATATAGGATACACAAACCCTTAGCTAAGGGCCCCGTTACACATAGCGACACTCCAGCGATCCCAACAACGATACGACCTGGTAAGGATCGCTGGTACATCGCTACATGGTCGCTAGTAAGTTGTCAAACAGGCAGATCTACTCAACGACGCAGCAACGAAACGGCGATCCATATAACGACCTCAGCGGTCGCTGGGACCTCGTCACAGCAGCGATTCTGACAAAGCTCGTCGTTTTTATGGCGTCAAACACAGCGATGCATGCTGGCCAGTGGGACACCAATGATCAAAAAATGGCTTAGGACATTCCAGTACGATCAGCGATACCGCAGCGGGGTGCCGGTCGCCGCTATGTGTCACACGTAGCGAGATTGCTAGCGAGGTCGCTGTTGCGTCACAAAACCTATGACGTTTAAGCGACCTCGCTAATGATCTCACTATGTGTGAAGTACCCTTAAGCCAAATGTTCCTTTGGAAGGAGTACACGGAAAGCTATATGTCAGCTAAACAATTGTTGGGCTGACATCTGCTTTCTATGGAGGACTTCATAACATTTCGATATTCTTTACTGTACAAAAGTTTAAGACATGTGGAAACAATCCAGCAATATAAAGAATGCTTTCCAAAAGAGAGGTGTTAACAGTTTTTTTTAAATAACACAATGAAAAATCAATGAACAAAAGGGATCTCTAAATCAAATGCATATTTAGTGTGATCACCCTTTTTCCTTCAAAATAGATTCACCAGTTCTTCTAAGTACACACACACATAACTTTTGAAGGATATCAGGACTCTTCAGACCTACAGATGACTACCCATTACTGCTAATACATGTGGGGACAAATGACACAGTGAGAAACAACCTGGAAACCATCTGCAGTGACTTTGAAAGCTTAGCTAAGAAAGTGAAAGAACAGGGAGCACAGGTGGTCTACTCATCCATCCTCCCAGTGGATGGCCATGGAACAAGGAGGTGGAATAAGATTCTGGAGGTGAACAACTGGCTACGTCCTTGGTGCCGTCAGCAAGGATTTGCATTTCTGGATCACGAAGCAAATTACCTATATGATGGACTACTTGCTAGAGATGGGGTGCACCTTACGAAGACTGGAAAACATGTATTTGGGAAGTCGCCTTGCTACACTCATCAGGAGAGCTTTAAACTAGAACAATGTGGGAAGGGAAGCAAAATCCCAGAAAAAAGCCATACACCTGACAAATACTATTGAGAACGCTGCTATTAGAAGTGGAAAGGAAGAACAAAGACAAAAATCTAAATAATACAAATATTGGAGAATGAGAAACCAATCACAAACTAAAATGTTTCTATACAAATGCACAAAGCATGGGCAACAAACAAGGAGAACTGGAACTACTAACGCAGGAAAGAAATATGATGTCATTGGAATCACTGAAACTTGGTGGGATGATACACATGATTCGAATACAAGACTAGAAAGATACAACTTATTTGCAAGAAACTGACTTGATAAACAAGGAGGAGGTGTCACATTGTATGTTAGTAAAGCTGCATCCTGCTAGCGCATTGGTCATTTGACAAGGTTTTGGTGAGGCTATTTTCTTATGATTTTTCTATGAATTTCTCTATGATAGCTAAAGCGTTTACCTGGACAGAGATTGAAGCTTCAGAGACGGGGAGTTCTGTGGAAACTGTTGGGGTAAAAATACAAGGAGAGAACAACAGAAAGGACACCATTTTTTGGCATTTACTACAGGCCGCCTTTGTAAGCTGAAGACATAGATGAACTCTTTATGCATCAAATGTCCAAGTTCTTCAAAAAATAAGACATAGTGGTCATGGAAGATTTCAACCATCCAGACATTTGTTGAGAATCTCTCTCAGGCAAAACTAACAGGTCAAGCAAATTCTTATCCTCTCTTGCTGGCAACTTTATCTTCCAAAAGGTAGGGGAGAAAACAAGGGATCTGCTACCTTGGATCTAATTCTTATAAACAGGGAGGAAATGGTTGAGGAGATAAAGGTGTCTGGGACCCTAGGAGGTGGTGACCATGCTATTTAGAATTTTGGATAACTAAACGAGGAAGACCTATGAAGACTCAGACTTCAAGGTTAGATGAAAGGCAGATTTTAAGGGACTCAGAAAGAGAATCGGATGGATCAAATGGCTGGATATCCTTAAGGACGAAAAATGTCTCCTTGCACCAGTGACCCCATTCCGTCACATCTCCTCAAGTCCCTTTCCCCTGCTGTCACCACTTACCTAACAAAAATATTCAACCTCTCGCTCTCTTCCAGTATCTTTCCCTCTTCATTCAAGCATACCATTGTACATCCATTACTTAAAAAACCATCCCTCGACCAAAACTGTGCTGCTAACTATAGACCTGTCTCTAATCTTCCCTTCATCTCTAAACTCCTGGAATGCCTGGTCCACTCCCATCTTATCAGATAACTCTCTTCTCGACCCTCTACAATCCGGTTTCCGCTCTTTACCATCTAATGATACTGCCCCCACTACAGTCTCTAATGATTTATTAACAGCTAACTCTAATGGTCACTACTCCATGCTAATTCTTTTGGATCTCTCTGCAGCATTCGACACTGTGGATCATCAGCTCCTCCTCACTATGCTCTGCTCCATCGGCCTCAAGGACACCGTTCTCTCCTGGTTCTCCTCCTATCTCTCTGACTGCTCCTTCACTGTATCTTTTGTTGGCTCCTCCTCCTCTCATCTTCCCCTTATGTTTGGGGTTCCTCAAGGATCGATTCTAGGCCCCCTCCTCTTCTCTTTGTATACTGCTCCTATTGGACAAACAGTAGATTTGGTTTCCAGTACCATCTCTATGCTGATGACACCCAATTATACACTTCTTCTCCTGATATCACGCCTGCCTTTTTAGAAAACACCAGTGATTGTCTTACCGCTGTCTCTGACATCATGTCCTCCCTCTATCTGAAACTGAACCTGTCAAAACTCCTTGTGTTTCCTCCATCTACTAACATACCTATGCCCAACATTGCTATTTCCTTGTGTGGTTCCACCAATACTTCCCAGCAACATGCCCGCTGTCTTGGGGTCATACTTGATTCCGAGCAGACATTCACCCCCACAATGCGATCACTGGCTCACTCTTGTTATCTGCACCTCGAAAACATTTCTAGAAGTCGACCCTTTCTTTCTTTCGACTCTGCAAAAACTCTTACTGTTTCTCTTATTCATTCTCATCTTGACTATTGTAACTCTCTACTAATCAGTCTCCCTCTTATCAAACTTTCCCCTCTCCAATCTGTCTTGAATGCTGCAGCCAGGATCATATTCCTCACCAATTGTTATAACGATGCCTCTACCTTGTGACAGACATTTCACCCATCCACTCCAGAATACAGTACAAAACTTATCACCCTCACCCACAAAGCACTCCATGGCTCAGCACCACCCTACATCTCCTCCCTCGTCTCAGCCTACCTCCCTACCCGTGCCCTCCATTCTGCTAATGACCTGAAGTTAGCATCCTCAATAATCAAAACCTCCCACTCCCATCTCCAAGACTTTTCACGTGCTGCGCCAATTCTTTGGAATGCACTACCCAGGTTAATATAATTAATCCCAAATCCCCACTGTTTTAAGTGTGCCCTAAAAACGCTTTTGTTCAGACAGGCCTACCACCTCAACGCATTAACCTAACTGTCTCTGTGTTGCCCATTCAAAATTTTTACCATAACCAGGTTCCTCGTATCATGTTCTCACATGATTTATGCATTTAATAGCCCTATGTGTCTGTATTGTTACATACTTAGGTTGATAACCAGTTAATGTAGCATTACATGAACAACAGATTCTTACACTATGGCTGGTCCAAACAACAAATGCAGTTGTTACCATTCACCTTTTGTGTCTCCCCTTCTTCCTCATAGATTGTAAGCTTGCGTGCAGGGCCCTCATTCCTCTTGGAATATGTTTTGATCTATGTGTTTATTGTTATGCTGTAATGTCTATTGTCTGTTCAAGTCCCCTCTAAAATGTAAAGTGCTGCAGAATATATTGGCGCTATAGAAATAAAATGACTATTATTATTATGTACAGGAAAGATGGGAAATTTTGAAAAATTAGTTTCTCAAAGCACAATTGTTAACAATTCCAAAAAGAGGGAAGAATAGGAAGCATTTAAGGAAATCAGGATGGATGAACACAGAACTTAAACACATGCTAAAAAGGAAGAAAAAAAAAGGTTTATCAAATGAAAAGAGGGAGGCATGTCTAAAGAATATTACAAGGCAGTCTGCACAACATGTAGGGCATGAATCAGATTAGCAAAAGCTGACAATGAATTAAGGCTTACAAGAGACATCAAAAGCAATAAAAAAGGTCAAAGCACAATTGTTAACAATTCCAAAAGAGGGAAGAATAGGAAGCATTTAGGGAAATCAGGATGGATGAACACAGAACTTAAACACATGCTAAAAAGGAAGAAAAAAAAAGTTTATCAAATGAAAAGAGGGAGGCATGTCTAAAGAATATTACAAGGCAGTCTGCACAACATGTAGGGCATGAATCAGATTAGCAAAAGCTGACAATGAATTAAGGCTTACAAGAGACATCAAAAGCAATAAAAAAGGTTTTGGGGATATGTCAAATGTAAAAGAAAAGTCAAAGATGCTATAGGATTTTTACAGGATGAAAATGATGAAATGTTGAGGATGTTGAGAAGGCCAAACTTTTAAATTCCTATTTTGCATCTGATTCCTCTCAGAAAGGAAATGCAACATCAACTAATCTTCACTATCCTATTAAAGGAATAGAAGATGCTAGGCTATCTATAAACAGAAAGTGAGGGAATACTTAACTGATATAAATGATTTCAAGTCTCCAGGTCCAGATGAATTACACCCCAGAGTATTGAAGGAGATAGCAGAAGAAATATTTGAACCACTCTCCATAATCTTTGAAAACTTTTGGAGAACAGGAGAAGTCCCAGAAGACTGGAGAAGAGCACATATTTTTCCTATCTTTAAAAAGAGGAAGAAGGTGGACCCAGGGAACTATAGGCCGGTGAGTCTGACTTCTATACCAGGAAAGATCTTTGAACAAATTATTAAACAACATGTATGTAAGTACCTGGATAAGAATGAAGTGATTACCCATAGTCAGCATGGGTTTGTAACTAAAAAGTCATGTCAGACTAACTTAATTTCCTTCTATGACAGAATCACTAACTGGGTGGATGAGCAAAATGCTGAAGATATAGTATATCTTGACTTCAGCAAAGCATTTGACAAAATATCTCACACCATCCTTATTGAAAAAATGACTAAGTATGGAATGGACAAGGCAACTGTTAGGTGGATTCATAACTGGCTTAGTGATCAGACCCAAAGAGTGGTTGTAAGTGGCTGCACATCCAGTCGGAAGAATATCTCAAGTGGGGTACCACAGGGCTCTGTCCTGGGCCCTGTATTGTTCAACAACTTTATCAATGCTTTAGATGAAGGAATTGATGGTAAACTGATTAAATTTGCTGATGACACAAAGCTAGGAGGAATAGCTAACGTTAGAGAAGAGAGAGGATTCAAAAAGATATAAATAAACTGGAGCAGTGGGCAGCAACTAACAGAATGGTTTTAACCCCTTTCTGACATTTGACGTACTACCCCATCCATGTGACCTGGGCTCCTATGACCATGGACGGGATAGTATGTTATATGCGATTGGCAGCGCTCATGGTGGGAGCACGGCCGATAGTGGCGGGGTGTCAACTGATTCTCACAGCTGACACCCGGAACTAAGTGATAGGAGCAGTAATTTTCCTATTAGAGTTAGGGTTAGGGTTAAAGTTAGTGTTAGGTCTGGGGGTTAGGGTTAAGGTTGGGGCTAGTGTTTGGGTTAGGGTTGGGGCTAAAGTTAGGGTTAGGGTTGGGCTAAAGTTAGGGTTGGGGCTAAAGTTAGGGTTAGGGTTGGGGCTAAAGTTAGGATTAGGGTTGGGGCTAAATTTAGGGTTAGAGTTAGTTTTGGGGCTAGAGTTGGGGTTAGGATTACACTTACGTTTGGGAGTAGGGTTAGGGTTGGGACTAGAGTTAGGGTTCGGATTAGGGTTAGAGTTGGGATTAGGGTTAGGGGTGTGTTAGTGTTAGGTTTGTGGTTAGAGTTATGGTTAGGGTTGGGATTAGGGGTAGAGGTGTATTGGGGTTAGGATTGGAGTTAGAATTTGGGGGTTTCCTCTCTTTGGGCACATCAGGGGCTCTCCAAACATGATATGGCGTCTGATCTCAATTCCAGCCAATTCTGCGTTGAAAAAGTCAAACGGTGCTCCTTCGCTTCCGAGCTCTGCCATGCGCCCAAACAGTGGTTTACCCCCACATATGGGGTATCAGCATACTCAGGAAAAATTGCACAACAACTTTTGAAGTCCAATTTCTCCTGTTACCCTTGGGAAAATAAAAATTTGGAGGCGAAAAGATCATTTTTGTGGAAAAAAATCAGATTTTTTATTTTTACGACTCTACGTTATAAACTTCTGTGAAGCACTTGGGGGTTCAAAGTGCTCACCACACATCTAGATAAGTTCCTTAGGGGGGTCTAATTTCCAAAGTGGTGTCACTTGTGGGGAGTTTCCATTATTTAGGCACATCAGGGGCTCTCCTAACACGAAATGGCGTCCGAACTCAATTCCATCCAATTTTGCATTGAAAAGTCAAATCGCGCTCCTTCACTGCCGAGCTCTGCCATGCACCAAAACAGTGGTTCCCCCACCCACATATCAGGTATCAGTGTACTCAGGACAAATTGCACAACAACTTTTGGGGTCCAATTTGTCCTGTTACCCTTGGTAAAATAAAGAAATTGGATCTGAAGTAAATTTTTTGTGAAAAAAAGTTAAATGTTAATTTTTTTTAAACATTGCAAAAATTCCTGTGAAGCACCTGAAGGGTTAATAAACTTCTTGAATGTGGTATTGAGCACCTTGAGGGGTGCAGTTTTTAGAATTGTGTCACTTTTGGGTATTTTCTATCATATAGACCCCTCAACGTGACTTCAAATGTGATGTGGTCCTGTTGTAAAAATGAGAAATCGCTGGTCAACTTTTAACCCTTATAACTTCCTAACAAAAAACATTTTGTTCCAAAATTGTGCTGATGTAAAGTAGACATGTAGGAGATGTTATTTACTAACTATTTTGTGTGATATAACTCTGATTTAAGGGCATAAAAATTAAAAGTTTGAAAATTGCAAAATTTTCAAAATTTACACCAAATTTCCATTTTTTTCACAAATAAACGTGAGTTATATTGAATAAATTTTATAACTATCGTGAAGTACAATATGTCATGAAAAAATCAATATCAGAATCGCCAAGATCTTTTGAAGCGTTCTAGAGTTATAACCTCATAAAGGGACAATGGTCAGAATTGTAAAAATTGGCCTGGTCATTAACGTGCAAACCACCCTCGTGGTTAAGGGGGTTAACAGGGAAAAATGAAAAGTAGTACATCTGGGCAATAAAAATGAAAAAAGCATATACATAATGGGAGGAATAGGACTAAGCAACAGCACATGTGAAAAAGACTTGAGTATACTAATAGATCATAAACTGAACATGTGTTAACAGTGTGATGCAGCAGCAAAAAAGGCAAATACAATTCTGGGATGTATTAACAGAAGCATACAGTATAGATCACGTGAAGTCATTATTGCCCTCTACTCCTCTTTGATAACAAGCCGCAAAAAATCAGTGCAATGTCAACAAATGAAGCAAAAAATTACTTTATTTAATACATATCAAAATGGGACAAGGTAAGGGGGATAACAAGAAGGCTAAAACGTGACACAAATGATCCGCATGAGCCCAGGCAGTGGAGAACAGCGGCAACATCCGGAGAGATCACGCATAGTATGAATAGCAGGCATATATGAATGCAGGCATAAGCATGTTTGATAGCATGTACAGATGTATATACCACAGCGTTTGAACTGCCCACAACATAATACACACTATGCTGATAATATGACAATGCATCTCATATCAGCGCCTAGGTAAACGATGGCAGTACATACCGGGTGTTTGCAGCGTCTCCCGCCCACCCCAACGCGCGTTTCGGAAGTTCCTTCCTCAGGGGGCACGCCAGGTTAAAGACCAAGGCAGTATAAATAGTTACATAGCCGGAAGTGATGCGATACAAGCACTAGCCAGATTGCTCCTCCCACCACAAAGCAACCTCACCGCTGACGAGCATCCACATGGGGCCCCATGTGATCAAACGTCAGAGGTGGGCGGATGTGGAGGAGAGGGCGGAAGTGGCAACAAGGTATACAAAATCTATATTGTGGCCATATCATTAGTGGGCAAAAGTACAAAAATATACAAGCCATGTTCAACAACAGGATTTAACATGTATATATGTAAAGCTAACAAATTGAGAGGCATATCCTTCATTAAGTACAAGATTGGACCGCAACAAACTAAATAGAAAGCACCAAAGACATAATGAAAAATAGCATACATAATCAATAACAGCACAGTTGCAGCCATAGTAATATAAATAAATGCTATTAATCAAAACAAGATAATATACAAATAAACAATAAAAAAATAAAAAATAAAAAATAATAACAGCGGTGCAAACATGTACGTAATAAACACATATACAGAGATCACATATAATATAATGACATGGAGCACATTCGCAATAATTATGAAAGAACCCACATATAGCCACATAGAAATGTACATATCAACCAAAGTATCATAAAGATGTAAATGGTAATGATGTAGAGATCGCTTCGGGCAAAGGAACATACTTCATCCAATATGGTCACTCATCCTGGCAATGAAGGCAATTCAGGATTACTAAAATGCAAAAAAAATTGTAATTAAAACCATATAAAAACAAAGATAATGCGGAAAGGGTGCACGCATGAATACACAGCAGAAAGAGACCTAAAGAAACGGAGCAAATGACAGGCATTCATTAAGGCCAAGAGGCTGCACCGTTTTGAGGAGCCATATCCATTTAGTCTCCAGCCTACCCAGACGCTTGGATAAACCTCCCCCTCTAATGTTAATTGTGAGGGCATCAATACCACGCACTCTCAGACAAGAACTGTCACAATTATGGAATTGTTTAAAGTGTCGTGGGATGGTTTTTAGGGTGGTTTCATCATCATGGCAGAGTGCCGCCTGTATCCCAAGGACGTGTTCCCTGATGCGGACCTTGAGTTGTCGAGTAGTTAACCCAACATAGATAAGGCCACAAGGGCACGTGGCATAATACACGACATATCTTGTCGTACAGGTAATGTGTCGTCTAATCTATATGTCCTCGTGCCATCTGAATTCGAAAAGGAATCACATCGGTCCAGATTGGGACAGGCGACACATCTGCCACAAGGACTACAACCAACCCTACATCGAAATTCATCCAAAAACGTGCGAGTCTCCCTCCCAACATAATGGCTGGAGACCAAATGGTCCCTCAAATTTCTCGCCCGTCTGAAGGACATAGAGGGCTGAGCTGGAATAAGACTATTAATAATCGGATCGACCCTTAATATTGGCCATGCCTTCTGAAGAACAGAACGAACCCTATTGGACTGAGAGCTAAAGGTAGTTACAAATCTAATCGTCTGTTGATTACCCAATTTAGATCTAGATGTCATATCATATAACAGGCTTTGACGAGATGTATATTTGGCCCGGTGATAGGCCCTCTTAAGCATCCGATGGCTGTATCCACGAGCCAGAAATCGTAATTTTAGTTCCTCCGCCCTGCGCTCAAAATCCGCATCCGACGAGCAGACACGGCGAAGGCGCAGGAACTGCCCCACAGGCACTGATCTAATCATGTGGGACGGATGCCCAGAAGAGGCATGCAAAAGTGTATTTGTAGCAGTCTCTTTTCTGAAGATATCCGTTTGAAGGATACCCTCAGAATCCCTTCTGATGGTAACATCCAAGAAATTCAACGATTCATCACTATGTTGAAAAGTAAGATAAATGTTGCGGTCGTTGCTATTGAGGGTAGAGATAAGTTGCTCAAGGTCGACGGGTGTGCCTTGCCAGATGAAGAAGATGTCGTCAATGTACCGTGTCCAAAAGGGGACACGGTCCATTAACCCCTGTTCATCCGACAAGAAGAGGTCCTTCTCCCACAGCCCCAGAAAGAGACCGGCATAGGCCGGCGCAAAGGCCGCCCCCATGGCAGTCCCCTGGAGCTGCAGGTAGAAGGCCCCCTTAAACACAAAAAAATTGTGTGTCAGAGTGAACTCTAGTAGTTCCAGCAGAAGGTCCCTCACACCCTGAGTCAAAGATGAGGCATTAAGAAATCTTTGGTCAGACTTCATCTGGAATACTGTGTCCAGCTTTGGGCACCACATTTTAAATAAGAGATCAACAAACTGGAGCAAGTTCAAAGAAGAGTGACCAGAATGGTGACCGGTCTGCAAACCATGTCCTATGAGGAACGGTTACAGGATTTGGGAATGTTTAACTTGCTAAAAAAAGAAGACTGAGAGGAGACTTAACAGCTGTCTACAAATATCTCAAGGGCTGCCACATTGTAACACCATGTTCCAAATTATTATGCAAATTGGTTTTAGGCGTCATAGCGTTTTTTGTTTTTTTTTTGTAAATGAAACCCATTGATGGTATTGTGTCTCAGGGTTCTTTGGATTACTGAAATCAATTTCAGATGCCGGTGATAATTAGTTTTCCATGTGAGCCCAATAAAAGGAAAACTGGATGTTCCACACTATTAAGCAGGCCAGAGTTTTCAAGTAACATGGGAAAGAAAAAGAATCTCTCAGCTGCTGAAAAGCATCAAATAGTGAAATGCCTTGGTCAAGGGATGAAAACATTAGATATTTCCCAAAAACTTAAGGGTGGTCATTGTACTGTTAAGAGATTTGTGGCTGATTCTGAGCACAGACGTGTTTGTGCTGATAAAGGCAGAATGAGGAAGGTTTCTGCCAGGCAAGTTCTTTGGATTAGGAGAGCAGCTGCTAAAAAGCCATTACAAACCAGCAGACAGATATTTGAAGCTGCTGGTGACTCTAGAGTCCCTCGAACCTCAAGGTGTAGGACCCTTAAAAGGCTTGCTGTGGTGCATAAACCTACTATTCGGCCACCCCTAAACAGTGCTCACAAGCAGAAACGGTTGCAGTGGGCCCAGATATACATGAAGACTAATTTTCAAACAGTCTTGTTTACTGATGAGTGTCAAGCAACCCTGGATGATCCAGATGGATGGAGTAGTGGTTGGTTGGTGGATGGCCACCATGTCCCAACAAGGCTGCGACATGAGCAAGGAGGTGGAGGAGTCATGTTTTGGGCCGGTATCATGGGGAAACAGCTGGTAGGGCCCTTTAAGGTTCCTGAAGGTGTGAAAATGACCTCTGCAAAGTATATAGAGTTTCTGACTGACAACTTTCTTCCATGGTATAAAAAGCAGAAACGTGCCTTCAGGAGCAAAATCATCTTCATGCATGACAATGCACCATCTCATGCTGCAAAGAATACCTCTGAATCATTGGCTGCTATTGGCATAAAAGGAGATAAACTCATGGTGTGGCCACCATCTTCCCCTGACCTCAACCCTATAGAGAACCTTTGGAGTATCATCAAGCAAAAGGTCTATGAGGGTGATAGGCAGTTCACATCAAAACGGCAGCTCTGGGAGGCTATTCTGACTTCATGGAAAGAAATCCAAGCAGAAACTTTCCAAAAACTCTCAAGTTCAATGGATGCAAGAACTGTGAAGGTCATATCAAAGAAAAAAAAACTAGCGCTTTGCAAGCGTAATTATCTTGAAGAATGCTATTGTTTTCCAAGAGATCTGTAGCATCGCTTGGAAAACTGATTGACAGGTTGGTCACACTAGTCAAACGTGTTTGACAAGTGTGACCAACCTTTTACTATTGATGCTGTCTCCTCTCCTCCAGACCCTGGGTACCATCCGCAGATGAACCGCTCACTTTGCGCATGGTGGGCATAGCCACATGTGGAAAGTAAGCGGTTCAATGTATTCCTATGGCGGCGGAATCGCCGCGATTCCGAAAAAAGAATGAACATGCTGCATTTTTTTCCGCGATGCGTTTTTTTCGCGGAAAAAAACACAGCATGTGCACAAAAATTGCGGAAGGCATTCTAATAATAGGATGCTTAATGCATGCGTTTTTTCAGCGGAAAACCGCCGCAAAAACGCTAAAAAAAACACGAAAAATCCTAAACGTGTGCACATAGCCTAACGGGTGATGAGTTTTATTAAACTGACTGTCATTTGCACTGAACACTTAGGAAAATCAGAGAAAAATATAATTTGCATAATAATTTGAAACATGGTGTAGAAGGATCATCTTTATTCTCATTTGCACAAGGAAAGACTAGAAGCAATGGGATAAAATTGAATGGGAGGAGACACAAATTAGTGGAACAGGCTGCCAGAGAGGTGGTGAGTTCTCCTTCAATGGAAGTCTTCAGAGGCTGGACAGACATCTGTCTGGGATAATTTAGTGAATCCTGCTTTGAGCAGGGGGTTGGACCAGATGATGCAGGAGGTCCCTTCCAACTCTACCATTCTATGATTCTATGATAAGAAACTCTAGAGGAGGTTGCTCCAAAAATCTTAGAGAAATACCCACATGCTTACTTCCCTTCAAAAGTGGAAGATGTCCAGTAGTGCCATCAGCTCAAAACTGACAGCAACCAGTGGGACCCAGTACACCCATCTACAGTTCAGAAAAGTGTGGCCAAAAGTTATCTTCATGGAGGTGTTGTCACCAAAAGCCATACGTTAGGAACAGCACCAAGTGATTCAACTATGCATGAAAATATAGGAATAGGGTGCTGAAAATGGCAGCAGGTTCTCTCGACTGCTGATTCAAAATGTAAAATGGTTATCTACAACTGAAGGCAGAAGTCTGCAGATAACAGTGAAACATGGTGGAGAATCCTTGCAAGATTTAGGATTCATTTTAGCAAATGCAAGGGGGTTTAGTCAAATAATTAAATCCTTCTTTTCCTCAGAGCCATAACTTTTTTTTATTTTTCTGTCAATATGGCCAAGTGAGGGCTTATTTTTTGCGGGACGAGTTGTAATTTTTATAAACACCATTGGTTTTGCCATGTCGTGTACTCGAAAACGGGAAAAAAAATCCAAGTGCGGTGAAATTGCAATAAAAGTGCAATCCCACACTTTTTTGCTTGGCTTTTTTGCTAGGTTCACTAAATGCAAAAACTGACCTTGCACTATGATTCTCCAGATCATTACGAGTTCATAGACACCAAACATGTCTAGGTTCTCTTTTATCTAAGTGGTGAAAAAAAATTCCAAAGTTTGCTAAAAAAAAAATTGCGCCATTTTCCGAGACCCGTAGCATCTCCACTTTTCGTGATCTGGGGTCAGGTGAGGGCTTATATTTTGTGCACCGAGCTGACGTTTTAAATGATGCCACGTTTGTCCAAATACGTTCTTTTGATCGCCCGTTATTGTGTTTTAATGCAATGTCGCGGCGACCAAAAAAACGTAATTCTGGCATTTTGAATTTTTTTTCTGCTACGCCATGTAGTGATCAGGTTAAACCTTTTTTTTATTGATAGATCGGGCGATTCTGAGCACGGAAATACCTAATATGTGTATGTTTTGATTTTTCTTTTATTGTTTTATTTTGATTGGGGCGAAAGGGGGGTGATTTGAACTTTTATTTTTTTTAATTTTTTTTAATTTTTAAACACTTTTTTTTTTACTTTTGGCATACTTCAATAGCCTTCAATAGCTAGAAGCATGCACAACTCGATCAGCTCTGCTAGATATGGGCGATGAGCAGATCGGCCATATGTAGCAGATTTACTGCATTGCTTTGAGCGCCGACTACAACCATAGAGGTCTCTATGAGACCTCTGGTTGTCAAGGCAATGCGTCGCCGACCCACGATCACGTGACGGGTCGGCAATGCGCTCACTTCCGGCCCGGCGGCTGGAAGCTCTAGTTAAATGCCAGCTGTCAGCTTTGACAGCGGGTTTTAACTAGTTAATAGGCACTGGCGGATCGCGATTCCACTCGCGCCTATTCCGGGCACATGTCAGCTGTTTATAACAGCTGACATGTCGCGGCTTTGAGGTGGGCTCACCGCCGGAGCCCACCTCAAAGCAGGGGATCCTTACTGATGACGTACTATCCCGTCATCGGTAAGGAAGGGTTTAAAGGTGTCCTTAATGCTGAGAAATGAAGGCAGATAATTATCCACCATGAGGTACTATCAGGGAGACATATGATTGGCTCCAAATGTATTTTTCATTAGGACAACGAAGCCAAACATACAGCCAAAGTAATTAAGAAGATCTTCAGCGTACAGAAGAACAAGGAGTCCTGGAAATGATATACAGCCACACAGAGCCTTCATCTCAACATCATCAAGTCTGTATGGGATTACATGAAGAAGTAGAAGAATTTGCAAAAGTTTACATCCACAGAAGATAAGTGGATACTAGTTCTCTAAGGCTACTTTCACACATCAGTTTTTTGCCGTCAAGCATGATCCAGCATTTTTTTTAAAAAAAACGGATCCTTCCGTTTCGTCGTTTTTTTTTTCCGGATCCAGCATAAATTTCAATTCCGGCGGGCGGACAAAATGGGTCTATGAACGTTTTTTGTTTCCCGCGAAAAAACCGGACAGCGCCTGAAGCGGCGCATCAGGCTTGTTGGTACAATAGAAGTCTCTGGCAGTAGGAAATCAAGCTCTCTCTCTCTCTCGTTCTCTCTCTCTCATGCTCAGACTGCATTTCTCAGGTTCAAAAGTTCAAGACGGATCCGGCTAAAAACCTGATTGATCCGTCGCATCAGTTTTTCCCAATCTGCACAGGATCCGTCTTTTTCAAACTTGGACGATATTGTGCAGGATTGGAAAAAACGGATGTGTGAAAGTAGCCTAAGATGTTTGACACAATCTCCCTGACAAGTTCCTTCAAAAACTGCATGCAGGTTGTACCTAAAATTGATGCTTTGTGTTATATTGAAGGTAAACCATTCTCACCTTGCAGTATTTTTTCCACACCTGCCCAAAACATTTGCACAGTACTGAATATAATTTGATAAAATTATCCATACAGTTCACACTGAGCGTTGGGCGGGCGTGTCATATAACTTTTCAAACTTCCACTGACATTCCAGAGAACAATATCCTCTTTGTTTCTCTGCAGTCTCATATTTGCATAGTGATTATTACAATCCCTTATTAATACAAGCAACAGCAACAGTCTTGTTGTGTAAAGCTTCGATAAACAGTATTATATCGTTCCCCTGGATGGCATACAATAGTACATGGACATGTATCTCAGGTAGAATAGAGAAACTCAAACATATGGGTGTTGGGTTACCTGCTGATAACAGTGCACTATGAATTATCTTACAGCTTCTTTAGTGAACATACAGTACAGCAATTATTACAAATACCAATATGTGGAAACATTATCTCTGCTTACATGGGCTGGGTTGCTGACAGGGATTGATGAGGTTACACAACTGGGCTCCATGCTCTTTCAAAGAATATTCTTAGCAATTATCATATGGTGGCATCACCCAAGCTGATAAGAGGTTGGTATTCAGTAACACAGCAATAGTAGGAGTATGTGCACATGATAAAGGGAATATCCAGGGCTTTAGAAAAAAGGCATGTAGTTGCTATTTCCATCAGATTCCTGTAATTTACAGGTCTGCAGTAGTTAGCTGAATTATTAAAGTTTTCTCTCTATGCAATCTATAACTGAACACTTTTGTGAGCTGGTACTAAAAAAGGCACAGCATCACATGGCTAATATTGCAGAAGAACTGGCTAATACAGATATTGTATATGTTGTGAAGTCTAATAATTTAAAAGTGTGTTTGCATCTATAGTACTCACCTACAATTAGAGCACAAACCTCAGGATATATAAACCTGGTTTTAGAAGCGTTTGAGTTACGTCTCCAAAACTGCCAGTTTTGGCACATATTTTGTGGTCCAGTTGGCAGATTTTTCATGCCCAAATTGGGATTGTTGTTAATAATAATAATTACCAGTAACAATAACAGCCAGGTATATTATCCACTGAAAGGCTCCGGTACATTAGAGAAAAAATACTTTGAACATCTGACTCCGGCCAGATGGCTCATGAAAGACCTGGCTATGAAAAATACAATTCAAGAAGTTGTTTTTATTTTAAGTTATTTTATCTTCCAAAAGGTAGAAGAGAGAACAAAGGGATCTGCTACCTTGGATCTAACCTTTATAAACAAGGAGAAAAGGGTGGCTGGGAACCTAGGAGGAAGTGATCATGCGATCATAGAGTTTTGGATAACTAGAGGAGAAAGACCTATGATGACTGAGACTACAAGGTTGGATTTCAGGCAGATTTTAAGGGACTCAGAAAGAGGATAGGTGGGATCCAATGGCTTGATATCCTTTAAGGACAGAAATGTCCAGGAAGGATGTTAAATTTTGAAAAATTAGACTCTCAAAGCACAATCGTTAAAAATCCCTTAAAGGGAATCTGTCACCCTAAATTGGCGGGATATTTAAATGATGGCAGTCAGGTCAGATGGGCGGTGTTTTGGGTTCTTGCCTTAACATGTTGTTCACCGCTGTCTCCATTATTTCTGGGAATTGTAGTCGTTGCCCTCCATATAACGCGCCTGCGCATTGCAATCTTGAACTGCGCATGCGCAGTATGCTTTGCCCGCAGATTGCAATGCGCAGGCGCGTTATATGGAGGGCAACGACTACAATTCCCAGAAATAATGGAGACAGCGGTGAACAAAATGTTAAGGCAAGAACCCAAAACACCGCCCATCTGACCTTACTGCCATCATTTAAATATCCCGCCAATTTAGGGTGACAGATTCCCTTTAATGAGGGAAGAATAGGAAGCTTTAAGGAAACAGGATGTATGAACACAAAACTTACACACGTGTTATGAATGTGGTAGAGATGGTTTCTGAGCAGAGGCTCCCTCTGGTGGTTACAGACAGTACTGAACCTTACAGCGAGGAATGGCAATCTGGGATCACTGACTGGTCTGATATAAGGGAGGTTCCCTCCCATGATGGTCGCCGGTGATCAATTGTTCTTGTCTCAATTGTGGTTCCTGGTTCATTTGGAAGTTTGCTGGAGTCTTGCAATCATCTCTGCTTTCAGATAAGCTATTTTCTGCTTTTCTTTTTGTGCTTGATTTTGCATAATTTTCTGCACTTTTGTGGAGGTCAGCCGGGTCCCCTCATGGGGCCTGTGCTCCTCTCAGTTTATCTGTAGCCACTGTTATTTGTTCATTTGCTTTTTCCTGTTTTTTCAGTGGCTGCGGATTAGTTTTGTTACACCAGAGATCTGATTTAGGTGGTGGAGATCGTGTGATCTCAGGTGTTTTTGCAATCAGAAGAGTTGGTATTTTTTAGGGTTTTTTGTTGGATTGCAGTCAGAATTCTTTCCTGTACTTTTCTGTCAAGACAGATTGGGCCCCAGTGTTTGCTCATTCTATTTTCTGTCTGTGTCCGTGCTTCTTCTTGTCTAACCGCCATTACATGTTTGGGGGCTTCCTATTTTCTTTGGGGATCTGCTCCAGGGCAGATAGCTTTCATCTTTCTGCCTTTAGGTGTAGTTATCTCTCAGGCTGTGACGAGGCGTCTAGGATCAACGTAGGAACACTACACGGCTACCTCTAGTTGTGTGGTTAGTTCAGGTTACTGCAATCCAATAGGTTCCAGCTTCTCTGGTTTATTGCCGTTTTTGCTTTTTCTCCTCAGCTACCTAAACATAACACACATGCTGAAAATGAAGAAATAAATGTTTATCAAATGGAAAGAGGGAGGCATATCTAAAGAAGATGATAATGCTGTCTGCAGAATGTGCAGGGCAAGAATCAGAGTAGCTAAAGCTGATGAATTAAGACTTACAAGAGATGTCAAAAGCAATAAGGAAGGATTTTTGGGATATGTCAAAAGTAAAAGAAAAGTCAAAGATGCTATAGGAATTTTACATGATGAAAATGGTAAAATGGTAAAACTTGATGTTGAGAAGGCCAAACTTTTAAATTACTATTTTGCATTTATATTCTCTCAGAAAGTAAATGTAACATCAACTGATCTTCACTGTATTATTGAAGGAATAGAAGAATCCAGGATATCTATAAACAGAGAAATAGTGAGGGAATACTTAGCTAACATAAATTAATTCAAGTTACCAGTTCCAGATGAATTACATTCTAGGGTACTGAAGAAGATAACAGAGGAAATTATTGAACCACTCTCCATAATTATTGAAAATTCTTGGAGAACACAAGTCCCAGAAGACTGGAGAAGATTCAATTTTGTCACCATCTTCAAACAGAACTATAAGCCTGTGAGCCTTACTTCTATACCAGGAAAGATCTATGAATAAATTATTAAACAACATCTATTCAAGTACTTAGATGAGAATGAAGTGATTAACGAGAGCCAGCATGGGTTTGTAATAAGTCATGTCAGACTAGCTTAACTTCCTTATATTACTGAATCATTGACTGGGTGGATCAGGAAAATGCAGTAGATATAGTACAGTATTTTTCGGACTATAAGACGCACTTTTTGCCTCCAAAAATGTGGAGGAAAATGAAGGGGTGTCTTATAGTCCGGATGTACCGGCTGTGGTGGGGAGGTGGGGTAATGGGGAGGTGGGAATATTCACTGCATTCCATGCCCATGTGCATGGAAGGCAATGAATATTAATTTCTCCTTAATAGCATCCTGGTATGATGAGCTCCCATCCCGTTCCTGGTATGCATGACCCCATCAGAAAATATTAAAAAACCAAACCATTACACTTACCTTCCCTGCACTCTCTCGCAACGTCATGCTCCGATGCCAGCAGCTGCTTAATGCTTGTGTGCACACAGTTCGAGCATGCAGAGCATTGAATATTCCAGCAGCTTCCCTTCAGCTTGCAAGCAGTGCATGACGTCCCTGCCATGCGCTGCTTACAAGCATAAAGCCGTTGCTGGCATCGGAACAGTACACTGCGAGGGAACGCCGGGAAGGTTAGTGTAATTTTTTTTTTATATATTTTCTGATGGGGCCATGCATAGCAGGATGGGGGTGGAGGCCAATCATACCAGGATAAGGATGGCACCATGCATATCAGGACTGGGATAGGGGCCAATCATACCAGGTCAAGGATGGGGCCCTGCATACCAGGAAAAGGATGGAACCATGCATACTAGGATGAGATGGGCGGCCATGCATACCATGATAGGGATTAGGGCGATTATTCCTGCCAGAATAGGGATGAGGGGGACCATTCCTAACATGATAGGGATAAGGAGGCATGCATACTAGGTTAGGGATGAGGAGGCATGCATACCAGGATAGGGATGAGGGCCATGCACATCAGGATAGGGATAAGGGGGCCATGCACACCAGGATAGGGATGAGGGAGCCATGCATACCAGGATAGGGATGAGGGGAGCCATGTATACCAGGGTGGGGATGAGGGAGGCCATGCATACCAGGATAGGGATGAGGGGCCATGTGTATCAGGATGGGGATGAGGGGACCATATATACCAGGATAGGGGATATTAAGTACAGAATTTACCACATTTTTTGCTTAAATTTTTTTCTCCTAATTTCCTTGCATCTTACAGGCCAAAAAATACGGTATATCTTGACTTCAGCAAAGTATTTGACAAAGTATCATCATAGCATCCATATTGAAAAAATGACCAACTATGGAATAGACAAGGCAACTGGTAGATTCATAACTGGCTTAGTGATCAGACCCAAAGGGTGGTCATAAATGGCTGCATATTCAGTTGGAAAAATGTCTCAAGTGGGTACCACAGGGCTCTGTCCTGGGCCCTGTGTTGTTCAACATCTTTATCAATGATTTAAATGAAGGAATTGAGGGCAAACTGATTAAATTTGCTAATGACACAAAGCTAGGAGAGATAGCTAATACAAGAGAAGACAGAGAGGATTCAAAAAGATCTAAACAAACTGGAACTGTAGGAAGCAACTAAAAGAATGGTTTTTAACAGGGAGAAATGCAAAGTCCTACATCTGAGCAAGAAAAATGAAAAAAGCATATACAGAATGATGGGAGGTATAGGACTAAGCAACAGCACGTGTGAAAAAAACATGGGTATACTAATAGATCACAGACTGAACATGAGCCAACAGTGTGATGCGCCAGCAAAAAAGGCAAACACAGTTCTGGGTTGCATTAACAGAAGCATGAAGTCTAGATCAAGTAAAGTAATTATCCCCATTTACTCCTCTTTAGTCAGATCTCATCTGGAATACTGTGTCCAGTTCTGGGTACCACATAAAAAGACATGAACAAACTGGAGCAAGTACAGAGAAGAGTGACCAGAATGGTGATGGGTCCGCATGCAATGTCCTAAGAGGAACGATTAGAGGATTTGGGAATGTTTAGCTTGCAAAAGAGAAGACTGAAAGGAAACTTAATAGCTGTCTTCAAATATCTCAAGGGCTGTCACATTGTAGAAGGATTATCTTTATTCTCATTTGCACAAAGAAAAACTAGAAGCAATGGGATGAAACTGAATGGGAAAAGATACAGATTGGATATTAGAAAAAACGTTTTGACAGTGAGGGTGATTAACGAGTGGAACAGGCTGCCACGAGAGGTGGTGAGTTCTCCTTCAGTGGAAGTCTTCAGACAGAAGCTGGACAGACATCTGTCTGAAATGATCTGCATTGAGCAGGGGGTTGGACCAGATGACCCAGGATGTCCCTTCCAACTCTAACATTCTAAGATTCTATGATGTAATTTGTAGATCGATAGGGTAAAGTTTTGCCTTGTGGAGAGCTTCAATTCCAAGTAGAGAAACTTATAGACCATGCTATGACCCCTGTCAAAAGCCTCTTAACCAGCCAACCAGTTATCCTGGATTGCACTTATGAGATGCCAAAATCCTGAAACAAATCTACATATTGATGTTCTGTAGGGCTTTTTAGTAGTGACAAGCCCTTTTAAATAGCCAGTATTGACTTTTAGGATTGCTACTTTCAATAGGTGGCACTAGAGACACTGTTCTTCTCTTCTGTGAAGAGGCTATTTGCAAGTGTGATTTGTAGAAACATGCTTTATGCTGCTTCAGCTTTAGGCTATGTGCACACGTTGCGGATTTTTCGCTTTTTTGCGGAGGTTTTCCACTGCAAAAACGCTGAAAAAACGCATGCATTAAGCATCCTATTAATAGAGTGCATTCTGCAATTTTTGTGCACATGCATCACGGAAAAAAACGCAGCATGTTCATTCTTTTTCAGGAAACACGGCGATTCCGCCACCATAGGAATGCATTGAACCGCTTACTTTCCGCATGTGGCTATGCCCACCATGCGTAAAGTGAGTGGTTCATGTGCGGATAGTACCCAGGGTCTGGAGGAGAGGAGACTCTCCTCCAGGCCCTGGGTAGCCATATCCATATTAAAACAATAATTAAAATAAAAAATAGATATATTCTCACCTTCAGGAGGCCCACGCAGCCTTCCCCCTCTTAGTGACGCTCCCGGCTAATCCCGTTCCCAGGCGTCCTTAGTGACAATGACCCCAGATGATGTAGCGGACTCGCGTGATGCTACGTCATCTGGGGTCATTGTCGCTAAGGACGCCTGGGAACGGGATTGGCCGGGAGCGTCGCTGAGGAGCGGGAAAGCTGCGGGGGCCGCCGGAAGGTGAGAATATCAAGATTTTTTATTTATTTATTTTTTTTAACATTAGATCTTTTTACTATTGATGCAGTGTAGGCTGCATCAATAGTAAAAAGTTGGTCACACATGTCAAACACGATGTTTGATTCGTGTGCCAACCTGTCAATCAGTTTTCCAAGTCATGCTACAGATCACTTGGAAAACTCTAGCATTCTGCAAGCTAATTACGCTTGGAAAACGCTAGTTTTTAGCGGGAATACGCATACCTATAAAATGCGTATTTCCCGCGGCAGGGAGGTGCGGGATTGCCGCGGAAATTTCAGCGGCAATTCTCCTACATGTGCACATAGCCTTACGCTTCATTTCTATTGCCTTATGAACTTGCAGTCCATGTTAGAGCAATCTATAGTATTTAGTGCCAAGAATTGGATCCAGTCAGATGAAAGCAGCAAAGCCCTACTGTTTTCCAGGCTATAAACTACCTTTAATGTATGGAATCCTGTGCAATCCTTATTCTGGAAAATACAAACAGTAAAATAGACACTGTATAGTAGAAATATGTAGAATGTAATCCATGATAGCTCTTTACTGTTTATTACATGCCTTAACCATCCATCTTACAGACAGTGCCCAATGAATGATATCCGATCAAGACCCCACTCCTTTGTCCTGCCTTCCCTACACCCTTTGTCATTTTCTTTAACCATTTTAGTGATGTACAAAGAATGTACAGAAAAAAAATTACATGAAAGCTTCACGGTTGGAAAGGATCCAGTGCTGAAGCATGAAAGAAGCACCTCCACCTCTATGGTAATTACTGCCTGCTACTCATAAGCAAAGAAACCATATGCATGTGCACTGGACACAAAAGGTTGGACCATTGTTAGCAAAACGGACAATTCATGTGACATTTTTGGATGAGTGAAAGGCTTCTATTAAAAGCCTAATGACATGCTTGTTATATTCTCATGGTATGAAAAAAAGTCCTGCCCATTACATGCTGTGCTCTGCTGGGTGAGGCAGAAATAAATACATTTCAATGCATTCTATTAACATAATTTACAAGTCATATTAGACTACAGTTATTAAAGTTGTAATTTTTTATCAGTGCTTGTAAAAAAAATTATGGCGTCTTTGATCTGCAGGCATTTCTTGTGTTAATTTTATCACAGAGGCGATAACTTTGTACCAGGTAGTTTGATGCTGCTTATCCCCCAGGGAAAAAGGATGCATAGGCTGAGAAATATTTAAAGGATATGAGATCCTTTGGGAGGGGGTGCCTAAAATTATGTATTTTAATTGAAACTATAATTTTTAAGTTAAAACAATTATGTGCATTTAAAAAGTAAATGTCATTTTAAATTTTTTTTCATACATCAACAGTACACTTGATAATATACAGCTTTGTAATATATCTTATCAGAGAAATCTGCTTCTTTCTCTGCCAAAATTGATCAGTCATTATCAAAATTCTCAAGTCTGAGATAAAATCTGTATTCAGTGAAGACAGACTTCCCCATTACTGAGATAGAAGATGGCAGCTGCTACGGATGAGATTCTATGTAGACCGGAGGAGAGGGAAGATCTAGAGGTAACTATCTAGATAGAATCTTATCAGTAGCAGTTGCCGTCTCCTATCTCTGTAATGTAACAATTTTTCGTCACTAAATCCAGATTTTACCTCAGAATTGAGAATTTTGATAATGACTGATCAATTTTGGCAGAGAAAGGCGATTTATCAGATAAGATATACACTGCTCAAAAAATTAAAGTGAACACTCAAATATCACATCCTAGATCTGAATGAATGAAATATTCTCATTGAATACTTTGTTCTGTACAAAGCTGAATGTGCTGACAACAAAATCACACAAAAATCATGAATGGAAATCAAATTTATTAACCAATGGATGCCTGGATTTGGAGTCACACACAAAATTAAAGTGGAATGTAATGTCCTTAAAACAAGTCAAAATGAGGCTCAGTATTGCATGTGGCCTCCACGTGCCTGTATGACCTCCTCAACGCCTGGGCATGCTCCTGATGAGGCGGCGCATGGTCTCCTGAGGGATCTCCTCCCAGACCTGGACTAAAGCATCCGCCAACAACTGGACAGTCTGTGGTGCAACATGAAGTTGGTGGATGGAGCGAGACATGATGTCCCAGATGTGATCAATCGGATTCAGGTCTGGGGAACGGGCGAGCCAGTCCATAGCTTCAATGCCTACACCTTGCAGGTACTGCTGACAAACTCCAGTCACATGAGGTCTGGCATTGTCCTGCATTAGAGAAAACCCAGGGCCAACTGCACCAGCATATGGTCTCACAAGGGGTCTGAGGATCTCATCTCAGTACGTAATGGCAGTCAGGCTACCTCTGGCTAGCACATGGAGGGCTGTGCAACCCTCCAAAGAAATGCCATCCCACACTATTACTGATCCACTGCGAAACAGGTCAAGCTGAAGGATGTGGCAGGCAGCAGGTTGCTTTCCACGGCGTCTCCAGACTCTATCACATCTGTCACATGTGCTCAGTGTGAACCTGCTTTCATCTGTGAAGAGCTCAGGGCACCAGTGACGAATTTGCCAATCCTGGTGTTCTGTGGCAAATGCCAAGTGTCCTGCACTGTGTTGGGCTGTGAGCACAACCCCCATCTGTGGACGTCAGGCACTCAGACAATCCTCATGGAGTCGGTTTCTAACCGTTTGTGCAGACACATGCACATTTGTGGCCTGCTGGAGGTATTTTGCAGGGCTCTGGCAGTGCTGCTCCTGTTTCTCCTTGCATAAAGGTGGAGGTAGCGGTCCTGCTGCTGGGCTGTTGCCCTCCTACGGCCCCCTCAACATTCCTGATGTACTGGCCTGTCTCCTGGTAGCGCCTCCAGCCTCTGGACACTACGCTGACAGACACAGCAAACCTTCTTGCCACAGCTCGCATTGATGTGCCATCCTGGATGAGCTGCACTACCTGAGCCACTTGTGTGGGTTGTAGAGTCCATCTCATGCTACCACGAGTGTGAAAGCACAACCAACATTCAAAAGTGACCAAAAATCAGCCAGAAAACATTGGTACTGAGATGTGGTCTGTGGTCCCCACCTGCAGAACCACTCCTTTATTGAGTGTGTCTTGATAATTGCCAATAATTTCCATCTGTTGTCTATTCCATTTGCACAACAGCATGTGCAATTGATTATCAATCAGTGTTGCTTCCTAAGTGGACAATTTGATTTCACAGAAGTTTGATTTACTTGGAGTTATTTCTGTTGTTTAAGTGTTCCCTTTATTTTTTTGAGCAGTGTATATATATATATATATATATATATATATATATATATATATATACACCGTACAGACCAAAAGTTTGGACACCTTCTCATTTAAAGATTTTTCTGTATTTTCATGACTATGAAAATTGTAAATTCACACTGAAGGCATCAAATTTATGAATTAACACATGTGGAATTATATACTTAACAAAAAAGTGTGTAACAACTGAAATTATGTCTTATATTCTAGGTTCTTCAAAGTAGCCACCTTTTGCTTTAATGACTGCTTTGCACACTCTTGGCAATCTCTTGATGAGCTTCAAGAGGTAGTCACCATAAAAGGTCTTCCAACAATCTTGAAGGAGTTCCCAGAGATGCTTAGCACTTGTTGGCCCTTTTGCCTTCACTCTGCGGCCCATCTCAATTGGGTTCAGGTCTGGTGACTGTGGAGGCCAGGTCATCTGGCGTAGCACCCCATCACTCTCCTTCTTGGTCAAATAGCCCTTACACAGCCTGGAGGTGTGTTTGGGGTCATTGTCCTGTTGAATAATAAATGATGGTCCAACTAAACGCAAACCGGATGGAATAGCATGCCGCTGCAAGATGCTGTGGTAGCCATGCTGATTTAGTATGCCTTCAATTTTGAATAAATCCCTAACAGTGTCACCAGCAAAGCACCCTCACATCATCACACCTCCTCCTCCATGCTTCATGGTGGGAACCAGGTATGTAGAGTCCATCCGTTCATCTTTTCTGCGTCGCACAAAGACACGGTGGTTGGAAACAAAGATCTCAAATTTGGACTCATCAGACAAAAGCAAAGATTTCCAGTGGTCTAATGTCCATTTCTTGTGTTCTTTAGCCCAAACAAGTCTCTTCTGCTTGTTGCCTGTACTTAGCAGTCGTTTTCTATCAGCTATTTTACCACGAAGGCCTGCTGCACAAAGTCTCCTCTTAACAGTTGTTGTAGAGATGTGTCTGCTGCTAGAACTCTGTGTGGCATTGACCTGGTCTCTAATCTGAGCTGCTGTAAACCTGTGATTTCTGAGGCTGGTGACTCGGATAATCTTATCCTCAGAAGCAGAGGTGACTCTTGGTCTTCCTTTCCTGGGGCGGTCCTCATGTGAGCCAGTTTCTTTGTAGCGCTTGATGGTTTTTGCAACTGCACTTGGGGACACTTTCAAAGTTTTCCCAATTTTTCGGACTGACTGACCTTCATTTCTTAACCCCTCTCTGACATCAGACGTACTATCCCGTCCATAAAACCCGTGACAATCTGACCACGGACGGGATAGTACGTCATAGCGATCAGCTGCGCTCCTGGGGGGAGCGCAGCTGATCGCCGCCGGGTGTCAGCTGATTATCACAGCTGACACCCGGGACTGTGTGCCAGGAGCGGTCACGGACCGCTCCTGGCACATTAACCCCTTGCACACCGCGATCAAACATGATCGCGGTGTACTGGGGGCACAGGGGAGCATCGCGCAGGGAGTGGGCTCCCTGCGCGCCCCCCTGAGACCCTCAGAACAGCGCGATGTGATCGCGCTATTCTGAGGGCTTCCTCCCTCCCAGGACCCAGATCCAAGATGGCGCCGGGGGTCCTGGAGGGAGGCGGCTTCCTCAGTGCCTGCCGAGAGCAGGCACTAAGAAGCCTGCAGCGCTGCCTGTGAGATCGCTGGTCTCACAGAGTGCTGTGCACACTGTGAGACCAGCGATCTGACATTTTACAGTGATGTCCCACCCTGGGACAATGTAAAAAAGTAAAAAAATAAAAATAAACGTGTAAAAAAAAATTCCAAAATAAAAAAAAAAAAAAAAAAAAAAAAATATTCCCCAATAAATTCATTTCTTCCTGTAAATAAAAAAAATAAAACAATAAAAGTACACATATTTGGTATCACCGCGTCCGTAACGACCCGCCCTATAAAATTGTCCCACTAGTTAACCCCTTTTGTGAACCCCTTAAAAAAAATAAATAAAAACAAAGCAAAAAATCAGTGCTTTATCATCATACCGCTGAACAAAAAGTGGAATAACACACGATAAAAAAGACTGATATAAATAAATATGGCACCTCTGAAAACGTCATCTTGTCCCGCAAAAAACGAGCCATCACACAGCATCATGAGCGAAAAAATTAAAAAGTTATAGCTCGCAGAATAAAGCGATGCAAAAATAATTATTTTTTATATAAAATTGTTTTTATTCTATAAAAGCGCCAAAACATAAAAAAAATGATATAAATGAGGTATCGCCGTAATCGTACTGACCCGAAGAATAAAACTGCTTTATCAATTTTACCACACGCAGAACGGTATAAACGCCTTCCCCAAAAGAAATTCATGAATTGCTGATTTTTGTTCATTCTAACCTCCCAAAAATCGAAATAAAAAGCGATCAAAAAATGTCACATGCTCAAAAATAGTACCAATAAAAACGTCAACTCGTACCGCAAAAAATAAGACCTCACATGACTCTGTGGGCCAAAATATGCAAAAATTATAGTTCTCAAAATGTGGTGATGCAAAAACTATTTTTCGCAATAAAAAGCGTCTTTTAGCGTGACAGCTGCCAATCATAAAAACCCGCTATAAATAGTAAATCAAACCCCCCCTTTATCACCCCTTAGTTAGGGAAAAATAATAAAATTACAAAAATGTATTTATTTCCATTTTCCCATTAGGGTTATGGTTAAGGTTAGGGTTGCGGCTAAAGTTAGGGTTAGGGTTGGCGCTAAAGTTAGTATTAGGGTTATGGTTGGGATTAGGGATAGGGGTGTGTTAGGGTTAGGTTTGTGGTTAGGGTTGGGACTAGGGTTAGGGGTGTGTTGGGGTTAGGGTTGGAGTTAGAATTGGGGGGTTTCCGCTGTTTAGGCACATCAGGGGCTCTCCAAATGTGACATGACGTCTGATCTCAATTTCAGCCAATTCTGCGTTGAAAAAGTCAAACGGTGCTCCTTCCCTTCTGAGCTCTGCCATGCGCCCAAACAGTAGTTTACTCCCACATGGGGTATCAGCGTACTCTGGACCCTAAGAGTTATTGTGCAATTTGTCCTATTTCTTCTGTTACCCTTGGGAAAATAAAAAACTGGGGGCAAAAATATCATTTTTTTTAAAAAAAAAATGATTTTTTTTTGTTTTTACGGCTGTACGTTATAAACTTCTGTGAACCACACATCTAGATAAGTTCCTTGTGGGGTTTATTTTCCAAAATGGGGTCACTTGTGGGGGGTTTCCACTGTTTAGGTGCATCAGGGGCTCTCCAAATGCGACATGACGCCCCCAGAGCATTCCATCAAAGTCTGCAATCCAAAACGTCACTACTTCCCTTTCGAGCCCCAACGTGTACCCATACAGTAGTTTTCTCCCACATATTGGGTATCCGCGTACTCAGGACAAATTGGACAACAAATTTTTGTGTCCAATTTCTCCTGTTACCCTTGTGAAAATAAAATATTGGGGGCGAAAAAAATAATTTTTGTAAAAAAAAAAAGATTTTTTATTTTTACGGCTGTTCGTTATAAACTTCTGTGAAGCACTTAGGGGTTCAAAGTGCTCACCACACATCTAGATAAGTTCCTTGTGGGGTCTATTTTCCAAAATGGGGTCACTTGTGGGGGGTTTCCACTGTTTAGGTGCATCAGGGGCTCTCCAAATGCGACATGACGCCCCCAGAGCATTCCATCAAAGTCTGCAATCCAAAACGTCACTACTTCCCTTTCGAGCCCCAACGTGTACCCATACAGTAGTTTTCTCCCACATATTGGGTATCAGCGTACTCAGGACAAATTGGACAACAACTTTTGGGGTCCAATTTCTCTTGTTACCCTTGTAAAAATAAAATATTGGGGACGAAAAAAATCATTTTTGTAAAAAAAAAAAAAAAATTTATTTTACGGCTGTACGTTATAAACTTCTGTGAAGCACTTGGGGGTTCAAAGTGCTCACCACACATCTAGATAAGTTCCTTGAGGGGTCTAGTTTCCAAATGGTGTCATTTGTGGGGGGTTTCTACTGTTTAGGCAGATCAGGAGCTCTCCAAACACGACATGGCATCCAGCCAATTCTGCGTTGAAAAAGTCAAACGGCACTCCTTCCCTTCCAAACTCTGCCATGCACCCAAACAGTGGTTTACCCCCACATATGGGGTATCAGCGTTCTCAGGACAAATTGCACAATAACTTTTGGAGTCTTGTTACCCTTGGGAAAATAAAAATTGGAGTGAAAAGATCATTTTTGTGGAAAAAATATGATTTTTTAATTTTACGGCTCTACGTTATAAACTTGTGTGAAGCACTTGGGGGTTCAAATTGCTCACCAAAGATCTAGATAAGTTCCTTAGGGTGTCTATTTTCCCAAATGGGGTCACTTGTGGGGGGTTTCCACTGTTTAGGCACATCAGGGGCTCTCCAAATGCAACATGGCGTCCAATCTCAATTCCAGCCAATTTTGGTTGGAAAAAGTCAAATGGTGCTCCTTCCATTCCGAGCTCTTCCGTGCGCCCAAACAGTGGTTCCCCCCCACATATTGGGTATCAGCGTACTCAGGACAAATTGGACAACAACTTTTGTGGTCCAATTTCTCCTGTTACCCTTGGGAAAATAAAAAATTAGTGACTAAAAATAATTTTTGTGGGAAAAAAATAGGATTTTTTATTTTCATGCCCGGGCATTATAAACTTGAGTGAAGCACTTGGGGGTTCAAAGTGCTCACCAAAGATCTAGATAAGTTCCTTAGGGGGTCTAGTTTCCAAAATGTGGTCAATTGTGGGGGGTTTCTACTGTTTAGGCTCATCTGGGGCACTGCAAACGGAACATGACCCCCATCAACGTCTGCATTCCAAAACGTTACTACTTCCTTTCCAAGCCCTGCCGTGCGCCCAAACAGTTTCCCCCCCCCAATATTGGGTATCAGCGTACTCAGGACAAATTGGTCAACAACTTTTGAGGTCCAATTTCCTTGGTAAAAATCACAAATTTGGGACTAAAAAATCATTTTTGTGGAAAATTGTTTTTTTTTTTTTCACACCCAGGCATTTTAAACTTTTGTGAAACACTTGGGGATTCAAAGTGCTCACAACAGATCTAGATAAGTTCCTTAGGGGGTCTAGTTTCCAAAATGGTGTCACTTGTGGGGGGTTTCCACTGTTTAGGCACATCAGGGGCTCTCCAAACACGACATGGCGTCCGATCTCAATTTCAGCCAATTTTAGTTTGAAAAAGTCAAACGGCGCTACTTCCCTTATGAGCTCTGCTGTGCACACAGACAGTGGTTTTCCCCCACTTATGGGGTATTGGCGTACTCAGGAGAAATTGCACAACAACTTTATCTGTCCATTTTCTTCTTTTACCCTTGTGAAAATAAAAAAAAGTTTGTAAAAGATCATTTTTGTGGCTAAAAAGTTAAATATTCATTTTTTCCTTCCACGTTGCTTCAGCTCCTGTGAAGCACCTGAAGGGTTAATAAATTTTTTGAATGTGGTTTTGAGTACCTTGAGGGGTGCAGTTTTTAGAATAGTGTCACTTTTGGGTATTTTCTGCTATATAGACCCCTCAAAGTGACTTCAAATATGAGGTGGTCCCTAAAAAAATGGCTTTGTAAATTTTGTTGTAAAAATGAGAAATCGCTGGTCAACTTTTAACCCTTTTAATTTCCTAAGAAAAAAAATTTTGATTCCAAAATTGTGCTGATGTAAAGTAGACATGTGGGAAATGTTATTTCTTAACTATTTTGTGTGACATATTTCTCTGTTTTAAGGGAATAAAAATTCAAAGTTTGAAAATTGCAAAATTTTCAAAATTTTCGCCATATTTGCATTTTTTTCAAAAATAAACGCAAGTTATATCGAAGAAATTTTACCAATAACGTGAAGTACAATATGTCACGAGAAAACAATCTCAGAATCGCGCAGATCCGTTGAAGCGTTCCAGAGTTATAACCTCATAAAGAGACAGTGGTCAGAATTGTAAAAATTGGCCCGGTCATTAACGTGCAAACCACCCTTGGGGGTGAAGGGGTTAAAGTAATGATGGCCACTCATTTTTCTTTACTTAGCTGCTTTTTTCTTGCCATAATACAAATTCTAACAGTCTATTCAGTAGGACTATCAGCTGTGTATCCACCAGACTTCTGCACAACACAACTGATGGTCCCAACCCCATTTATAAGGCCAGAAACCCCACTTATTAAACCTAACAGGGCTCACCTGTGAAGTGAAAACCTTTTCCGGTGACTACTTCTTGAAGCTCATCAAGAGAATGCCAAGAGTGTGCAAAGCAGTCATCTAAGCAAAAGGTGGCTACTTTGAAGAACCTAGAATATAAGATATAATTTCAGTTGTTTCACACTTTTTTGTTAAGTATATAATTCCACATGTGTTAATTCTTAGTTTTGATGCCTTCAGTGTGAATTTACAATTTTCATAGTCATGAAAATACAGAAAAATCTTTAAATGAGAAGGTGTGTCCAAACTTTTGGTCTGTACTGTATGTATATATATATATATATATATATATATATATAGTGGCATGGCGACTCGTCATGTGATTGATGGGCGATATGTATCGCAGAGGGGGGGTCCTGTGATGGAAGCCTGGGCGTGTTTTGCTCAGCAGATCTACTGCTGAAGGTTTTTTGCTATACATTAGAAGGCTTCCAGGTGACTTGGAGAGATGGGTGGGTCCAGTCACCTACATACCCACCCAAGCGGTGTGTGTCTGAATACCCAAGATGAAGCCTGCATGTGGTTGTGTTTGTTTAAGGACCTGTGGTGATGTCATGATTACCTGACCAGTGCATGTGATGTTACCTCACCTGTGGGTGTGGTTAGAGGCTACCTAATGGAGGTGTGTTTGGCACATGGGAGTGAGTGGTTGGGAGTCTGTCAGAGTGGACAGACTTCCATGTGTCCAGGCGGGACACTACAGAGAAGTCTGTGACTTGGGAGGTAGAAGGCCTCCTGTGTGTATGCCTCAAGATGGAGTCTCCAGGCTGGACATTGCCCTTGCCTGTGTGCTCACAGGGCCTGAGGGAACAAAGCCCAGCTAAGGACTGTTTTGTGTTGCTGTTGCCTGATGTAAAGACTGTTTACCTTTTTGTTGTGGATTTGATGGTTTATGAAGCAAATAAACCCACATGGACTTTGAAGAGAATGTACCTCCTGTATCCTCCTACGCAGCTGAGTGAGTTGCTAGAATGCTGGCAAAGGTCCAAGAAGCATGTGTTCTGGTGTTTTGCTGTGGATCGGCAAGTCCATGAATTTTTTTTTCTCAACTTGCCGTGGCTTGGCAGGACCACGAAGGTGACAAGCGTCTGGCCGTAACTCGGCGGGGTTACAAAGCTTGCTGTGGATCGGCGGGTCCACGAAGTCTGCGGTGCGGATCCATGCAGGGACTTGCGGGAGCTGCAGTTGCAAGTTGCAGCAAGAGGTTCTGCAGTAGCAGGAGCTGCAATGGCAGCAGCAGCGGCTTGTGAGCGGCAGCTGGAGGTGCTGGCAGTGTTTGGCTACAGCAGGAGCTGTGGCAGTACCAGTTGGAGCTGGTGAGGTGCCATAAAGACATCATTCAGAGGTCCAGAGCGTGCGACCTCTTAAAGGGCCAGTACCAGCCCCATAGAGACATAAGGGTCTGTGTGAACTGGGGACTGGGAGAGCTGTGGGGGAGTCCACAGTGTGTACACCAGAGTTGGGTGGTGTTCCTAAAAGGGGTAGAGTCCCAAAAGGGGGCGGTGACCCAAAACATGTAAGGTTGGCCAAAAAGGGGTGGAGTTCCAAAAGGGGGCAGTAGCCCAAATTGGGGTGGTGGCAAAAAAAGGGGCAGCGGCGAATGCGCCATTGGACTGTTGCTGGGTTCAGTGTTCAGTGGGGCGGATGCGCTTCATCTGGGCATTGGCACAAGCCTCCTAGCACTGACATCCATCCTTGGTAAATATACATATGAGTGGACATTGTCCTGTATGAGGGTTGATATATGGTTGAGTTTGTAGTCGGTGGTTAGGTGGCACTAGCTCCACTGATGAATATGCTGATCTAGTAGATTCTGTTTAGAAACTATGGATGATATCCTGTGGTGGTATAAACAGTTGTGGTCATGCATATACATCATAATGTGTTAATTGTACCTGTTAGATTATTGTTATAAATCAACTTGTGGGCGGAGGGTGGGGTATTAGGTATTAGGTAGTATAATTAAATGCCATATAAGTGTATACTATTATATCCCATGCCTATATATGTGTAACAACATTTAGCTAGTGTGCTTTTCTATTTCATTATTCCCCCATTTGGTGTTATGTTATGGATTTTAATGTATTTTTTCTACAATAAAATTTGGATTGAGTATTTTAGATTTAGCCTTTTGATCATCGTTTTCGATTGGACTTTACGGGTTCAGTGTTCGAACAGCGCATGTCACAGAGCAGTTCTGTAGAAGTCAATGGAGAGTGTGTGACTGGACTTCTGGATTCGGGGAGCCTGGTGACCCTGGTGAGCGCCACACTCCCTGTCTATCTGATTCCCGGAAGGAAGATGGAAGTCCACTATGTTCATGGGGTCGCTAGGGATTATCTGGTGTCCAGGGTAATCATTGGGACGACTGCTATTATTTCCAGCCATGATGTCCCTGTAATCCCAGACTTGCCATACCCTGTAGTAATAGGCCAGGACTTTGAACGGTTTTGGGATTTGTGGGAGGAAAGGGGAGTGTCTGATTGCTCAGGGGGGAGCCGGAATGACACTAAGGGAGCCCCACCACAGCAGGCGGCTGTAGTGGTTCCTGTTGGTGTGATGTATAAAAAGTAGGCAGCACCACCTGAGGTCGATGGTCCAGAGTTCCGGGTGACCGGAAGAAAGTGTGGGTCTGACCAACTCGGGGACTTAGCAGAGGGGTCCGACACCATTAGCCCTTTTACCCTCAAGGGTGGTTTGCACGTTAATGGCCGGGCCAATTTTTACAATTCTGACCACTGTCCCTTTATGAGATAGTAACTCTGGAACACTTCCATGGATGCTGGCGATTCTGACATTGTTTTCTCATGACATATTGTTCTTCATGTTAGTGGTAAAATTTCTTTGATATAACTTGCGTTTATTTGTGAAAAAAATGGAAATTTGGTGAAAATTTTGAAAATTTCTCAATTTTTCAACTTTGAGTTTTCATGCCAATAAATCACAGAAATATGTCAAATACATAATAAGTAACATTTCCCACATGTCTACTTTACATCAGCACAATTTTGGAACCAAAATTTTTTTTTGTTATAAAGTTATAAGGGTTAAAAGTTAACCAACGATTTCTCATTTTTACAACACCATTTTTTGGGGGAACCACATCACATTTGAAGCCACTTTGAGGGGTCTATATGATAGAAAATACCCAAAAGTTACACCATTCTAAAAACTGCTCCCCTCAAGGTGCTAAAAAACCACATTCAAGAAGTTTATTTACCCTTCAGGTGCTTCACAGGAATTTTTTGAATGTTTTAAAAAAAATGAACATATAACTTTTTTTCACAAAAAAAATTATTTCAGGCCCAGTTTTTTATTTTCCCAAGGTTAACAAGAAAAATTGGACCCCAAAAGTTATTGTGCGATTTGTCCTGAATACGCTGATACCCCATATGTGAGGGGAACCACTATTTCAGCACACGGCAGAGCACGGAAGGGAAGGAGCACCGCTTTACTTTTTCAACGCAGAATTGGCTGGAATTGAGATCAGACGCCATGTCACATTTGGAAAGCCCCTGATGAGCCTAAACAGTGGAAACCCCCCAATTCTAACTCCAACCCTAACCCCAACACACCCCTAACCCTAATCATAACCCTAACACACCCCTAACCCTAATCCCAGCCTTAACCCTAATCCCAACCCTGACCCTAATTCTAACTTTAGCCCCAACCCTAACCCTAACTTTAGCACCAACCCTAACCCTAATGGGAAAATAGAAATAAATACATTTTTTAAGTTTATTATTTTTCCCTAACTAAGGGGGTGATAAGGGGGGTTTGATTTACTATTTATAGCGGGTTTTTATGATTGGCAGCTGTCACGCTAAGGGCCTGTGCACACGTTGCGGATTCCTAGCGGTTTTGCCGCGGCAAAACCGCTTACACAATACAACTCATTAAGGCCTATGAGATTCCGCAATGCTGTGCACATGCTGCGGGTTTTTCCGCGGCGGAATCGCATCGCGGGAGAATCCGCAGCATGCTCATTCTTTTTTGCGGAACCGCGGCGATTCCGCCGCCATAGGAATGCATTGAACCAATTACTTTCCGCATGTGGCTATGCCCACCATGCGGAAAGTAAGCGGTTCATGTGCGGATGTTACCCAGGGTCTGGAGGAGAGGAGACTCTCCTCCAGGCCCTGGGTACCATATCCATGTAAAAACAATAATTAAAATAAAAAATAATGATATCCTCACCTTCCGGCGTCCCCCGCAGCTTTCCCGCCTCTCAGTGACGCTCCCGGCCAATCCCGGTCCGAGTAATGCATTGCGAGATCACCCGATGACGTAGCGGTCTCGCGTGATGCTACGTCATCAGGATGATTGTCGCAAAGGACGCCTGGGAACGGAATTGGCCGGGAGCGTCGTTGAGAGGCGGGAAAGCTGCGGGGGCCGTCGGAAGGTGAGAATATCATTATTTATTATTTTTTTTATTATTTTTACATTAGATCTTGTTACTATTGATGCGGCATAGGCGGCATCAATAGTAAAAAGTTGGTCACACGAGTCAAACACTTGTTTGACTCGTGTGACCAACCTGTCAGATCGCTTGTAAAACGCTAGCATTCTGCAAGCTAATTACGCTTGAAAAACGCTAGTTTTTAGCGGGAATACGCATACCTATAATATGCGTATTTCCCGCGGCAGGGAGGTGCGGAATTGCCGCGGAAATTTCCATGGCAATTCCGCAACGTCTGCACATAGCCTAAAAAATGCTTTTTATTGCAAAAAATAGTTTTTGCATCACCACATTTTGAGAGCTATAATCTTTGCACATTTTGGCCCACAGAGTCATTTGAGGTCTTATTTTTTGCGGTACGAGTTGACGTTTTTATTGGTACCATTTCTGTTCACGTGACATTTTTTGATCACTTTTTATTACAATTTTTGGGAGGTTAGAATGAACAAAAATCAGCAATTCATGAATTTCTTTTGGGGGGGGCGTTTATACCGTTCGCGTGTGGTAAAATTGATAATGCAGTTTTATTCTTTGGGTCAGTACGATTACAGTGATACCTCATTTATATCATTTTTTAATGTTTTGGTGCTTTTATACAATAAAAACAATTTTATATAAAAAATAATTATTTTTGCATCGTTTTATTCTGCGAGCTATAACTTTAATTTTTTCGCTGATGATGCTGTATGGTGGCTCTTTTTTTGCGGGACAAGATGACGTTTTCAGCGGTACCATGTTTATTTATATTGGTCTTTTTGATCGTGTGTTATTCCTCTTTTTGTTCGGCTGTGTGATGATAAAGCATTGTTTTTTTGCTTTGTTTTTATTTTTTATTTTTTAAGGAGTTCACTAAAGGGGTTAACTAATGGGTCAGTTTTATAGGGCGGGTCGTTACGGACGCGGCGATACCAAATATGTGTATTTTTATTGTTTTGTTTTTTTTATTTACATGAAGAAATGAATTTATTGGGGAATTTTTTTTTTTTATGATTTTTTTTAACACTTGTTATTTTTTTTTTTACTTTTTTACTTTGTCCCAGGGTGGGACATCACTGTATAATACCAGATCGCTGGTGTGACAGTGTGCACAGCACTCTGTCACACCAGCGATCGCTCTGGCATCGCTGCAGGCTTCTCAGTGCCTGCTCTCAGTAGGCACTGAGGAAGCCGCCTTCCTGCAGGAACCGGAAGGACCCCGGCGCCATCTTGGATCCGGGGTCCTGCAGGGAGGAAGGACCCTCGGAACAGTGCGATACATCGCGCTGTTCTGAGGGTCTCAGGGGAGCGCACAGGGAGCCCCCTCCCTGCGCGATGCTTCCCTGTGCCCCAGTACACCGCAATCATGTTTGATCGCGGTGTGCCAGGGGTTAATGTGCCGGGAGTGGTCCGTGACCGCTCCTGGCACATTGTGCCGGGTGTCAGCTGTGATAATCAGCTGACACCTGGCCGCGATCGGCTGCGCTCCCCCCGGGAGCGCGTCCGATCGCATGGGACGTACTATCCTGTCCCTGGTCATACGGGCCCAGGTACCATGGACGGGATAGTACGTCCGATGGCAGTAAGGGGTTAAACAATTCGCCGGATTGTGCCTGATTGCAAAAAACTGATGTGTGAAAGAGGCCTCAGGCCTCTTTCACACTTCAGTCGTTTGGCGTCAGTTAAAATCTGCCAAAGTGTGGAAAAATCGGATCCGCCAGAAAAGTTGAAAAACGGATGAAAACGGATCCATTTTCAGACGGATCTGTCATGAACTTTTCAACCTGGAAAATGCATGGTACGCATGTCTGGCACGGAGGAGAGAAAGAGAGAGAAAGGCCCTAGACAGTGTTCTCAGCATTTTCTATGGCAGCAACGGATCCGCTGGCGGATTCCGTTATAAACGGATGGCAGCGGATCCGCCACCCATAGGCGTCCATGATACAAAACGGCGGACACGGTGGATCCGTCATAGTCCGCCATTTTGACGCACACAAAAAACATTGCATTGGACGTTTTCCAAAAAAGGCAGACGCCAAATTTAAGACGAATCCATCAAAAAACTGATCAAACGGACGACCATCCGTCAAAATCCGTCACTAATGCAAGTCAATGGGAAAAAAGCGGATCCGCCCAAAAAAAATGGCGGATCCGTTTTTTTCACACTTTGGCGGATTTTGACTGACGTCGCACGACTGAAGTGTGAAAGAGGCCTTACTAGCGTACAATTTAGCAAACTGCAGTCTAGCATTTTTATGTCTCTGTGTTAGCAGTAGGGTCCTCCTGGGTCTCCTATCATAGCATGTCATTTCATTCTAATGTCAACAGATAAATCGCGATGACACTGATGCACCCTGAGTCTGCTGGACAGCTTGAATTTCTTTGGAAATTGATTGGGGCTCCTTATCCACCATGCGGACTATTCTGCATTGAAAACATTCATAAATGTTTCTCTGTTGTCGACATCCAGGGAGATAAATTTAGTGTATGGGTTGTAAACTTCTTGATTATGTTGCACACAAAAGAACATCAAGATCTCTGAAGATGGACTTGTAACCTTGAGATTGTTGACATTGTTCAGACAATTCTCTTCTCATCTTTGTGTTCTCCATGCTTAGTGTGGCACACACAGACACACAATGCAAAGATTGAGTCAACTTCTCCCCTTTTATCTGGTTTCAGGTATGATTCTCATATTGTTCATTCCTACTACTTGCCACAGGTGAGTTTGAGCGAGCATCACATGCTTGAAACAAAGTTGTTTACCCACAATTTTGGAAAGGTGCCAACAATTTTGTTATTTTGGGTTTTTTTGTGAAATTATGTTCAATTTGCATTTTTTCTATGCTGTTTTGTATTGTTCCAATGCACACAAAGGAAATAAACATGTGTATATTACAAAATTAGTAATTGCAATAATTTTGGAACAATTTCAAGAGTGCAAACAATTTTGGCCATGGCTATATATACAGCTCTGGCAAAAATTAAGAGACCACTGCAAAATTTTCAGTTTATCTGATTTTTCTCTTTATATGTATATTTTTAAGTAAAATGTAAATTGCTCTTTTATTCTATAAACTACTCACAACATGTCTCCGAATTTCCAAGCAATAAATTTTGTATTTATTTTCAGTAAATGATAAATGGTCAAAATAACAAAAAAATGCAGTCCTCAAATAATGCTAAGAAAACAAGTTCATAATCATTTAGAAACAACAATACTAATGTTTTAACTCAGGACGAGTTCAGAAATTAATATTTTGTGGAATAACCATGATTTTTAATCACAGCTTTCATGCGTCTTGGCATGCTTTCACCAGTCTTTCACACTGCTTTTGGGTGACCTGATGCCACTCCTGGTACAAAAATTTAAGCAGTTCTTCTTTGTTTGATGGCTTGTGACTATCCATCTTCCTCTTGATTACATTCCAGAGGCTTTAAATGGGGTTCAGGTCTTGAGATTGGACTGGCCATGACAGGGATTTGATGTGGTGGTCCTTCATCCACACGTTCTGCGGTTGCTGAGTGACATTTGAATAAGATGATGGTCATCCCTATCAGTGGAGAGTCGTTTTCGCCCTCAGCCGGTCTGTAACTTTGTTGTCCCCTATGCCTGCTGCTTGACCTTGTTGTAATGGACTGCTGTCTTAGAAATTTTAAGGATGGAGGCAACATGACGCTCACTGTATCCCTCTGCTAGTAAAGCCAGAATTGAGCCCTTCTTTCCCTCACTCAAAACTTTTCTTTTCATCTCCTTTGGCATGGTTAAAAGTTATTTTTTCATTCCTATTACTTTTGGGATATTACTAGCACTTGTTTTGCCATCCAACTTGTCCTATTGCAAGAGGATTGTGAACACCACAGCAGTGCTTTTTCTACTTTCCTTCATTAAATAAGATTTGGTTCAGGTGATCACCTAATCAGAAGCACATTAAGTAGAATGAGGTGTACTCTGATTGGAATTCAACTGACATTGGAATGGAATGGCTGTCAGACATGTAGAGAAGCTGATTTTTATAAAACTGTGCAGTGATCTCTTAATTTTTGCCAGAGCTGTATGTATGTATGTATGTATATATTGTAACCAGTTCAGGGGGGTATATAGCTCTGGGATCGCCGTCTCGGGTAGACGGAGTGGCATAAAGAGTCCAATCACCGACAGCAGCACTGGTGCAAACTGGCGTCAACCAGCTTTTACTAAAGTCCACAGCAACAGAACATAAAACAGAACCATAAAACAAAATCCTAAGCCTGGCAGGCTGCTAACTAGACACGGTTAGTTCCCTCACTACCGTGGTCTAGACTCTAACAGCCTGGCCACAACAACACAGAGTTATAATTACCAGAGCTTGGCTTCCAGGAGACTCCAGCAGCGTCTGAAGCCAGATTCAGACTGAGAGCTCTGTCTGTGTAACTCTACCACCTATTTCTGGCTGCTTAATTAAGCAGCTGTATGTACTCAGGGTTGAGCTGCAAGCCTGTACTGGATGAGGAGTGGAGTGAACGTCGTACTGCCATCCTACCTTCACTCCTATATTCCTTATGCGACCCAGCTAAGAAACCTGGGCGAGATATACACCCCGTCCAGTACGCACCCCTTCACTGTCTCACTATATATATATATATATATATGTAAAACATCAGAATATCCTCACATACAACCAGCAACTGTTTTAATCAGATTCTTACCTGTTGTCACAAACGGTCATCTACTTATTCCTTTCTAAGTAAAAAAAAGCTGCAACTTTATTTTCAGAATAATAATTAAAATGCTCTTTCTCTATACAGTGAAGGAAATAATTATTTGATCCCTTCCTTATTTTGTAAGTTTGCCCACTGACTACAGTCTATAATTTTAAGGGTAGGTCAATTTTAACATTGAGAGATAGAGTATCAAAAATAAAATCCAGAAAATCACATTGTATAAATTATATAAATTTATTTGCATTTTGCTGTGAGAAATAAGTATTTGATTCCCCCCTACCAACCATTAAGAGTTCAGGCTCCTACAGACCAGTTAGACGCTCCTAAACAACTCGTTACCTGCATTAAAGACAGCTGTCTTACATAGTCACCTTTATAAAAGACTCCTGTCCACAGACTCAATTAATCAGTCAGACTCTAACCTCTACAACATGGGCAAGACCAAAGAGCTTTATAAGGATGTCAGGCACAAGATCATAGACCTGCACAAATCTGGAGTGGGCTACAAAACCATAAGTAAGTCGCTGGGTGAGAAGGAGACAACTGTTGGTACAATAGTAAGAAAATAGAAGTAATACAAAATGACTGTGAATCGACATCGATCTGGGGCACCATGCAAACTCACCTCGTGGGGTATCCTTGATCATGAGGAAGGTGAGAGATCAGCCTAAAACTAAACATGGGGAACTTGTTAAAGATCTCAAGGCAGCTGGGACCACAGTTATCAAGAAAACCATTGGTAACACATTACGCCTTAAAGGTTTAAAATCCTGCAGTGCCCGCAAGATCCCCTTGTGCAAGAAGGCACATGGGCAGGCCTGTCTGAAGTTTGCCAATGAACACCTGGTTGATTCTGTGAGTGATTGGGAGAAGGTGCTGTGGTCAGATGAGACAAAAATTGAGCTCTTTGGCATTAACCCAACTTGCTGTGTTTGGAGGAAGAGAAATGTGGAGGATTATTGCAAAACCTGCCCCACGTGTCAGATGAATGCTCCGGTTTCTCACTTCCGCAGTCCATTAGTCCCGCTTCCGGTTATAGAGATACCATTTGAAAGGGTAGCGATGGACTTGGTAGGTCCTATTGTGAAATCAGCCAGGGGGCACCAATACATCCTAGTGGTACTTGATTATGCAACCCGGTACCCCGAGGCTGTCCCTTTAAGAAATATGGTGTCCAAAAATATTGCATGGGAACTCTTTCATATGTTTTCCAGGACAGGAATCCCTAAAGAGATCCTCACGGACCAAGGCACACCTTTTATGTCAAAGGTGATGAAGGAGCTGTGTAAGTTGCTTAAAATCTCGCACATTCGAACATCCGTGTATCACCCACAGACGGATGGGCTGGTTGAACGTTTTAATAAAACGTTAAAACATATGTTAAAGAAAGCAGTGGAGAAAGATGGTCGGGACTGGGACTACCTGTTACCCTACCTAATGTTTTCGGTCAGAGAGGTGCCCCAAGCCTCTACGGGGTTTTCTCCCTTTGAGTTGGTATATGGTCGGCACCCGCGGGGATTGCTAGATATAGCCAAGGAAGTATGGGAGACCGAGGCAACCCCATACAAGAGTGTTATAGAGCATATTGCCCAGATGCAAGATAGAATTGCTAAGATTATGCCATTGGTTAAGGATCATCTGCAGAGAGCCCAAGAAGATCAAAGCAGGATATATAATCGGTCAGCAAAAATGAGGACTTTCAACCCCGTGGATCGAGTCCTAATCCTAATTCCCACGGTGGAAAGTAAGTTTTTGGCCAAGTGGCATGGTACATAGTACAGAAAGTGAGCGAAGTCACCTACAAAGTACACCAACCCGGGAGATGGAAGCCCTACCAGGTCTATCATATCAACCTGATCAAGCCCTGGAGGGACAGAGAGTCATTATTGGCCTCGGGTGAAGTAGAGAAAGGGTTAAACCCACCTCTATCTCCTGTGATAATTGGTGAGACATTGTCCGTACACCAAAAACAGGAAGTACGGGAGTTTGTGCAGAAAAATCAGCAGAGGTTTTCAGACTTGCCCGGCCGGACTTCTCTCGTGAAGCACCATATCGAGACCAAGCCCGGTACTAAGGTCAAGCTGAAGCCGTACAAGATACCGGAAGCCCGCAGAGAGATAGTCTCTACTGAGATCTAACGGATGCTAGCCCTCGGCGTCATTGAGGAGGCCCAAAGCGAGTGGTGTAGCCCGATTGTCCTGATCCCAAAACCTAATGGAACCTGGAGGTTTTGCAATGATTTTAGAAAGTTGAACGACGTGTCAAAGTTTGACGCATACCCGATGCCACGGGTAGACGAGCTAATCGAGAGATTAGGGGGCGCCCGTTATATTACAACCCTCGATCTGACAAAAGGGTACTGGCAGATACGGAAAAACGGGACTCCAGCTTCCACGCGTTGCCCGTGCTATGTAGTGCACTCCTATCTTGAACCAGGAGGTTTTATGTGTAATTTACACGAATAAAGTTTCATTCATTTTATGGAAGCTGGAGTCCCGTTTTTCCTCGTCTGCCAAGTCTCAAGTCCATGGTCTGGATTTCCCTCCGTGCATCCTCCTAGTTGGTGAGCTGGCTGGAACTGTGTTCCTATTTTTCTTTTCTTATATGTCAGTTTAGACCTGCCGAGTTCTCCCAATTTATCCTCCTATTGCATAGTTCAATATGATAAACAATACTAAGGAGTAATGCACTCATTATAGCCGGGTATATGAAAACAATCTTATTCTACTATGGCTGCAGAAGATCAAACCAGGAAAGCAGCTAAAGTGTTTGGAAATGAATCTATTAAATCTGGAGACTTTTTTAATTTCACCACACATCTTGTGAATCTTGAAAAATTATCGCTGCATGAGACTAAAGTCTGGTGGGACTTTACAACACTACAAAATTATGTGAGCAAGGAAATAATTCCCAGGGGACTCAGAATAAAAAAATTGCCATCTACTCATTATGGTGAAGATTTTAGTAATGAGTGGAATCAGTTGCTGTCTAACTGCTCCCTGAATCTCATTCGATTAATAATTAAATATGAGGACAAGAAACTCCTAGAAATCCAAAAAGAGATGACTGCCACTAAAGAAAGTCTGGCTAATAGTGTTGAGCGATACTGCTCGATATCTAAAAATATTGTATCGGAATGGTATCGCCGATATCACTAAATATCGTCGATATCCGATTCCGATACCGGAAGTCCCATGTAAGTCTATGGGAACAAAATATCGCAACAAAAAAAACCCTTTCTTTCGTTGTAAACACAAAATATACACACATAGAATACATATATATATATATATACATGTCATTGTGACATATATATATACATATATTTATAGTTTATACACTTCTACATAGTAAAATAGACTCTGATTCAATTGCCGGGTAAAGCCGTGACATACCCCATAGAAGTCGACGGGCTCGGTGCCGAGTACCCCCAAAACCTCTGGCTCTGTGCGACTCAACTTGGGCGTCACGAACAGGATTCTGTAGCTCGCTATAAGCGAGTCCTGTGTGCCTGAATTGAACTGGTTTTGTGCTTGAGAATTGCTAAAATCATCAGAGAATGTATTTGCCATTTTTCCGCCATATCTGCGTCACGACGAGGCACTGGTGAAGAAGAAGGGCGTGCTCTTCGTGGGTGTACACTCACTCAGTGGCGCGAAAACGATGGTCGACCACTCTAAATGGTACTGCAATGTCAGATCGTGCCCCACAGCTCTTCAGTTCCGCCTCCTCATCCTCCTCAGTGTGCGGAAAGTAACACGAAGGTCCCACCTCCCTACAAAAGAGGGGCCCTCTCCAGATGCTAATGACACATGTGACTTGGCAGAGATGGCTAATGGACACGAGCAGAAGTGTGAAGGGATGGAGCAGTCAGAGCTCTCCCACCACGGAAGCGACCCGATTGCCACGGAACCACCGTTGGGCACCCGGCCTGGAAACCCTCCTACGCTGCAAGAAGCGGAGGATACCCTAAGAGGCCTGGCCCGGCACCGGGAGGAGGTCGCCAGGATAGAAGCCAGCTGGCGGGCCCTAAAACTAAACTTGGAGCGGCGCCAATCCCTCTTACCTGAAGTGTCTGTACCGGAAGGTGAGGCACCCGTTCTAGTAGAGGAGTCCGTGCGGGCATCCCAGCCATTGCAATGTGATCCGGTTGATGTTGTCGCAGTGGAGGCACCCGTTCCTGCAAAAAACTCTGCACCGGCAGCACCCCAGATCCCGCTGTCTGTCCCCGTCGCTGAGACAGAAGAAGCGACACCCGTCCTCATGGAGGAGGCCGCGCAGGCACCAGAGGTCTACCTGTCTGTACCGGAGCCCCGACTGTCATCTGTTCCAGAGCCGGCTGCTCCTCCGCAGGTGAGCGCCGCCAGGACTGGGGGCGCCAGGAGAGCTGCCGCAAACCGGACATTGTAAGCTGCAGTTTGATGGTGGAGACATGGAGATGCTGGTGGAGGAGAATTCCAACCGGCGTCAGGAGGAAGAGTGGAGACGTTGGGAGCGGGAAGCAGAGCGACAAAGGGAGCAGCGCGAATCCCAAAAGCTTCGGCAACGTCACCTGGAGAAGGATCGGGCAGATAAGGACCGGATGAGAAAAGATAAAGGAACCCTGTGGGAGCCGCGGCGTAAGGGTGCAGTACGGAGCTTTAAATTGAAAGGTGGTTGGGGCTTCATCCAGGAGCCTGGACTTTATTTAGAAGTGTTTGTGACCCGGCGGGACGTGGAGACTCACCTCCCAGAAGGACACCCGGGGAGGGACCTGTTGCCAGGAGACTTGGTGACTTACATCCGACACTGGGGTTACAATGGATGGTACGCCCTAAATGTTACCAGGTGCGACTCCTACTCCCCAGAGTGTCAGGAACCTGTGAGACCCTCGGAGCCTTCAGCCTCCCACATCCAGGCCTCTGCACAAGTGCCCACCCCACGCCGTAAATCTCCCCAGCCTCCCTCAGTGGTCCCCTCAGCAGCCCCAGCTATGGACATGATAACTATAGCTGGCCCGTACCCGGCACCTGTTAGGCCCCCTGGGGTTCGTTCAGTCCGGGACATAGGGCTCCAGACCCGGAGGGAGATGAAAGAGGTGGCCACACAGACACAGATAGCGGGTCACGACTTGACTGTACAGGCCACACGACATCATCAGGTCCTGGTGGTCCTTGGTGTCTCGGATGTTTGGCAAGCATCAGAAGAGTACCAGGTGGTACCTGGAACACCCCTGCCAAGAATTATAAATAACCCGGACAGGGTCCCTGTATGTAAATAGTTAAATTGTTGATGTACCCGGACGGTGTGAATGTTCATAAAAAAATTTTTTAATTTAATAAAAAACACAACACAGTTTTCATTACTTTTATTACAGTCTCATCCTGCGACGCCATCGATCTCCTGTAAAAAAATGAAAAAAAAAAACAGCAGTATACCACCTGTCCGACGCAGTCCATAGTAACGAGTGTCCCACGACGATCCAGCTCTGCTACATCAGAATGACAGGCAGAGCCTGTCATCCCGGCGCAGCACAGCTGATTACCTGCTTCCCCGGCGGTGACGTCATCGGACTGGTTTACGGCCGGGATTACCCTGCAGTCACTGCAGTTATCGCGAAAAACTGCATGTGACCGCCAGGGAGAAGATAATGGCGGCCATCAAGCAGTCCAGGACGTGACCGCCGGAGATCTTCTGCCAGGTAAGTGCCGCTGACTCCTGACAGACCCGACCGACGGACACTCACAGTGACAGTGACAAATCCGATTCCGGTATCCGATATGACGAAAATATCGGTACTCGGAATCGAAAGCCCGATACAGCTAATATCGGCCGATACCCGATATTTGCAGTATCGTATCGCTCAACACTACTGGCTAATTTCAATATGCTGTCCCAATATGATTCATCTATTAAAGATATCCAGGACAAAGTAACAGCTTTGGAGGAAGAAATTATGGAGAGGAAGAAGAGGAAATTCGACAGAGATTTAAAAGATTATGCCAGTGATAAAGTGTATAATTGGGGACAATGGGAGCGAACTCCACGTATACCCAGGTATATTCTTAAAACTAGCCTAGCTCATAAATATCCAAGAAAACTCATGTTTTTGCTAATTCATCGGAACAGGAAACTTCAGACATCAGCTGCAGTGCGTCTGACACATCAGGCAGTTCAATTGGGAGTGGAATCTTCAGAAGAACATATGGGTCAAAAAACGCAAGAGGAGAGCAGGAAGAAAACACCGCAAGAGAATCAGGGACTGTGACCAGATTCAAAAAGAAGAAACAGAAGATGTAAATGATAAAGTCTGTCATGTTTTAAATCTTTCTTCTCAGGTCCTTTCACAAGATCATATTGACATATTGTCCAGAGGTCTCAGTTTCGCTCCTGACACTGATTTTGATTTGTTTTCCACACTGATTGACATAAATAAATTTATTAGAAACCTCACAGTTAAAAAACATTTTTTTAGTGAGGAGGAAGTTGAACAATTCCCATCAGTGAGAGAAACAAATGAGTTCCATGGTCTGAGCTATCCTGAGCAGATGGCATTGATTAATTTGCAAATTCTGAGTAAAGAAAGTGAAGAAGGTGTTGTATATGACATCAATCAGTCTAAAATGCTTGAAATAAAAAATCCCTACTTTTACCCCATACAGGCAAGAGCTGAGTGTATGGATAAATTTCAGTCAGTGATAGAAAGGGAATTAAAATCGTTAAAAGAGAATAAATTTAATAATAAGTACAGAAAAAAATCTGATCTTTAAACAAAATAAAGCACTGAAAGAATTAAAGAAAATGTCTAACATCATAGTCAAAAAAAGTGACAAGGGTGGAATAGTGGTAGTACTCAATACTGCAGATTATGTCAAAAAAATGCAAGAAATGTTAGCTGACAAAAATGTTTATGAGAAACTAACCATTAATTTTTCTAAGGTGGTTGACAATAAGGTACAAAAAATCATACAGGAGGGATTGACAATGGGAGTAATATTGAAAAAACAGGCAGATTATCTGTATATATCTAATCCTGCTATACCTATAATTTATGGACTTCCTAAAGTCCATAAAAACACTGGAATACCCCCCTTGAGACCTATAGTCTCGGGCATAGGGTCAGCATGTGAACATTTGTGTGAGTGGGCTGATTCCCTGCTTCAACCGCTAGTAATGAAATTACCAGGACATCTCAAAGATTCAAAAGATGTGTTAAATGCATTAGCTAATAAAATCTGGACTGATAAAAATATTTGGTTAAGCTGTGATGTGGTCTCTTTATATACCAGTATTCCTCATAATTTGGCTATGATAGCATTGGAATATTTTCTAAAAAATCATAGCAATTACACTGCAGAATTAACCAATTATCTACTAAATGTCATTTTTTTCTCATACAACATAATTTCTTCACCTTTGATGGTGAGGCATTTCTCCAAAAATCAGGAGTCCCTATGGGAGCAAAATACTCGCCTTCTCTTGCAAACTTAACCATGGCATACTGGGAGTTAAGATTTATTTACAACGAAAATAATCCTTTTTCCAAATTTCTGAAGTGGTATGGTAGATTCATTGATGATACCTTGATTATCTGGGAAGGCAATGAATCTATCATACCTGAATTTGTCAGATATATCAATGACAATGAAATGAATATCAAATTTACATATGTTGCTAACAGGAATAACATTTCTTTCCTTGATCTGAATTTGCATGGTGAAAGTGGCATTCCTATCATCTCAGGTACTTTTTCCAACCCATCAAAGGTAATACGATTCTGCATGCAAATAGTGGCCATCCTAGACACACGATTAAGTCTATCCCGGTGGGAGAGTTTATAAGGCACAAAAGAAATTGTTCTCAGGAAAAAGACATGTTCAAAGAATTTGGAATGATAGAGAATAAACTAAAAAATAGGGGCTATCCATTATGGACCATTGAGAGAGCTCGCAATATAGCATTAAAACGTGATAGAAAAGAATTATTGCAGCCCAATATAAATAAAAATAAATATTTGGGAACAAATAAAGAGGATTCAAAATCATTTGTTAGCATTCAATTCAGTTCTCAATTCTATGAAATAAAAAGAATTATTCCAAAATATATCCCCATTTTATATGAGGACGAAACATTGGAAAAAATACTCCAACCAGGGGTTAATATTGTGGCTAGGAAAGCTCCTAATCTGGGTGATTTCATTTCTCCAGGCTCCTTTGCAACTAAAGCTGCTGACACTAATTGGTTAAAAATGAAAGTTTTTTTCAGATGCGGTCATTAATTGTAACACCACAAATGTTATCTACCAAATTATTTGCAATGGATGCAATTTAATCTATGTAAGGTGTACAACTAGAAAATTAAAAGTCAGAATTTCAGAACATCTGAGAGATATAAAAAATAAAAATTGTGAAACTAAAAATGTTTCTATGGCATCCAAACATTTAATTAATTGTCATAAAGGTGAAATTAAAACTATGTGCGTTATAGGTATTGAACATGTGTTTAACACAAAGAGAGGTGGCGATAGGAAAAGATCGTTGCTGACCAGAGAAGCCTTCTGGATCTTTAATCTTGATACAAGAAATCCCAAAGGATTAAATAAAAGAAATGATATTTTATACCATTATTAGATTGTTTTTTACAGTATATTTGTCTCTAACAGGCATAGTTCAACTAATGGTTATATGTTTAATGTTTTTTTTTCTTTTTTTTTGTTTCATGCCCATTTGATGTGTGATTAAATAGTTAATTATAGGAATACCCTGTTTTAACATGTGATTATAGTCATCGATTGTGATTGGTTGAACTATCCTATATATGTGAAGCACTTAGACATGTTGATAGCTGTGACAAAGACCGCATCTAGGTCGAAACGCGTCGCTATTGCCCGTGCTATGTAGTGCACTCCTATCTTGAACCAGGAGGTTTTATGTGTAATTTACACGAATAAAGTTTCATTCATTTTATGGAAGCTGGAGTCCCGTTTTTCCTCGTCTGCCAAGTCTCAAGTCCATGGTCTGGATTTCCCTCCGTGCATCCTCCTAGTTGGTGAGCTGGCTGGAACTGTGTTCCTATTTTTCTTTTCTTATATACTGGCAGATACCCCTGTCTGATGAGGCAAAAGAAAAAACGGCCTTTGCAACCCCTGACGGCTTGTTTCAGTATCTTGTGATGCCATTCGGGTTGCATGGAGCCCCGACTACCTTTCAGAGGCTTATGGACCTGATCCTGCGCCCGCATCAAGCCTATGCGGCTGCCTACCTGGATGATGTGGTAATTTTCAGTTCCGATTGGGAGAGCCACCTCGCTAAGGTGCAGGCCATCTTAGACTCGATAGGTGGAGCTGGGCTGAACATAAACCCAGAGAAATGTGCCACTGGCCTAGAAGAGGCCAAGTACCTGGGCTACGTCATTGGCAGGGGGTTGATTAAGCCACAAGACAATAAGGTAGAGGCGATTCAGAACTGGCCTACACCCCTCACAAAACGACAGATCAAAGCGTTTCTGGGCATCACTGAGTACTATCGCAGATTTGTACAAAATTTTGCCTCCATTGCTGCCCCGTTGACAAACCTGACAAAGGGTGGGAAGTCAAAAATGGTAGTTTGGAATCCGGAGGCAGAAAAAGCATTTCAGTCTTTGAAAATGGCTTTATGTCAAAGCCCAGTTCTGGTCACCCCTAATTTCAGCGAGGAGTTTCTTGTTCAAACTGATGCCTCTAATGTGGGGTTAGGGGGGTTTTGTCGCAGGTCATGAAGGGTGAAGAGCACCCGGTCATGTATCTGAGTCGGAAACTGACACCGGCTGAACAAAATTATGCCATTCTGGAGCGAGAGTGCCTTGCAATCAAATGGGTGCTGGACTCGCTACGTTATTACCTCTTGGGCAGGAAATTTAAGTTACAGTCAGACCATGCTCCTCTGGCATGGATGCAGCAGAACAAGGAAAGGAATGCCAGGGTGACAAGGTGGTTCCTTTCGCTTCAAGAATTCAATTTCTCGGTAGAGCATAGGCCGATGCCTTGTCCAGAGTTCACTGTCTCTTTGGAGTTGTTGACCAGCCCTCCGGTCTGGAGAAGAGGGGGGGATATGTGAGACAGTGAAGAGGTGCGTGCTGGACGGGGTGTATATCTCGCCCAGGTTTCTTAGCTGGGTCGCATAAGGAATATAGGAGTGAAGGTAGGATGGCAGTACGACGTTCACTCCACTCCTCATCCAGTACAGGCTTGCAGCTCAACCCTGAGTACACACAGCTGCTTAATTAAGCAGCCAAAATAGGTGGTAGAGTTACACAGACAGAGCTCTCAGTCTGAATCTGGCTTCAGACGCTGCTGGAGTCTCCTGGAAGCCAAGCTCTGGTAATTATAACTCTGTGTTGTTGTGGCCATGTACCGTAAAATCCTGAATGACTATCTCCTTCCTTCCGCCAGGACATTAAAAATGGGTCCTGGCTGGGTCTTCCAGAAAGACAATGACCCAAAACATACAGCCAAGGAAACAAAAGAGTGGCTCAAAAAGAAGCACATTAAGGTCATGGAGTGGCCTAGCCAGTTTCAAGACCTTAATCCCATAGAAAACTTATGGAGAGAGTTGAAGCTCTGAGTTGCCAAGCAACAGCCTCAAAATCTTAATGATTTAGAGATGATCTGTAAAGAGGAGTGGACCGAAAATTCCTCCTGACGTGCGCAAATCTCATCATCAACTACAAAAAATGTCTGACTGCTGTGCTTGCCAACAAGGGTTTGCCACCAAGTATTAAGTCTTGTTTGCCAGAGGGATCAAATACTTATTTCTCACTGCAAAATGCAAATAAATGTATATAATTTATACAATGTCATTTTCTGGATTTTATTTTTGTTATTCTATCTCTCAATGTTAAAATTAACCTACCCTTAAAATTATAGACTGTTCATGTCTTTGTCAGTGGGCAAACTTACAAAATCAGCAAGGGATCAAATAATTATTTTCTTCACTGTATACAGTGGGTACGGAAACTATTCAGACCCCTTTAAATTTTTCACTCTTTTTTTCATTGCAGTCGTTTGGTAAATTCTAAAAAGTTCATTTTTTTCTCATTAATGTACACTCTGCACCCCATCTTGACTGAAAAAAAAACAGAAATGTAGACATTTTGCAAATTTATTAAAAAAAAGAAAAACTGAAATATCCCATGGTCATAAGTATTCAGACCCTTTGCTCAGACACTCATATTTAAGTCACATGCTGTCCATTTCCTTGTGATCCTCCTTGAGATGGTTCTACTCCTTCATTGGAGTCCGCACCCACTCTATGTATGTATATATACGGAGAATTATATGAAGATATATATATATCATCAGAAGCACTCATAAGCTTGTGACATGTAGTCTAATTATGAAGCTAATGGGATATGCACTGTGTATTTTCAGTTCTACGGCACATTAACTTCAGGTAGACTTGTCTGGACAGAAGCGCCACCTGTCTACTTTATCTTGGCTGGTTATAAAAAAATAGAGGAGTCCCATGCTGTTTTTTCAAAATATTTCCATAAATGTAAAAAATGGCGTGGACCACCCCCTTTTTTGATAACTAGCCAAGCTAAAGCAGACAGATGGGGGCTTTTACTCTCAGACTCTGAAAGGGCCATGAATGTTCACCTTCCTCAACTTAAAAATATCAGCCTGCAGCCGCCCCAGAAAAGGTGCATCCATTAGATGCGCTAATTCTAGCAGTTTGCCCAGTTCTTCCCACTTGACCTGGTGTGGTGGCAAGTGAAGTAATAGTTTTGTGGTTGATGTCAGCTGTTTAATGTCCGCTGACACTAAGCCCAAGGGTTAGTAATGGAGAGGCGTCCAATCAGACACCCACATTACCCCCATTACAAAATCTATTGTCAAAAGTAAGAAAGACACTGTTAGGGTCTGCGGAACGCACCAAATATATGATGTAGAGAGGTGCGTTCGCAGCCCGGGGTCCACCGTGCAGGCGGAGACTGCTGCTAGTAAAATGGCGTGAGAAGCGAACTCCCGCAGAGTCGCCAAAATAAACGCCTTAACCGCTGTGGCAATATGTGCGAACTCTGTTATTCCACAGAGCCGCTAGAAGGAGTGCCGCAGCGCTATATGGTGATGTGTGCGAACTCACTAAACACCACTGAGTCGCAAAATAAACACGCTAGGGCGCTGTCTAGCGTTGAAAGCAAACCCTGTTACCTCACAGAGCCGCTGAGACAAACTTCTGTGTCCTGTCAGGCACCCAGGTACACAGTTAACTGCTAAGCGAACATAGAACGTGATCATGCGCTAATGTCCTCGCGGGAGTCACCCGCAATCTATGGCATCTGAACGCCAGGCCCTGAATACAGCAATCAAACTCCTCACCGGTTATGCCGGTATTCTAGGGCATCTTGGACACCGACCCTGACCAGCTAGCGTACCAAACTCCTCACCGATTAAGTCGGTATTCTAGGGGCTTATTTCAGCCGGGTCCTAACCACACACACGCATGACCACACTGGCGCAAAGCATATAACGATTGATACTAGCGCATGGCGGCCAAGCCATGCCACCCTTTTATAGTAACAGCTACAGGACCTGCCAGAAACAAGGACTAATGAAACTATTCCAGAACACCAGTAGTCACAGGACCTTCCTGGCGGACCAATAGGAGCTGCTGCAGTACCTGAGCATGTGACTCCTGATCTCCAATGAGAGATCTCACTCTGGGCATGCTCAGAAGGGGAAAACAAGGACTTTGTCCTAAAGATGTCTGCTTGCCGCTAACCAGTACTGGCCACAATAGCAGAGCCTGGAGGAGCAGCAGTAATCCTCTGCACACTTTTAGACTGGGCGAGACGCTGGGACCGACGTCTAAGCTGAGCAGAGTCCACTGCGGCCGGAGACGAATGGGAGACCGCAGCCGGAATGGCTCGAGATTCCCCTTGTGCAGAAGCGGGAACTCGACCCCTAACAGACACACACAGGAAACAGTTCTTTAATTGAAATAAAATAATAATGTAAAAATAAAATATCACAGTATTCCTCACCTGACTGGCAATAATCGATATGTCCCACAACGTGCTCCAACTCTGCTACATCTGAATGCATTGCTGAGCAGTGGCATGATGCGACCGCTGAGCACTTTACGTAGAATACACTTAGTTGAGCATGAGAATCGCTGCTTGTGACCAGTGATAACTTTAGTGATGTCACTGCCAGTCACATGCAAATGTAGTCGCATCAGCATGAGACATCAGCAGTATGGATTATCATCAGAAAGGTTAGGAATACTGTAATTTTTTTTAGTTTTTATTCGTTAATAAATGGGTAAAAGAGGATTATTGTCGTGGAGTGTTTTTTTCAAATAAAGGACTTTTCTGTGGATGTGTATTTATTATTTTTGACTATGGGGTTATTAATGAGGGTGTCACATAGATGCCTCTCTATTACTAACCCCTGGTCTTGATGTCAGCCGAGGGAAGAGCTGAGTGTTATGCGTTACGCAAAGAGACCCAGCAAGACTGTAACCAAACCAGCAAAGGCACAGCCACAGACAAACTTGGAGCAAGCTGCTCAGCTAGGCGGCCCTTGAGGGCCAGGAATGCTCTTCACCCTGCTCCATGAGATTGAACGGGGACTTTAGCAGATTCCATCTCAGGCCCACTGTCGCCTGGCAGCTGGCATCTGTATCGCGACTGGCACCTGGTCAAGAACCAGGTGGGTACCTATGCATGAACACCTTGGAATGAAGCACAAAGAGACAAGGAGAATATCCCTAAGGAAAACTCTGAAAGGATAACTACCAATATTACCAGCACCACTCACCTCAAAAACACATAAGAACTGCAATAAACAGCAATAAATAGCAAAGGCCTGAGCAGGGAACAGGGTTAAATAGCTGTACAAACTGATCAGGTGTTGCCTACCTCACAATCATCCCCAGATTCCCTGCTAACTTGCACAGCAGAATGGAAGCAATACAATTACTGCCTAGTACCAGATACAGCAGCGTTCTGCGTTGCCTGACAATCTGGGAACATAGCCGGGCAGAGAAATCTGTGGGAGATAGTATCCCGCATCCTCATACATCCAACTACTCCAGAATGCAGCGCTCCAAGAGATTGAAACGGTTTCCCTGCACCCGTTGTAGCTCCACTTCCAGGATCAGGACAATGGAAGCTCTTGCGACCATAGCAGCGTAGCACCGGACCTGAACCATTCCCAGGTGGGTGCACAGAACCACAATTCCTAAGCGCCATATTTTGCGTATCTAATGGATGCGCCAATTTTAGGACGGCTAATGGCTTGTGTTTTTAGTCTGTGAGGGGATCAATATCTATTGCCCCGCAGCCCTTTGAGCGGCGGTAACTAACTTGCTGGTGATCAAAACCGGTGTTTCCTGCACTGTCACACAGATAATAGCATGTTAAAAGCTGGATGTTCAAGCCCTTCATTCACATGAAAGAAGTCCGGGTTCTGATTCAAGTTCGAGTTTGGGTACCGTTCTGGTACCTGAACCAAACTTTTTTTTAAAGTTAGGCTGAACCCTACAATCCCGAACATCCACGAGTCCGCCCATCACTAATGTCAATTCTTTCTGCATTTTTACAGTGTTTTTATATCTATTGACTTCAATGAAGTCAGTTAAAAAAACGCTAAAAAACACAGGTCTAAAAATGAGCAGGATCACCGCACCCCTTCCGCCTCCGGCCTCCTGAAGCAGGGACCCTGCCTCCTGTGAACCCGTTCCCCTGCTGCTGTCTCACAGAGAAGCTACTGTTAAAACGGATTTTAAGATGCAGCACCATTTTATTTAAAAATCTTTTTTCATATTTTCCACCCTAAAATTTTGGGTGCATTTTATAGTCCGATGTATCTTATAATCTGCAAAAGACGGTACATGGTATATCTATTTACTGACAATCTGCGGCCACCTCCCATCATTCTTTGGTTGCTGTCAATGACATTTTACACCATGTTCCAAATTATTATGCAAATTATATTTTTCTCTGATTTTCCTAAGCAGTCGGTGCAAATGACAGTCAGTCTAATAAAAGTCATCACCCGTTAGAGTATATATCAAATTTTATTGAAGAAACCTCCCACTGATAACAATATAATCTCCAAAATGAATAAAAACTCAAAATGCACTGTTCCAAATTATTAGGCACAGTAGAATTTCTGAACATTTGATATGTTTTAAAGAACTGAAAATTATCATTTGTGGAATTTGCAGCATTAGGAGGTCACATTCACTGAACAAAAAAGCTATTTAACTCCAAAACATCCTAACAGGCCAAGTTACATGTTAACATAGGAACCCTTCTTTGATATCACCTTCACAATTCTTGCATCCATTGAACTTGTGAGTTTTTGGAGAGTTTCTGCTTGTTTTTCTTTGCATGAAGTCAGAATATCCTCCCAGAGCTGCAGTTTTGATGTGAACTGCCTCCCACCCTCATAGATCTTTTGCTTGATGATACTCCAAAGGTTCTCTATAGTGTTGAGGTCAGGGAAGATGGTGACCACACCATGAGTTTATCTCCTTTTATGCCCATAGCAGCCAATGACTCAGAGATATTCTTTGTAGTATGAGATGGTGCATTGTCATGCATGAAGATGATTTTGCTCCTGAAGGCACATTTCTGCTATTTATACCATGGAAGAAAGATGTCAGTCAAAAACTCTATATACTTTGCAGAGGTCATTTTCACACCTTCAGGAACCTACCAGCTGTTTCCCCTTGATTCCAGCCCAAAACTTGACTCCACCTCCCTGCTGAGTCGCAGACTTGTTGGGACATGATGTCTGGGCCCATTGCAACCGTTTCTGCTTCTGAGCACTCTTTAGGGGTAGCCGAATAGTAGGTTTATGCACCACAGCAAGCCTTTGAAGGATCCTACACCTTGAGGTTCGAGGGACTCCAGAGGCACCAGCAGCTTCAAATATCTGTTTGTTGGTTTGTAATGGGTTTTTAGCAGCTGCTCTCTTAATCCGATGAACTTGCCTGGCAGGAACCTTCCTCATTCTGCCTTTATCAGCACAAACATGTCTGTGCTCTGAATCAGCAACAAATCTCTTAACAGTACGATGATCATGCTTAAGTTTTCAGGAAATATCTAATGTTTTCATCCCTTGACCAAGGCATTGCACTATTTGATGCTTTTCAGCAGCAGAAAGATCCTTTTTCTTTCCCATGTTACTTGAAAACTCTGGCCTGCTTAATAATGTGGAACATCCAGTTTTCCTTTTTTTGGGCTCACATGGCAAACTAATTATCACAGGTATCTGAGATTGATTTCAGTGATCCAAAGAACCCTGAGACACAATACCATCAATGGGTTTCATAAAAAGAAACCAAAAAACGCTATGACACTTAAAATTAATTTGCATAATAATTTGGAACATGGTGTAGAGTATGAAGTGCAGAAAGTTGTGCATTCCTGGAGGGTCCGTAATTCCCTCCAGTACCTCATGCATTGGAAGGGATATGGACCGGAGGAGAGATCCTGGTTTCCAGCCCGATCCATGAGGGCCGATCGACTGGTCAGGGCCCTTCATGCTAGGTTTCCTGAGAATTCTGGGGGTTCAGTGGCCCCCCTAGAAGAGGGGGTACTGTCACGGTTTCAGCATTGATTGTGGCCAAGGAATGCCGTGAATGACAGCTCTGCCTCTCTATGGTATCTGGAGGGTGCAGTTAAGGACACTTAGAGATAGCCGACATTGAGTGAGGGGCGCCGTTGAATAATTTTAGGGTTCCAACCTCTGCAGTCAGGCAAGGACAGGACAAATCAGTCAGGTAAGGGATATGCCTTGTCTGTATATTAACCTGTGGTTTGCAGGTGTAACATCTCCCTGGTTTGTTCATCCCCATGTGAGTGTTATTGCTCAGTTATAACATGATGTCATTGTGATACATCAGAACTCTGACGTTGTGTGTGGGTGCCAGTGCTATATCAGCATGTTGATCCGCAAGGCATTAGTCAGGAGTCTGAATTAGGTGAGTGTATATATATATTTTTATTTTAAATGCAACTTGTGTGATTATGGGGGCATCATAAAGTATCGAGAACTCATAAGGTGTGGGGGCTACTGTGGGGTGTAGCAATATGTTATATGCTGAGCCGCCTCTAGGGGTCTCACTACCTGGATGTATTCAGAGGATAGAGAGGAGGGACTCGTTGGTAAGAGCATGAGACAGGAAGCATTCATGTAATGTGGCTGAGAGAACGTGCACACAATAAAAGTAACCCGTTACCACAATCGTGTCAGAGGCATAAACAAGAAATAGAACATGGTGGCAGCAGGGCTGAACCTATAAAGAACAAGTGTACAGACAATCCAGGCAGCTTGTGGTACAAAGCTCAACTGTAAGTACAGTGCCCACAGTACAGCATTATGGAGACCGCATTAAAACCTCCTCAGAGACTAGACATGTCCTCAAATCTATCGCAGACCTGGAGACATTGGAAGGAGGAGTTTACTCTGTATGTCGATCTTACAGTAGACACCAATGATCAGAAGCGTAAGGTGAAGCTCTTCTACTATCTGATTGGAGAAAAAGGTAGAGAACTTGCTCAGACCCTGATCCAGGATGGTACGGACAGTCTGGCAGACATTGTACAGGCATTTGATAAGCACTGTGACCCAAGAAGAATGAGACAGTGGAAAGATTTAAGTTTTTCACCAGAAATCAGGAGATGGGAGAGAATATAGACGCATATGTGACTGAGCTGAAAAGACTGGCAGCAACATGCAGCTTTGGAGAGATCAGAGATTCTCTTATCAGAGATAGAATAGTGTGCGGCATCAGACAGCCACAGCTAAGAGAGAGACTGCTGAGAGAGGAGGAGTTAACCCTAGAGAAATGCATGCAAATAAGCAGAGCTGCAGAGCTAACAAGAGACAGCCTGAAGATGATGGCAGACACCACTGAGGAGCCAGTACATGCAGTAACCATGAGAGGAAAAGCAGAGCACCAAGCGAGAACAGTCCAATGCAGATACTGTGGCAGAAGACATGAGAGAGACAAAGAGAAGTGTCCAGCATATGGACAAAGCTGCAGGACCTGTGGTAAGATGAATCATTTCGCAGCTCTCTGCAGCTTAAGCCCTTTAAAAATCACAGAGAAATTCACAGTGTGACACAGGACAATAACAGTGACAGTGCAGAAGATATTACATGGATACAGCTACAGTCTGCAACAGAGAATGTCAATACAGTCCGACAGCCAGAACCTAAAGATACAAGACAACTGTTTGCAACTCTTTTATTAAATGACAAACCCATTAGATTTCAGTTGGACTGTGGAGCAAGTTGCAATGTCATACCGGAGGATCTACTAAATGAACAGGTGTTCATTGAACCTACTGATAAGGTACTTATGATGTACAACAAAACGATACTGAAACCTCTTGGGACATGCAAACTGAAGGTTAGTAACCCATGCAACAGAAAGAGTTATAGAGCCCAATTTACAGTGCTGCAGGGTGGTGACCACATACCGTTACTAGGTATAAAAGCAGTTCAGGCAATGGACTTAATAAAGGTACAATTCCATAACATTATGTCTGTGGAAGTCAAACAGAGTATGAAGGATATCCCAAAAGCAGACAGCAATCTAGATTTAGAGATTATAAAAACACAGTATGCGGATGTATTTGAGGGTGATGGATGTTTTGAAGGAAAACACAAACTGGAAATTGATAACACAGTACAACCTACCAGATTACCGACAAGAAAAGTGCCTGTAGCGCTACTTCAGCCATTGAAAGAAGAACTACAGGATTTAGAAAAGCGAGGCATGATAGAAGTCGTCCATCAGAGCACAGACTGGATAAGTAGTTTGGTCATAGTGCAGAAACCATCAGGAAAACTAAGAATTTGTATCAATCCCAAACCACTCAACAAAGCTCTCAAAAGGAATCACTATCCGATGCCTACAATAGAGGATGTGCTACCAATTTATCAAAGGCAAAAATATTTTCAGTTTGTGACGTAAAAAATGGATTTTGGCATGTGGAACTGGATGAAGAATCCAGTTTATTGACAACGTTTTCTTCTCCATTTGGTCGCCGTAAATGGCTGAGAATGCCCATGGGACTGACACCAGCTCCAGAAATATTTCAGCAGAAGTTGATGCAAGCTTTGGAAGGACTCCCAGGGGTAAAGACGATAGCAGATGATATATTAATAGTGGGAGAAGGTGACGATATGCAATCTGCAATAAAGAATCACGATACAAGGATGCTATGATTTTTAGATAGGTGTAGAGAAAAAAGGATAAAGTTGAACTTGGAAAAGTTGAAACTGAAAATGACGGAAGTGCCATATATAGGACATCTTCTAACCTCAAATGGAGTGAAAGTGGATCCAGAAAAGGTGAAGGCGATACAAGAGATGCCTACCCCAACAGAGGTGTGTGGAGTACAACGATTTTGGGCATGGTGAATTATCTGTCCAAGTTTTGCAAGAATCTATCAGACATGTGTGAGCCAATGAGACAGCTAACTCACAAAGATGTGTTGTGGGAATGGACAGAAGCACAGGAGACGGCTTTTCAATCAGTAAAGACAGCCATTGCAGACACAGCAACCTTAAAATATTTTGATCCACAGTTAGAGGTGGTAGTCCAATGTGATGCATCAGAAAAAGGCCTAGGTGCCACATTAATGCAAGAGCGGCAACCAATCACATTTGCAAGCAAAGCGCTAACACCGACAGAGCAGGGATATGCCCAAATCGAAAAGGAGTTACTAGCTGTGGTGTTTGGAATGGAAAGGTTTCATCAGTACACATACGGTCGACAGGTAACAGTACAGTCCGATCACAAACCGTTGAGAGCATTACAAAAAAACCACTACTAAATGCACCAAAGAGACTGCAGCGCATGCTTCTGCGACTTCAAAAATATGATTATGAAATTGGATATTGTCCAGGAAAAGACTTGTTGATTGCAGATACTCTAAGCAGAGCGTACTTACCCAACTCAGAGGATAAAGGACAAGAAATGGACAACATCAAT